>CM044446.1:80167306-80191901 GCA_024363595.1 Xenopus borealis | reverse complement strand
GGTTGCCGGACGGAAGTCCCTGAGACAGCAGCCCCCAGGGTCCGGAGGGTGCTGAGGCAGAAGCCCTGGTGGCCTCCCAGTCCAGGGTTATTCAAGCATGAGGAGAACATACAAAGTCCTTGTAGCTAGTGCCCTAGTTAGAACTGAACGGAGGACCCCAATGCTACAAAGCAGCAGTGCTAAGCACTACATCACTGTGCTGATGGTTATCCTTCCCCCTCACCAAGCTCTGTACCTACTGGAGGAGCCATACCTGTAAGTGCTGATCATGAGTGGAGTGACAGAGTGAATACATCATGTAGATGCTACTGGGTTAGAACTCCAGGACAGAAATGAAGGCTGGCAGTTGTAATTCTTTGTTGAAACCCCTGGCTTGAGTTGAACAGAGCATAACTTCTCATACAAATATGACCTAGTAATGACAGGAAATCAATGTAAGTATTTACTCATTGGGCTGATTTATTAGGCATGTGCCATATACAGTTCTTTTCTGGTACTAGACCGAAAAGCTTACAGCAAATTGTTTTCTATGGAAATCTATGTTTGTGCTATTTAGCACTGATGCTTGTAAATTTGCCCTCTTTCATTCATTTAGTTCATCTTGCAAAACTTTTGTACATGGCTTTAGAAGCCACATGTAAATATTTAAATTATTAAATGTATTTTAAATTATTTAAAGCTTCACTGAACCATTTCATGTCAGGTTTCTGTTTTGTCTTTTAGAAAAACCATCACTGCTCTTGCTTTTTCCCCAGATGGGAAGTTCTTGGTCACAGGAGAGGTGAGTAATCTGAACCACAAAAAAACATTCACGGGCCTCTCCCAAAGTCCAGCACAAAATGTTTGAGGAATAGCCATGGCATGGGAGGCTGAGGCATTCAGTTAATTGAATTTCTGTCCTAATAACATTTTAGTTGAACCATCTAAACAGGGAGAAGAAGGTTGTTGATAAATTAAAAGCCATTTTTTTCACTTTCCCATTGTGAGCCAGACTAATTATTTTAGAAATAGTCACGAGAGTTGGTGCCATCGCTTTGTTAGACTAGATGGTGGGCTTGGCACTAACTTACTTTCTTGAAGCAACAATTCAGTAGTGCCCTATTTACAAAAGAGGACTTTGTTTTCTGTGAATAAAGGGTGAGGCTGGCAGTAGGAGGAAGCATGCCAAAACAAGGCACACTAAAGCAGGCACTTTGTGTTTGTTACTAGGCAGTGTGGCTATTTATTTACCATGTTGTCATTAAACAGTTCCTCCCGAATTTACTCTATTTATAACCTTCTCCAGAAGCTTGGGCAACTTTCTTTAACATTTACTCGGAATCTAGTGTTCTGATAATGCTCAAATCCATAACTTCAGAATGACAGGGTGTAGCATTTTAGGGAATGAACTGCATAAATGTAATATTTTGGCCCACTAAATGATTGGTGATACACCACTCATTACTGGACTTGCAAATGTGCTTTTCTGAAACGCTACTGTTCAAACACCAAGCCAATAGCAAGTGTCTATGGCAAGGCTCATCCTATGGTACTATAAAATCTACTATTGTGATTTGCACACCAGTAATTGGATTTTGACATTACAGAAGTAAAACGTAAATAAAGAAGTAGGCTAGAAATGCTGTACATTATATTTTGGGCTTCTGTGCCAGCCCAAGGCAACCACACTTGAAACAAGGAATTGAATCTGCTTCCATCATGTATATTCATCTGTGCAGTGAACAGGAAGTCAATCAAGGTTAAGTATCTATAGTAATATCTTCATTATATATGGCTTTTGTTCTTTTTTAAAAAAAAATTAATTAAATCAATTTGTTTATTAAAGGGAATCTAGTCCCAAAAAAGCTTATAGTAAACCTTCTTAATCTTTCCTTCTAAAAAAGCCTTTACAAAAGAGGACTAAACCTCAGCACCCCTCAGTCCACATCACTGCTATCGGTAGACAGTCACAATGTTTCTCTGCCACACACCTACACTGATTGCCTACCAGGAGCATCCTTACTTTATTTCCAGGAATGGTAGGCCCTTGGAGTTTTAGTATGTGGCAGTGCTGCTGTTGAAGGCCCAACCCTTAAAAATTTAGCATTTGGTTGATTACTTTCTTAATTGGAAGGAGCATAACTAAGAGGGGCCCCTCGCAAAAATAATTTTGTACAGGTGTCCCCCAAACAACCACTCCTGTGGACTCCCTACTCTGGCAAGCCTTGATATTGGAATTTCATCATTCTATAGCTACTTTTTTTCATTCTATTCTTTTACAGAGTGGGCACATGCCTGCAGTGCGGGTATGGGACTTGACTGAGCACACCCAGGTAGCCGAACTCCAGGAGCATAAATATGGTGTGGCCTGTGTGGCCTTCTCTCCCACCTCCAAATACATTGTATCAGTTGGGTATCAGCATGATATGATTGTCAACGTGTGGTCATGGAAGGTGAGTCTGTGCTTTCTACATGGATGTACGCATGGCTAGGGAGAAAAACTACCATACAGCAGATCCACGGTCTGGGCCCCCCCTGCGGGTGCTGCAATATGGTAGTTACTTCAATGAATATAGGAAAAGCAATACATATGCAGCCATTTTATTAAAATGGTTGTGCGGTTCCATTTTCAGAAAAATGTAGTTGTGGCAGCAAACAAAGTTTCCAGCAAGGTGACTGCAGTCTCGTTCTCTGAAGATAGCAGCTACTTTGTTACTGCTGGCAATCGGCATGTCAAATTCTGGTACCTCGATGAAGCAAAGTCCTCCAAGGTAAGTATGGTTTGTGTGATTACCCAGCTATGCTAATAACTCAGCTACAGAATAAGTGGTAAGGAGGAGGGGCAAGAGTGAGCAGTGATGTGCTACAAAAGGGACAGAATTTGGGGTAGGCATGCAAAAGAGGTGAAGAGGTACATGCCAATTGCCCCCCCAAACATTATGCCATAGGCACCTGCTTCTTCTGCCCACCCCTTGTTTTGACCCTGCCCTCAATAATTTCATTTACTCGGGTGAGAATGCAGTGTTTATATACAATCAATTAATAGTCTAGTCTTTAATGGCAACTGATCAGCAGTTAGTTTTCCCTGGTGTAGTGCAGTTTGCATAAATAAAGCAAACCTTTTATTGGTTGTAATGGCTTACTGAGATAAGCTCCATTTATTCGGCATATGCCCTGCGAAAATGGAACAACTATTCTGTGTTTGTGTTCAGAAATGTTCATTTAACCAAGCAGCCAGTGATGATTGACTAAAGTTAGCAAAGGATAGACTAAAGTTAGCCCCTACAACAAATTAACGTGAAAGAGCAGTCTTAATAATTGAAGACCACATGCTATAAATGTTTTAATGTCCCAATGAATAAAAAACTGAACCTGTGAAAGGTTAGCAGATTTGTCTATCTTTTTGTCTTGATGATCTAGAGCTGCTAGTTTCTTGGTAGAACTGTCTGCAATTTGGGTATTAATTACTGCCTTTCTGTATAATTAAATCAGTATGTCATCAAGGGAGAAATTCCCATGTCTCTCAAAGTATTAGGTTCTTCAGAATGAGTTTGGTATAGATAAAACTATGCTTTAAGAACTTCAGACAAAGAATTGTAATGGAAACACAGAGGACATGGTTGACAATGCACAGAGATAGAAGCAGCTACTTATCACCTACAAAATATAGACAGTAGTGATCATTGGACTTGCTAAGACATTACCTGTGTTCTAGCAAAGGCAGTTCTCCATATTGTCTGTGGCAGGGCATTTTCTAGCCAAAGCAAGAAGCTGCTACTAGTAGCTCTGTGTGTCTTTACCCTAAGGGCAATTGCACATGGGAAAATTAGTTGCCTGCAATTTTTTTAAGGCTAGGTCTACACAAGGAGATTTGGGGAGATTAGTCTCTTCTCGCCTCTTCTTTTGGGTGACTAACCTCCCTGAACGGCTTCCCCCTGTCTTGCACCGGCTAAAATGAAAATTGCCTGCGGCAATTCACACACGGCGCTTCGTTTTGGTGACAAGTCTTTCTTCTTTTTGATGCAAAGATTTCAAACAATTTCTGCTTCTGAGTTATTTATTTCCCATAGTGCCACATGCTAATTTTCCCACCCGCAAGGGACAAAACCATTCAAAATTAGTACTCAGAAAATCATCATTACGTGAGATTTGAATATTATTGTGTGTTTTGCTTTGATAGATTTCAATACTTGTCAGTGGTAATGCTATTTCTTTAAATTTGCTCATAAAAGGGTCTCTGTGTGTATTGGGCGGACATGAGATTTAAAGTAGCTTCATATGTTTTGACGCTGGTATTTGCATTATTGTCTATTGAAAGCCAACACTAACAATTGTTGCTAAAACACACTTTTAAAAAACACAGACTAATTTCCCGTGTGCCCCTGCACTAAAGGTTTGAATCAGGTTGAATGGAGTTTCTCTGTGAAATGATATAGTAAAAGCTATAGCATATGGGTCTTTCCTCACTCTCTTGCTTGTAGATTTCAACTTTTTTTTTTTTTTAAACAACTTCTGTGTTTTGTAGGTGAACTCCACCATTCCCCTGCTAGGCCGATCGGGCTTATTGGGCGAGCTCAGGAACAATTTCTTTACTGACGTGTCATGTGGAAAGGGCAAGAAATCAAACAGCACTTTCTGTATTACTTCCTCAGGGCTTTTGTGTGAATTTAATGACCAGAGGTTGCTGGACAAATGGGTTGAGCTCCGGGTAAGTGGGAACCATAGGGAAATTTCAAGGTGTGAGCCTGGAATGTAAGCACAATCCTGCAGTTTTGTTATAAACATCAGTGTAAGAAGGTGTGAAGAAATACCAGCCCTAATGCCTATTGTACATATCACTACTTCTCTATCTTTTTAAAGGCATCCCATTCCTTCTGTGTGTGTAGTGACCAAAATGGCAGGTGGGCAGTGTTTGCGTTGGAAGATTTTATTTTTTAAATAAGGCAGAATGTTAGGATTAATCCATTATTAAGACAAATTAAATGTATTGTACTAGGGGACACTGCACATGCATCTCTGTGGGGTCCCCCGTCTCTCCGTCTCCCCTATTGTTCCCTTCGACCCTACCTGCAGTCCTGGGTTTATGATTGTGATTTTAGTATCCTTTTAATGCATCCTCATATCAGAAAGTTTTTATTTGAAGAATCCCAGGTCCCAAACATTTCAGATAGTAGGTACCATACCTGTATTTGGGAATGCCATAAGATGTAAGGGCGATGTTTAAAAATCCAATCTGTTTGTCGTGTTGGGATTAAATGGTCATGTGACAATGCAATGCATTTGTGTTACATAGAAATTTGTACAGAGAAATCTAGAATGGGGCCTGTGACAAGCAGATATAGGATATTGGTCATACTGTCAGATATATTAAATATCTTGAAGAAGGGGATGGATAGCTTTCTATCAAATACAGGTAAATTAAAAATAGCTCTACTGAAAATAGCTCAATACAAGTTGATCCAGGGACTGTTCCAATGGCCCTCTTGGAATCAGAAATACACTTTTCCCCATCTGAGGCAAAGTGGAGATGCTTTGGATGTTTTTTCCCCCTTCCACTGGCTAAAGAGGTTTTTAATAGACCTAAAAGGCTGAAATCAATGGGCATGTGTCTTTTTTGCAACCTAAGCTACTATGTTGCTTGTAAACTGCTTCTACTGTAAGCTACTTTTTTTTTCTTCTGTAGATTAGATTCCCCAGGAATGGTGAGCTTTACCCATTCAAATGCAGCTTTCAGCTGTATTTTCACATTACTCTCAAGCCAGTTTCATTCCAGAACAGCTGGATACTTGGTGCATAACCACAGGCCATGAAGTAGATATGCCCTCGCTGACAGAATTACACATTCCCAGAGCAGAGAAAGGGCAATAGCTGTTTATCCTTTCTGGGAATGTCAAGCTGTTGTGTGTTAAACGAAACACCTTTATCTTATAGTGGTCATGGCGCCAAATGTCATATATATTTCCATCTGTTATAGAATTTAAAGGGGATCTATCGTGAAAATGGAAATTTGATATAGAGTTAGGTCCATAAATATTTGGACAGAGACAACATTTTTCTAATTTTGGTTCTGTACATTACCACAATGAATCGGGCAATTCAGATGCAGTAGAACTGCAGACTTTCAGCTTTAATTCTGTGGGTTAAACAAAAAGATTGCATAAAAATTTGAGGAACTAAAACCTTTTTTTAACATAATCACTTCATTTAAGGGGCTCAAATGTAATTGGACAAATTAGGAAACAAAAAAAAAACGTTCATTTCTAATACTTGGTTTGAAACCCTTTGCTGGCAAGGACAGCCTCTTGGACATCACTAGATTCTGGGTTTCCTCCTTTTTTAATGCTCTGCCAGGTCTTTACTGCTGCGGTTTTCATTTGCTGTTTGTTTGTGGGCCTTTCTGTCCGAAGTTTAGTCTTCAACAAGTGAAACACATGCTCAAATGGGTTCAGATCAGGTGACTGACTTGGAATATTGCACTTCTTTGCTTTAATAAACTCCTGGGTTCCTTTGGCTGTATGTTTTGGGTCATTGTCCATCTGTATTATGAAACACCTCCCAATCAATGTGACTGCATTTAGCTGGATTTGAGCAGACATTATGTCTCTGAACACCTCAGAATTCATTCAGCTGCTTCTGTCCTGTGTCACATCATGGATAAACACTAGTGTCCCAGTGCCACTGGCAGCCATGCACGCCCAAGCCATCACATGCTTTGGATTATGAGCTGTTCTCCAAACTTTTTTCTTGCCACCATTCTTGTAGAGGTTAATCTTGGTTTGATCTGTCCAAAAAAATTTTTCACAACTGTGCTGGCTTTTTTAGATGTTTTTCCGCACCTTGCCGTCTTCTCTTTATGGTAGACTTGGCTATTAATACGCCTACCTCATGGAGAGTGTTGTTCACTTGCTTTCTTTCTCAGGACGTACCAAACTGTAGATTTTGCCACTCCTAATATTGTAGCAATTTCTTGGATGGGTTTTTCTGGTTTTGCAGCTTAAGGATGGCTTGTTCTATGGAAGAGCTTCTTTGACCGCATGTTGTCTGTTCATAGCAAAATCTTCCACATACAAGCACCCCCCTCAAATCAACTCCAGGGCTTTTATCTGCTTCATTGATAATGACATAACAAAGGAATTGCCCACACCTGCCCATGAAATACCCTTTGAGTTAATTGCCCAATTACTTTTGAGCCCCTGAAACAAAGTGAGGAACTAAAAGGCTTTAGTTCCTCACATTTTTGTGCAATCTTTTTGTTCAACACATTGAATTAAAGATGAAAGTCTGCAGTTCAACTGCATCTGAGTTGTTTCATTTAAAATTCATTGTGGAAATATACAGAACCGAAATTAGAAAAAAGTTGTCTCTGTCCAAATATTTATGGACCTAACTATAAGCTTCATCATACTGAAATAAGAAACTTTCTAAATATAAGTAAATATTCTGTACCATTTATGAAATAATAAAGTTTATGTTCACTATCCCTCTCTCAGCATCTGTTTCTCTTCATTTTGTCTTGATGCAGCAGTTGGGTGTCAGATAGTCATTGACAGTTAGATCCAATATATCTTATAGGGGGGCTTCCTTTCCTAGCCGATGAATTAGAGCTCACTCAAATAACTGATTCCAATATGTGTATGGGATCCGTTATCCGGAAACCCATTATCCAGAAAGTTCTGAATTATGTAACGGCCGTCTCCAATAGACTCCATTATAATCAAATAATCCAAAATTTCAAAAAATGATTTGCTTTTTAAAACAGTACCTTTTACTTGATCCAAACTAAGATATAGCTAATCCTTATTGGAAGCAAAAACAGCATATTTGGTTTATTTAATGTTTACATTATTTTGTAGTAGTCTTAAGGTGTGAAGATCCAAATTATGGAAAGACCTGTTATCTGGAAAGCCCCAGGTCCCAAGCATTCTGCCATACCTGTACAAACAAAATCAAACAAAATAACTGACTTTTGCCCAAATTTTATATGATGTCTGGTGATTTTAAGAGTGAGCTCTAATATATCTTCTAGGCAAAAGGAGCCCCCCTATAAGACATATTGGGTCTAACTGTCAATGAATATCTGACACCAACTCCTGAATGAAGACGGAATGAAAATAACATGCACAGAGTGAAGATAAACTTGACTATTTCCAAAACTGTTCAGAAATTTAAATTGATTGTATTTAGAAAGTCTCTTATTTCTGTATGATGAAGCTTATATTAAATTTGCATACTTCCCCTTTAAAAACTACAGCAGTTGTGTACACCAGTTTTTATAAAACCAAAGCTGTCTTCCATTTTGACCACTCTCAACCTGATTTATTTTTATACACCATTTGGAATCCAGTTGAAACCTATTTCAGTGTATTGATTACAATAGCCTGATTTTATTACTATATGTAGATGATTGGTTTTTTTTTTCTTCAAAAGATTAAGTACACATGTATAGATAAAGCTCTCATAATCTCTCATTAAGCTCTCATAATGAGTACATTTTGCGGTTAAGGCCCAAATCAATATGCTGAAATATGCAGGCCGAAAATCCGACCCTACACAAGCATTAGCCTTCTGTGCTGCTTGGACCCAGATCCATTGTGTTGGCCCGGGTGCAGGCACACATGGCAGATTTCGGCTATAAAACTCGAGAGCTTGCATTCTTAGGACAATATCCGCTATGTGTGCTTGCATTCAAGCTCTCATTCTCAGCCCTATGTGGTTCTAGTCTTAAGTAGAAGGTCACAAGGCAATAGATAGGGGCAGCCTTACATCCAAGAAGAGGTGAAATTTGGGCTAAATTCTTCTTTGGGGATCTGGAATTGCTTATTGCAGAATAAATGGATTCACAGTGTTTTCATATATCTATAATTATGGTATTTGGTAATGGGGCCATTCCCAATTGTACTGAATAGGCGGGATTAAATCTAAATACTCTAACACTACTACTACTTTACACATAGATATATGTTCCTTTTCTCCTGTTCTCCTTGGAGAATAAATGTAATATTTTATTTTTTCAGACGTATGCCAATACTTGTTTTGGAGACAGCTGATGCTTATTTAAGTAGTATTTTATAATATATAGCATTGTATTTAAGATATTGGTATTAATTTAGATATATTTTTAAGAATGGAATTATACATGGGATCAAAGGTCAGAATGGAAACGATTAATGGCTAACATGATGTATGGAACCAACATCAGGCCCACACGAAACATACCAATTTTGCCATCCCCAATTCTGCCCTCTGTTCATTACCTGGGGAAAATTGTGTAGTGCAACAAAGTTGAAAGGCGCCATCTCCCATCACTGAATGCTTGATTGCAAATGATGCGGGCACTGTGCATGTGCAGTTGAAGCCAAGGCTGTTTAGTGTTTACAATCACTTTTGAGGGAACATTCAGTGGAATGATGTGGCACCTTTTATCCCTGTTGTGCTACTCAACACGTAAGCAAACCAGGGGGCAGATTTTGAAGGGCCACCCACACATTTGACCAAATTGGGTGTAATTGATCATTGACACTGTAGTCAACATTTTCTTCAAAAGTTTGCACTGTCGATGTCAATGTTTAGGTTGTATAGTACATATTTTCCTACTGACCACTGAATGATTATCTCTGATCTTTGATCTGATGTGTGTGTATACAGACAACTGTGGCAAACTGCATCCTGGTGAACCATGACTATATCTTCTGTGGCTGCGCTGATGGCACCGTACGGATCTTTAACCCCAGCAACTTGCACTTTCTCAGCACCATGCCAAAACCCCACTGCCTTGGTGTGGACATTGCTACAGTTACTGAGGCAAGGTGAGACCTCTTTGAGCATTCCCTGTTACTTCTCAAAAAATGTACCCTTTGCAGTGCACAATACCACCATCAGTGAGTAGACTTTCTCTGCCAAGGCTTCACTCCTCAATTCTTCTCATTTCCTGCTGACATCATGCTGTTGGTCTTAAGAAATACTACAGGTCTTGCATAGATAAATGTGGTGATATGGTTGCTTTTCGCATCATTTCCAAACCAGCTGTCTTGGTGTGAGTCCTTCTGATTGCTAACTGTTGTGAGATCCTATTACAATGCAACAGATTACAAAGCAAGATTCCATTATATGAACCTGTGGAATGCATCCTTTTTAAAGATGAGTTGACAGACATGAGTTTCTAGTAGTAGAATTCCAGTAATCAACAGAAATTTAAGTATTGGCTCTCTAAGACCTTCTATTACATGAGTTGACCTGTAGATTTACTTAGCCCTGAAATATTTAGGAATTATTTTATTCCCTTTTGTCATTTCACTTATACTCTGAAGAACAGCAAGATCTTCACTGAGATCTCTTCCAGGGGGATGGGGCATTAAATGTCTGGGAAAACTAGCTCTAAAAATAAGACTATGGATGGCTTCCATATATCAGAGTCAGCTCTGTCTCCCAGCAGCCAGGATACATTTAGACAGGTCAGACAGACACACACACATCTGGTGTCTCCCAGGGCAGCTTATATCATTTCATGAAGGTTGGAATTCACACTCTTCAATATTTCTGCATTCCTGCATTCCCTTCAAGTAGAACAGGCTCCACATCTCTCTGTGTGGGTTATTTTTCCCCTGACCCCAAGCATACAGCTGCACATTTGCTTTTAAAAAATTAATTAGTTTCATACAGTAACTGGCAGTAATATATGCTATATAAGTAGTGATGCCCATACAATAACATTTTCTGGTTCATATCCATATCTGAATATGAAAGGAAAACTATACCCCCACAATGAAAGCAACAAATTAGTTTATATCTAGCATACTACAGAATCTTATCAAACTGGAATATATATTTAAGTAAATCTTATCCTTGTACATCTCTTGCCTTGAATCACAATTTCGTTGATGGTCTGTGTGCTGCCTCACCTGGTTACCTGACCAGAAATACTACAACTCTTCAACTATAACTGGAAGAAGTGGGGAAGCAAAAGACACAACTGTCTGTTAATTGACTCATGTAACCTAACAAGTATAGTTTATTTGGTATGTTTGTGCGCACCGTGAATCCTACAATCCTACGGGGCGGACCTTGTTTTTTTTTTTTTTAAATGGCCGTTTTCTATTTGTGATTACTCAATGGCATATACTGCTAAAAAAGTATATTATTATGAAAATGGTTTATTTACATGAAGCAGGGTTTTCCATATGAGTTGTTTTATACAATATCTTTTTATATAGGGGTATAGTTTTCCTTTAAAGGGCACCATGTCGGATCAAGTGCATGCACATAATGAAAAGCGGCCCCAAAATAGCGGCAGCTTTTCATTATGCGTGTGACGTCACAATTTCATTATGCACATGCTCTGGAGCTGACATGGCAGTTCTCACCAGAGGCTCCCTCCCGGTGCAAGTAGGCTAGCACTGGCGGGGGCATTTAAAAAAAAAAACTACTGTTGGAATGCGGGCTCTATCAGCCCACACCTTTGGTTGGGGATAACATTTTTTGCCTATAGGTGCCCTTTAACAATAAATAAAGTGAGGTACAGTAACAATGTGTGAAGTTATTCTTGCACTATGCATTAATGGAGAAGGGAAACCCTTCCGGCGCTAAACCCCTCCCCCCCAGTAGGGCCTCCTCCCCCCTGGCCTACCTCCCGCCCGGGCAAATGCCCCTAACTTGTTACTTACCCCTTTTTCTAGGTCCTCTCCAGCAGAGTTCACAGGCGCCATCTTCCCCCAAGCGGTTTTCTTCCTGGATCCATTGGGATCTTCTAGCACACGCGCAGTAGCAGGCATTTGCTGGTGCGGATCTACTGCACATGCGCCGAAAGTCACAAAGTTTTCTGATTAACTTTGTGACTTTCAGCGCATGCAATACAATTGTTGCTATTTTTTTTTATTACTTGCCTTTCCATTTAGGCCCTCTACTATTCACATTCCAGTTTTTCTTTGGTTGCTATCCAAAATATCCTAGGATCCCCAACCTTCTGAACCCGGGAGCAACATTTAGGAGTAAAAGCAGTTGAGGAACAACATGAGCATGAAAAATTTTCTTGGGGTGCTAAATAAGTGCTGTGATTGGCCATTTGGTAGCTCCTGTGTGGATTTTCCACCTACATTGAGGCTCTGTTTGGCACTATGCTTGGTTTTTATACAAACAAAACTTGCCTCCAAGCCTGAAATTCAACAGTAATCTCCTGCTTTGAGGACACTGGGAGCAACATCCAAGTGGCTGGAGAGCAACATGTTGCTACTGTTTGGGGACCACTGCTCCACACCATACTAAAAGTTAATTTTAGGGTGAACAACCCCTTGAAAGTAATTTCCCCTAGTAGTACCTAACATTTTGGCACTCCAATTGAAACTGTATACATCTAAAAAAAAAACACCTTTGGTCAAAGTCACCACAGTAAATAAAATGTGTTGAAAATGCATTCTGCCTACTCTTTTAATTTAAAAGAATCCTAATTTCTTGCCATTTTCAAACACTTTTAAAATACTTATTGAAGTTTCAACACATAAATGGGGCAATAAGTTCAGAGTTCCTTATCTCCCTTTGAACAAACAAATCCCTCTTTTTCCCTAAGCTTCAGTATTTGAGCTGCTCATTACCAGAAGGCTTCTCACTGGACAGGGAATTTGTTTAATTAGCTTCTTTTCTGCTCTTCTTTTCTGCGCTAAAGTGAAACTGTTCATTTTCCCCCAGGGATAACAAAAAAATACCTATTTCTTTATTATATCAATAGGCAATAGAATGTCCAGCACAAGCAAAGTTCATTGAGCTCATGTTAAAAAGTTGTGTAAATTGTTAATTTTTAAATGTGAATGTATCTGCTAGGATATGTTTGGACCTTTAGGATCTTACTATTTTTTTTTCTCTCCTCTTTTCTTCATACCAGTCGATTGTTCTCTAGTGCTGCTGATGCGAAGTACCCCGATACCATTGCTATGACTTTTGACCCCACCAACCAGTGGCTCTCTTGTGTGTACAATGATCACAGCCTTTATGTTTGGGATGTCAAGGACCTTAAGAAAGTGGGGAAGGTTTACTCATCATTGTACCATTCCTCATGTGTATGGAGCATTGAGGTATGATATGTTGTGTATGTGCATGGACGCCCTCCTACAATGTGTGTGTGTATGTATGTATAACTTTATTTGTAAAGGAGCCACAGCGCTGTACAGTGCATAAAAGTACAATTTATATAAAAGTATACATGGGGGAGACAAATCACATAATAAATATATACAGAATCATAGTACAACTGTATGTAAAATGCAATGTTCCCTTAATTGAAATGGCTCATGTAGTTTTCCTTTACCCTTGGCAATTTCTCTGCTTGCAATGCCATCTGAAAATATGCTTAGCAAATCTTATCTTGTTTAAATACGTTATGTGATGTTTTTAAGTGATTAAAAAAAAAAAATTATCGGAAGTATATGTCACATAGCTTCATATTTTGAACCTTGTATTTTATCTGAGCGTTTTGTATACAGTATCTCTGTTTAATGGAAAGATTGTTATATGTTTGCCTTGAAACTAGTGTTGTCATGAAAAACTCAACCCGCAACCCGATCAGAAAAAATTAGTAAAAATCGATATTGACCAATCCACATTATATCCGCACCTGGAACTCCTACCCGCAGGGTACCGCAGGTACCCGACCCGCTGCAGGACTCCACGCCAACTCACAAAATGTTACCGTTTTAGAACCCATATTCAAACCATGCCCTCTGGTTCTTTATGTGTGCCTCGGATCTCTATGTTTGGAGCAGTGAATGAGTGGGCTTCTCCAGTCTGACCGGTAGCAAACTAACCAGCAATAGTCGATCAAATATCAACTAGAAATCACTTAACCGGCGGTCAGCCCACAGGTTTTGGGTCAGCCCACAGGTTTTGGGTCAGCCCACAGGTTTTGGGTCAACCCACACGTTGCCACTTGAAACCTATTTGGTTTTTTTTTTTTAGGTTAAACATATTTAGTGTGATTAAATTATTCTTCCTTCGTTTAATAAAACATCTCATACACTGCAGAGTAGAGAACTTGCAACTTTTGCAAAGTCCAGGTCTTTGCCCCTCTAGTGTCACCAGAGAAGTGCGGGGCCCAGGCTCTCATTTGCAAATGCATTTTTGTGTCCTTTGATACACCTGGAACTATACTTCTTTCAGACTAGCCTGAATACCTCTTCTGTTTCTTACTTTGAGGATAGCTGTAGATATGAATCCAGTGAAAGGCAGGCACTTGACATTATATTCATTCATAGTGGCATGCTAACAATGTGCCCAGCACTGTGTTTGTAAATAGGGATGGCGCGAACTGTTCGCGCGAACATCTGCTGTTCGCGCTCGCAGAATATTCGCGAACGTCGCGCGACGTTCGCCATTTTGGGTTCGCGCATAGTCGCCGCTTTTTTTTGCCCTCTCACCCCAGACCAGCAGATACATGGCAGCCAATAAGGAAGCTCTCCCTCCTGGACCACCACCACACCCCCTGGACCACTCCCCTTCCATATATAAACTGAAGCCCTGCAGCATTTTTTCATTCTGTCTGTGTGTGCTGCTTGGAAGAGCTAGTGTAGGGAGAGAGCTGTTAGTGATTTCAGGGACAGTTGAAAGTTTGCTGGCTAGTAATCTGCTTGATACTGCTCTGTATTGGAGGGACAGAAGTCTGCAGGGATTTGAGGGACATTTTAGGTTAGGTAGCTTTGCTGGCTAGTAAATAAATCTACTGTTCTTCAAACAACTGCCATACATTGACCTGTATTTTTTCTGTGCTTCAGTGGCTGCGACTATTTTCAGCATTTATATGGCATATTTTTTCTGTGCTTCAGTGGCTGCGACTATTGGATTTTTCAGATACATTTTTGCCCTTGATCCCCCTCTGGCATGCCACTGTCCAGGTCATTGCACCCTTTAAACAACTTTAAAATCATTTTTCTGGCCAGAAATGTCTTTTTTAGCTTTTAAAGTTCGCCTTCCCATTGAAGTCTATGGGGTTCGCGACGTTCGCGAACCGTTCGCGCGTTTTGTCGCAAGTTCGCGAATATGTTCGCGAACATTTTTTCCGCGGTTCGCGCCATCCCTATTTGTAAAGTGACTTGTGGAATGCGCAGAAAACATAAATGCTCTCTGTGTAATGGAAGAATTCACAATTTTACTTTGTTACATCCTTGCCATCAACTGCTATTCTATTGTACTGTACAGAGAATAAGTTAACAAGAAGATCAATGGTTATATTAAGGAAGATTGGACTGGAACATAGTATTTGTACCTGAATAGAGAACTGACTAAAGATAGATTACAAAGAGTGGTGGTAAATGGAAAATTCTAATTGCATGAGTGTTGTTAGCGGAGTTCTGCAGGGCTTTGTACTTGGTCCTTTGCTTTTCAACTTGTTTATTAATAACCTGGCAGTGGGCATTGGAAGTACAGTTTCTATTTTTGCTGACAAAATTGTACAGAGCTATAAGTTGCAGGATGCTGACACTTTGCAGAGTGATCAAAGTAAATTGTAAAACTGGACCACAAACTGGAAAATGAAGTTACATTTTGATAAATGCAAGGTTATGCACTTTGGCAAAAATAATACAAGTGCAAGTTTTACGCTAAATGGCAGTGTGTTGGGAGTTTCCTTAAGTGAGAAGGATCTTGGGGGTTTTTATGGATGACAAGTTGTCTAATTCCGGGCAGTGTCATTCTGTGGCCACTAAAGCAAATAAAGTTCTGTCTTGCATAAAAAAGGGCATAAACTTAAGGGATGAAAACCTAATTCTACCTCTTTATAGCTCCCTTTCGAGACTTGGAGTATGTGGTGCAGTTTTGGGCTCCAGTCCAGGACCAGTAAAAAAAATGTTTTTTTTTTTTTTTAATTCATTTATATGTTGTGAAAAAAGACACCTATTACACTTTAATCAGAAAAGGCTATCAGCGATCTATCATGTGGTGAACGATTTCTCCTCCCTGTGTTCCTTACAGGAGATAGCCAGGGAGGAGAAATGGAGCTCCGCACAATGGATAGTCGTATTGTCGCGGTTTCTGAAGAGGAGCGCAGTTGTTAAAGATTTAGCGATTTTTAAAGTTTAATGTGTTGGTGTCTTTTTTTTTTGTAGCATACTAACAAATGTTTTTTTTAAACGTTTTTACTGTTACTGCATACCTAGCACATTTTGGAAACAAAAAGAGGGACAAAAAATGTTTTTTGGCCATGCCCATTTTTCAGCCACACACCCTAATTACCATGTTCATTTTACAAAATTTGGCAGGTTTTAAAAAATGTTAGCATTTTTCTGTGGTTTTTTTCAGTTATTACAGTTTTGCTAATGAAGGTGAATTGCCCTTTAAGCTGTGAGTCTAACTTTTTCCAAGGGACTTGTTATCTTATATTGTTACAATTACTTATTTGCTTATCTAGAAATTGTTGCAAAAGTATGTTATCATCTGCTGTGGCTGTTCTGGGCTCTCTGCCAAAAGCCAATTAAATTAGAAACTTTTGGCTGTTCAGTGCAGGGAAAAAAAAGAGACTTTTCTGTAACTGGTCCTTTAAGAGGGATATAACTGAGCTGGTGAGACGTGCAAATAAACTGGTTAGAGGAAGACAAATTATGAGGGTAGACTGTCGAGGTTGGGATTATTCTCTCTGTGGAAAAAAAATGCTTGCGAGGGGACGTTTACTCTTTATAAGTACATTAGAGGACATTATAAGATAGCAGAAGATCTTTTTTTCCACTTAAAATGGATGACTGCCATGCCCGGACTGTTAATATGTGGGTTCTGGCAATTGCCAGAGGGGCTGCTATTAGGTGCCATAGAAAGTCAGTATTAAGTGGGCTGGTGGGGGCTGTTTGGGCCTCTATGTGGGCTCATTGGGCCTCTGTGTACCTGAAATGCCAGGGCCTATTTTAATTCTCAGTCCGGACCTGATGACTGCCCCTCTCTTGGAATGATCTTGCCCTTGGTGGATAATGTGATAATTGTAGTTTTTGCAGTATAATTGTGTCCACACAAATGTCTTGCTTCTAAGAATAAATGGCGCACGCACACATAAGACTGCATACCAATAATTAAAGCAATGTTGGGCCGGTAACATTGAAAATAACCATGAATAACATCAGAGTACAGAAAAGACTTGGGAGGGCCCCAGTGCAAGGCAATGGGTTTATGTGGTTCTTCTGTACACAATAGAGATCCTGCAGTCTGAAGAACGATTGCATTTTCAGTTGGCTCCAAGACCATTGCACTGCGCTCACAATACATACAATCTGCTTGGCTGTCAGACTGTCACTGCTGTAGCCGAGTATGGTTTCAATTAACCATAGCAATCTCCCTTTGGGATCTGAACAGAAGAATCCATCTGCATAGAGTTTTTACATATTCTTATTCCAGGATGGGTTGCTGCTATAATTATTTAGTGACAAGGGAGGAGAGACATGTAATAAATAATTCCAATGACATCTGACGGCTCAGAACAGGCCAGTCGTATGTGCTACACTTGAGTTTTCCCTAACCCCTTTTAAAACAACACCTGGTACATTACCGTCTTAAAGAAAAACTACTTGTAACTGAATAGTACGCAGTGGGACATGGGTTTTACTATTGAGTGCTGTTCTTAGATCTACCAGGCAGCTGTTATCTTGTGTTAGGGAGCTGTTATCTGGTGACCTTCCCATTGTTCTGTTGTTAGGCTGCTGGGTGGGGGAAAGGGAGGGGTGATATCACTCCAACTTGCAGTACAGCAGTAAAGACTGATTGAAGTTTATCAGAGCACAAGTCACATGACTTGGGGCAGCTGGGAAATTGACAATATGTCTAGCCCCATGTCCGATTTCAAAATGAAATATAAAAAAATCTGTTTGCTCTTTTGAGAAATGGATTTCCATGCTGAATTCTTCTGGAGCAGCACTATTAACTGTTCCATTTTGGAAAAAAAAAAATTCCCATGACATGATCCCTTTAAGTTGAATGTGCTGTTTTTGTTAGAGAAAAAGTCATGGTTATAAAAAAAAAAAAAATTATTTGCTTAAAGTGTAATCTATGGGAGATGGCCCTACTCGATACGATGAGTTCAACAAATGCATGCGCTCAGCCGGATAAAGTTGGAGACATATTATGCTTCATCAAATGTGGCTTTATTAAAGCAAACAACGTGACATATGGTGACAATAGTGCAAATCCGCCTATGCATTTTGTGCCCCAAACTACCAGCATATCATCCAACTTTATCTGGCTGAGCACCCGAATTTGTTGAACTATAGTTGGGAGTGGATGCGCTTGTGGAGATCTCACAGGATCCCGCTGAATGGGAGATGTGCTACGAAGACTCTGAACGCGAGCGCTCCGCTTCTTACCTTGTCATATATATTTGGTTCTTACATATGTGAGACGGCCCTCCCTGTTTTTCAAGGCTTTCTGGATAATGGATCCTGTATTAGTTGAGGGGAATTAACAATTAAACATTGTAAGTTCATCTTATGAAGCTTTAAAGGGATACTGACACCAGACAGATGCTTTTACATTACTAATCCCTGTGGTCCTCTGTCAGGAGGCTGCCATATTTGTACTGTGGTAATCTGCGAGTGTCAGAAATTATAACCAACTAGTTGGCAAAACAGTCCGGTTACAAAGGTCTAGTAGCAATTACTTACAAAAGCATCCCTATCGGGGATAAATAATCATTGAAACCAATGGGTAACTTTTGATGCACATATGTAACATTTTGAAGAGTTTTTTTTTTTTTTATAGTTTTTTTTTAGTGACCATATCATTTTAAATGTAACAGAAGAATGCTATTACCTACGTTTGGCAAGTGTACTGTCCTACATCAGGGAACTTCATTGGCATTTTTTTTGTATTGGGATTTCTTCATTTTTAATATACAATTTTTACACTCTCTTCATTAGATCTACCCAGAGATTAAGGATAGCAACCAGGCCTGCCTTCCACCCAACTCCTTCATCACGTGCTCCTCGGACAGTACAGTACGTCTATGGAACATGGAGACTTCCAACATACATGGCACTGCCTTACATCGGAATATCTTAAGTAATGTGAGTAATTGTACTTCTCAGTGCACCTGCATGGTGCTGTACTGAAACACAGACCCCCAGAGACTGAGACCCTTGCCTGCACCTCTTACAATTTAGGCTGAGGGCACACAGCCTGTGTTTTTAATTTTTTAGCATGTTGAGAGAACCACATTGGTTCCCTTACGCCACTCAGTAAACGGCACTGCCAAGTACAGCTTCTACCTTGAAGTGCAGTCTAGTGGGGATGGACCTAAAATGACTTTTCCCATTTCTACTTGGATCTTCTTTGTGTAGCCCAGCAGAGTCAGAAGCTGTAGTTTTTTTTATTGAGTTGCTTATGGTTGCGTATCAATTTCTATCAGCCTGGAAATAAAATGTAGTGATGGGCGAATAAATTCGCCCTAGGCGAATTCGTGGCGAATTTCTGACATTTGCTGCGTGTTTCGTTTCGAGTTCGTCACGCGTCGAGTTCGTCGCTCGTCGAGTTCGCCGCTTGTGCATCGAGTTCGCCGCTTCACTTCAAAACAACACATTCTGTGCAGTGAAAAATATTTTTAAAAATAAATGAATATATATTAAAATATGCCTTTTTAATTTTTCACTATTTTAAATAATACTCACAGATGTTTTTAGGAAGCTGGAAAAATGGGAGGCCTTTTTTTCTTTTGAAAAGATAAGAGTCCACTAACAATGCAGGGCATGTGTGTATACTAAGTGAAACACGCGTGTAAATTGCTCTTCTCATTGACTCCAATGCTATTCAGCACATTCACACACAAAGCAAAAGATGCCATTTTTTACAATTTTTTTTTCACATTTCCATACCTACCAACATTTTGGAAGTAAAAAGTGGGACAGAATTTACAGAACGTAGCGCTGCAACATTTTGACCACACCCATTTTTGTGGTCACACCCACTAATTAACATGTTCGTTTTACCAAATTTGGCAGGTTATGAAAGTTTGAAAATATTTCTCCTTATCTAAACTGTTACAAATACAATCAATTACTTATTTTATTATATCAAAATTGTTAAAAAGCATCTTTTTTGCACGTTAGCTGTTCTTCTAGGCTCTCTGTCAAAAGCCAATTAAGTTTTCTGGCTATTCCGTGCAGAGAAAAGAGGGACTTTCCAATAAAAATGAAATGAGGGACTGCAGGTTGCGCTGTCAAAAGAGCGAATGTCCCTCCAAAAAATGGAACCGTTGGGGGAATGCATTTCACATGGCAGTTTTATCACATTGCACTGTGCGTCAAAACTATTCTGACACGCGTCAAAATAAGCGCGCGTCAACTTGGGCGCGCGACAAAACATCAGCGGGACTCGTTTCGCAAATTTTTTTGCCATTTCGCCACAGATTCACCCATCACTAATAAAATGTAGACAGAGCAGCGGAACCAATGCTCTGTGCATCCTAATGCTCGATTACTTTTCTGTCTGTTTCCTGCACAAGATATAGCCTGGACTTTGTCACTTTTTTCCAGTGAGCAAAACAGAGATCAAGACCTCCACATAAGGATTTTGAACATTTGCCTTTATTATATTGCGGTGAATTAACCATTGGGGACTAAAAAATGTCCTTCCTGTCTTCAGAGTCATGGGGAATGTAGTTAATGTTAAAGAGATCGTGGTGCATTCTTCAGTTTTGTACCTTTTTACTCACTGCATGTCATTCTAGTGGCCAGCTGCAAATATATACTCCTTCACAGAGAAATGGTCATGGTCATTTAGCGTTGTGCTGCTTTCACAAAGCAAGGGAATTAAAACAATAGCAATAGCAAATCATTAGGGAGATTCGGGGAGATTGTCGCCTGCTATTAAACGCCAAGCGACAGAATCTCCCCGAATCTCCCTGTCTGTCCCCAGACAACCCTATTTTCCTTCTGTTCTAAACTTTTGATCTTTTGCTTGTCTAATTTCTAAATTGATAAATAAGAAGCATCTCCTTTTGCTTATCCCCATCTTTTGTCTGATAAGTAGCACAAATATGAGGGAAAATTGTGTTTTTATCTTTTTTCTAACAGGCATGTTATCATTTCCTTTTATTCCCAGGCCAACAAGGTGTGAATTGAAAAATATTTGGAATGTTAAGTGCACACAACAAACCGTTGCATATGAGAGTACAGGCCGATATAAACTGCCGACAGATTAGGATGGCAGCTTATTGGGCAGTGTATGGGGCCCCCCAACAGGCTTTCCCGATCGATATCTGGCCAAAAGCCTGCCTTATGTGGCCTAAAGCCTGCCAGATGTTGATCAGGCAGATTTAATAATGTTGTATTGAGGACCACATTGGTTCATTCATGTAGTCCTCGATCCAACCCTCCGTATTCTCCTCATTGTGATCTGATTGTTGGGCCCTAGAACCAGGCCTGGACTGAGAGTCAAAATAGGCCCTGGCATTTCAGATACACAGAGGCCCAATCAGCCCACACAGAGGCCCAAACAGCCCCCACCAGCCCACTAAATACTGACTTTCTAAGGCACATTATAGCAGCCATGGCATTTGCCAGAACCCACAGATAGGGTTGCCACCTTTCAATATAATTTACACCAGCCAATGATAAGGGCGGGAACAAAAGGGCGGACTGTGACGTCAAAGGGGGCGGACCTTGATGTCAAAGGGGCAGAGCCACAGCACGGAATTGGCCAGGCAGCGAAAAAGAGGTATGTTTTAAGCAGATTGGGGCGGCCCAAGGGCTTTAGTTAGGGATATTACAAATTTACCGGCAGCTACATTGCCAGTAAATTTGTAATACCGGCCCCAGCCTTGGCAGGTGTTTTAACGGCTAGGCCAGTAAAACACCGGCCGGGTGCCAACCCTACTCACATATAGCCAGTCTGGGCCTGCCTAAGACCCGCAATCGGATCAGCCTGATATGGACTACCTCAAAGTAGACCAATTAGGGAAAGATGCACTAGTTTCTCTGTATGTATGGCCAGCTTAAGTGATTACTATTTACTCTAAAGCTGGCCATACATACATACATGGATCCATTTTTTTGGTGATCTCTCCCCGATATTCCCACCTTGAGGTGGGCTATTTCTGACAGATATCTATCGGTGAAGCCTTTCGTTGGTCCGCATACACTGCCCAATAAGCTGCTGACTATTCTGTCGGCAGCTTATATTGGCCCATTCATGGGGACCTTAAGGCTAAGTCCAGACGGGGAGATTCGGGGGCGATCCGTCGCGGCGAAAAGTCGCCAGGCGATGGATCGCCCCCGAATCACCCCGTCTGGACTAGCCCTAAGGCTAATGCGAGACGTAGAGCTTTTCGGTAGCAGATCCATTCCGCCTCTACACCAAGATTCAGACCCTTCTTCGACCTGCACCTAAAACCATTGTTTTGGCCCTGGCGCAGGCACATGCAGCGAACTTGCATTTTATTGGCGAAATCCACCTTGTGTGCCTGCACTTGGGCCAAACAATGATTCCAGGTGCAGGAAAAGAAGGGGCTGATACTTGGCATAGGGGCAGAATGTATCTGCTAGCTGAAAAGTGCCATGTTTGGTATTAGCCAGAGGAGCTTGGGCCAATGCATACATTTGGAAAAGTTCTGTGCTTTGCACTATGCTCCAGATTTTTTTTTTTTTTTTTAGGAACAAGGAAGCTGATGCATTCCTCAGCCCAATATTATTTTTAAATCTGCCTAATTTACATCCAGATATCAGTTGGGCAAGACCCACACTGGCAAACAAGCAGGATACATCCGTTTTAGACTCAAAGCACACAGTCTTGTACTATCCTATAAAAAAAGTGCTGAATTTTCCAAAATGAAGACTTAACACATGGCACTTGTGTCTCATTTTCCGCTACTGCTTTTCAGTTGGCAGAAGAGTGCCTACTAAGGAACCTGTCACTCATTATTGGAACCATTGGTCCCCAGCATTTTGAAAATAACATTAGAATTTTCATCCATTCCCATGACAGACTTCCCCACAATTTTTTTTGTATAGAAACAAAACCCATTGTATTCTATGCAGGTTATTTTCTATGTAAGCCTGTTCCTTTTTCACCACTGCAGAGTAGCATGTTATTTGCATATAAAACGTTGGGCTATTTGTAAATTGCCAGTGGTAAAAGCAATGAAACCCTTATTTTTTGCCAAGTTTCCTTGCAAGGCATGTGACGATCAGCTGCTGGGGATGGGGTGGGTGTGGATTTTGGTTATGTCTGGTGGCTAGTGCAGCACCAGGCAGAACTTTTGGAAACGGTGGATATCCATGGCACAAGGATTTCTGTTCTGAACGTAAATGTGCTTAATGTCTTCTCAGGACTTGTTGAAAATTATGCTGATTGATGACAACACCCAAGCCTTACTGGACACAGAGTACAACTCCGCTGGTCTAGGGGACAAGGTAGATCACCAAGCTCTGGATACCAAAGTTGGCATACGCTCTGTGTGTGTAAGTCCAAATGGGCAGCATTTGGCATCTGGAGACCGAACTGGGACACTCAGGTGATGGCACTGAGCATATAGCTGTAATAGTTTTGCAAGGTCATTTGCTTTTGGCGTAGTCTCTCTATTGTCCTTTCTGTTTCACTAACAGGGTGCATGAACTGCAAAGCATGACAGAACTGCTCAAAGTAGAAGCTCATGATTCTGAGATCCTTTGTTTGGAGTATTCCAAGCCAGATACAGGTAAGAAGAACCGTTTTGTCTCGTCTGACTATTTATGTTTTTAGATATTTGGCCTTCCCAGGGTTCAGCTAGGGATTCAGCATAAGTATTCACTTTCTGAAATTATCATGTGCTATTTAGGGTTCAGATTCCGTTCAAGATTCCAAATGGATTCGGTGCATCTCTATTTAGATTAAAACTCTGCCTATAGAAGTGGAGATTGATATGTTTATTCAATTCCAAAATATTTTTTAGACAATTTGGTAATTTTACTTTACTATATTTCATCATTCTGTGCACTGAATCTGCCTATCTTTATGCGTGCCATTTTCCCATCTACATGTTTGGTCATACTTTCTCTGAAATATGCCATGCTCATGTTCATTTTTGCTCTAATATCTCAAAAGGTATCCATTATATGATTTATTCACAGTGCATTTATTGTTATGCCTGTTTGGGTTCAAGTCCTCCTACTGGAAAATGTATTGAGTTCTTTTTCAGTTATTTTGCTTGTGCAAAATGCATTATTACACCACATCTGTTGTAATAAGTGTTATTCCCACCATGGAAATCCGTTCTCACTTCAATGCAGGGCTTAATCTGTTGGCTTCTGCCAGCCGTGACAGACTCATCCATGTGCTGGATGCCGCTAAGGATTACAGCCTTCAGCAGACATTGGATGATCACTCTTCTTCGATCACTGCTGTGAAGTTTGCCGGTAATTCTTTTCATTCCTATATTCTTTTAACTTTTAATTAATTTGATTGAGGCTTTATTTTAGTAAGCACTGCATTCTTTTTCTCCAGCAAATGATGGCAAAGTACGGATGATCAGCTGTGGCGCAGATAAGAGCATCTACTTCCGCACTGCTGACAAGGTAAATATCTAAGGGCCGGTATTACAAATTTACTGGCAATGTAGTTGAGGGTAATTTGTAATACCCCTAACAAAAGCCCTCAGCCCTTCACTTTAAACATCTCTTCCTCCCCCCCCCCC
>CM044446.1:80145776-80167065 GCA_024363595.1 Xenopus borealis | reverse complement strand
TCCCACCACTTGCCGGTAATTTTTTTTTTTTTTTAAGGTGGCAACCCTACCTGTGCTCAAGTGGCTACACCCATGGATAAACAGCAGCTTGTTTATATAAACTATAGGAAAGTCAATAGAATTGTGACTGCACAGGCGATGTTGTTACCCACTGTGCCTTAATAAAGATAACTCTTTATACTTATCCGGAGTGCTGTCTGGAACCCTTTTTCTTTTGGGTATATAAACTAGAGTTGTTTTTCTGAAGCAAACACACCAATTTTGCCAGTGCAGCACAACGGTACATTATATGGCATTTCCTTTGAAACACTTTGATTTTTTGGTGTTACTGTTATGTATAGATAATTTGTAAACTTAGGCCATTGGTGCATGTAGTACTTTGATGTTACCCGTATCCTGTGGGAGGAGGAGACCAGCAGTCAAAATGCCCTTGCCTCCCACTCCTGCTTCCTATACATGTGAATTGGAAACATTCTGCCTTTTGTGGGTTTTTTTTTTTTTGTTTTTCTTAAATATTTTTTTTTTTACAATGGGATTGGTAGTATCTGTATCAGACTAGGCTAGGGCCACACTACACAGATCTCTGGCTGCAGAGAAATGCAAGCTGAGAATCCATATAATTTTCTGCTGCACTCAGAATCATTGCCTATGCTCAGGGGCAGGCAGACATCTGGTGGATTTCGGTGGCAAAATGTGAGGTTTTGCCATTTCAACTGAAATCCTCCATGGCTACAGCACAGTAGAAGAGGAACAGTGGGGTACTTGCAGAGTATTCATATCATGTGGCCTTAGCCTTATAGTTGCCCGGAGTGGCAGCCCCTTAGCAGCCAGTTTCCCTATGAATGCTACCCCTGCTTACTGACTGTTGTAGTTGGAGGGGGTATTAACAATCCTCACTTTTGTGGCATTGCGTAATGGTGCATGGCTTCCATGACGTGTCCATCTGCTTCTCTGTGCCCTTCACAGTGATTGTCATGGACATGACCTAAATTCCCACTGGCCCACTGTCTGTATGTTTTTTTTCTTCTTTCCCCCCAACAGACCTTCAGCAGGCAAAACGCCTTGTCAGAGTCCATACGCAATTAGAAAGTGGCCATTTCTTTAAAACAAAATTGCAATTAAATCTTGCATGTTATTTTCAGGTGTTAACAAAAAGGCTGGGTGATGATTGTCCCTATAAAAGTAGTAATCATGGCACTCTTAAATATTAGTTTGATAGTTATCTTTATATTTACATTCACTAACAGTACTATACATTTTAGTTTACAAATGTCACTTCATCCTTAGGTAGGGGACGCAGCAGTTCACTTTGCTCGTACTCATCATATTGTACGGAAAACCACTCTGTATGACATGGATGTTGATCCTAGCCTGAAATATGCTGCCATAGGGTGTCAAGACCGTAATATAAGGTAGGATTCATATTTCTATACCTCATGAAACACAAGTGCGGATGATGATCAATTAATGTCCCATTGTATTATACAATACAATATAAGTAGTTTAGTTTCGATGGGTGTTGCACAGTGATGCAGTCCTCTCCCAAGGGGAGTTGTAATTTGTTATTTTGTAAATGGTGGATATGTAATTCATGCTGTTCTCCCAAGCATTACTCTTTTTCTACATACAGAGTATTGCCCTACTCAAACTATTCTTTTTTCTTAGGATCTTTAACATTAGCAGTGGAAAGCAAAAAAAGTTGTACAAAGGATCACAAAGTGAGGATGGGACCTTAATTAAAGTAAGCATACAGAAATATGTGTAACATTATTCTTTATCTATCCAAGTGATTGTTTTGTCTTTGTGGGTACGCTATGGTGGGATAACTTGCTTTTGGGGTGAGGCAAGCAGACCGAAATTAACGTGCAAAGCAAAATACAAGCTGGAAGGTGTGCAGAATCTCGTATTGCTTTTATGGATGTCTTAAAATATTTTGCCAATAGGATGCAAAAGTCAAACTGCCTTAGTGAAACAGGGAATTCGACAGTGAGGCAATGCAGCAAGCAGCCAAGGTAATCCTACTCCCACTTGCTTGCAAGGGCATTGTTCTAAGTGCCAGTCAACACTGGATCTAATGAGGCTGAATAAGACCGCAACAAGTGATGCTGCGGAATTGCTGCACAATAGCCCCCTTTTATATGTTTAAATACAGTAACTATTTTCATTGTGTGTTGCGGCTTGGCAGAATAATGAATGTGTTGAAATTGCAACTGATATGTATTTTTTCATTAACTTGTGGAGCTCCCGGAATTCCTGTCTGGTTCATTAGAACAGTTCATTTTGCTGTCCCTTCCGAACGCTGCTGCTTTCTTAATCGAGTACTTTCCCCACATATACCAGTTATCTAAAAACAATTAAAGCGCAACAGCAGGAAACCTTTCTAGGAGTAGAAATTTGTTCATATCTCCTCAGCCCTATCCTCACATATATGCACTTACAGTACAAAACTTTGATAATTGTATATAACAATCTTATCTGTCCCTGTCCTTCATTAGCAATCCCATTCACATCTGACCTCATCCATGTGCTCACAGCTTCGGTTTAATCCGTTCTACTTCTCAGGGTAAGGGCACACTAGGCGATTTGGGGAGATTGAGCCCCCTGGTGACTAATTGCCTCAACTTTGTGGTGACCAATCTCCGAAGAAGTTTGCCTCGTGAGGAAACTTCGGGCGACTTCGGAAAACGAATCGCCTCGTGATTAGCGCCAGCAATTTTTCATTTTAGCCAGGCGCAGAATGAAGAAAGGTGTAAGGGGAGATTGGTCGCCGCAAAGTTGAGGCGATTAGTCGCTAGGCGACTCAATCTCCCCAAATCGCCTAGTGTGTCCTTACCCTCATAGTGAAATCTACACCCCCCATACTCGTAGACACATAGATTAATATTATTTTAAGTGATTCAGGTTGTCTTTGGCCCAGAAATATAAGCATGTTATGGGAGAGGAACCTTAGCATTTCTGCCCTTTTTATTGTCTCTAAACTGTTACCATACATTTAAGAGAAAATACTTTCTTATCTGAGAATAATGTTCCAGGATAAACAGGACATTTATCCTTTACAGATTCCCATTAAACAATGTGGTGAAAATGGCTGGATGATTGCTTGGCTTTACATGGCAGCCCAATTTTAAGGAACAGTAACATCAAAAAATGAAAATGCGTGTTTGCTCAAAGGAAAACTATACCCCTCAACCTATGCAGGTCTCTATAAAAAGATATTGCATAAAACAACTCATATGTAAAGCTCTGTTTCATGTAAACAAACCATTTTCATAATACACTTTTTTAGTAGCATGTGCCGTTGGGTAATCATAAATCGAAAACAGCCATTTTAAAAAATAAGGTAAGACCGCCTCCTGGGATCCTAGGATTCAATGGTGCACATAAACATACCAAACAAACTATAAAGTTAGGTCACATGAGCCAATTAACAGACAGAGTTCTGTCTTTTGCTTCAACACTTCTTCCTGTTAGAGTTAGAGTTGAAATATTTCTGGTCAGGTGATCTCTGAGGCAGCACACAGACCATCACAAAATGGTGGTTCAAGGCAAGAGATGTAAAAGGGCAATATTTACTTAAATATATATACCAGGTAGGTAAGATTCTTTTATATGTCACTTAATTTGATACAAACTATGTGTTGCTCAAGTATTAATTTTCGGGGTATAGTTTTCCTTTAAAGGCCCCCATACATGGGCCGATAAAAGCTGCCAATGGACCGCGTCGGCAGCTTATTGGCCACTGTGTGGGGCCATCCGACAGGCTTCCCCGATCGATATCTGGCCAAAAGTCGTCCAGATCTCGCTCAGGTAGGTTAAAAAATCCCATTGGATCACGGCTGCATCTGTGCGTTGATGCGGTCCCGCGATCCAACCACCCGTATCTCCTTCATTCGGATCAGATCGTTGGGCCCAATATCACCCACCTCAATGTGGGCATATCAAGGAGAGATCCACTTGTTGGTCGAAATCGCCAAACGAGCATTTCTCTTCATGTATGGCCACCTTTAGAAACACTACTATTGTTTATATAAATAAGCTGCTTTTGTAGCAACGGTGGCAGCCATTCCAAAGAAAAAAAGTTTGTCAAATAGCAGATTTGAGCTGTAGAATGTAGTGGTGTAATCTGTAATCCACTACTGTATTTAATGTGTTCCATATAGCCTTTTTTCAATTTCCACATGGTTACACCGCAGCTTGTTTATATGAACTATAGTAATGTTTCTGGAACAAACACATCAGTTTTACCAGTGCAGGGCAACCATACATGATATTTTCATTACTTTAAAACACTTGAATTTGTTGGTGTTACTGTTCCTTTAAAGCACTGATCCCCAACCAGTGGCTTGTGAGCAACATGTTGCTCTCCTACCCCTTGGATGTTGCTCCTAGTGGTCTCAAAGCAGGTGATTATTTATTAATTCCTGGTTTAAAGGCAAGCTTTAATTGCATAAAAACCAGATGTACTGCCAAACAGACCCTCTTGTTAGCTTTATGTCCAAATAGGAGCACCAATACCAAAGCACAACCTTTATTTGGAAGCCCCAGGAACGTTTGGCATCCTTATCTTTCTCTCCCAACATTATTTTACACTTGAATGTGGCTCACAAGTAAAAAAAAAAAAGCTCCTGCTTTAAAGCAAAGGTAGCCATAGTCACACGGTGATTGAACATGCTGAGAAGTTTGGCCAGAATCACACTTGCTGTCAGACCATCTGTCCAGAATGCATCCCATGGATACAGGCACAGCCTGCCCATCCGTCCTTTCAAGATACACTCATTCTGTCCAAGAAGTAAGTGCACAGTGCCAAGATGGTTGAAAGCTCACACACTATTTCAGCCTTTTTAGTGTGCATTAATTATTGCTATAATTGTCTCACTAGGTTCAAACAGACCCTTCGGGATTGTATATTGCAACAAGCTCCTCAGACAAGAACTTGTCCATCTTTGATTTCTACTCTGGAGAGTGTGTGGCCACCATGTTTGGGCACTCAGGTAAAGTAGAAAGTAACTCCATGTAATCCTGCCATGTCAGTATTAAATTGGGCCTGTTACATGCGAGAAAAAATATCCGTACATTTACCATGTAATTTCTGCAAAGTCTGTGATTTTGTTTTTGTGTTTCCATAACAGAGGTGGTAACCGGGATGAAGTTTACCAATGACTGCAAACACTTGATATCTGTGTCTGGAGACAGGTAAGACCCAAGCAGCTAAGAAATTGGAACCCACACTGGTCATTCCAGAATAAATTTTTGACAGAAAAGCATTTTTTTCTGGCTGCAAACACGTCCATGCTTTTGAGACCTGTTCACCTGATCTAATAGGCCGAACCCAGCACACGTCAGTTATTTGCGTTGTATTGCTGTCATCAGCATGGTTGAATTGTTTGTCGAAGGAAAAAATGTTTGAGGAGGAAGCACATATGGTAAAACTCAAACATGTTGAGAAAAAAATGAAAAGTCCTTCTTTATGTCACATGCCATTCTAACCAGCACATGTGATCCTTGCAGCTGCATTTTCATCTGGAGGCTGAGCTCAGAGATGACCATTAATATGCGCCAAAGATTGACTGAAGTCAGACAGCGTGCCAAGCAGGTGGAGATGTCTGCACCGCTCAAAACTCCGAATGCAAGGTACTGGTTGGACAGTTATAGGGACACACTGGGTAATCTGGTTGACTGTGTACCGTAGTCTAAAGGTGGCCATAGACACACAGATATCGTACGAAACTAAATTTTGTACAATATTCGTTGCGTGTATAGTGGGAAAGGAGCCGGCCGATATCGTCAGAAGACTTGAATATCCGTTGTCTCATCAATCGGGCTGGATGGAAAAATTTTTTGGGTGCCTTTGAAGGCACTCTTAACATAGGCCATTGTTGGTGCTGAATCGTTCGATACAGGTAGAATTCTTTAGTTTCTACCTGTACATCTGACTATTCAGCTCTACAAGTGTGTATTGAAATGAATGATCTTTCTTGGAAAGAGCTTTTCCAAGAAAATTAAGTCTATGGCCACCTTTAAACATGCACAATTTTCTGTCAAATTTCTGACTGTGCTTATGGGATTGATTCCATGCAGTGTCTTTTGAAAACATGTTTGCAAGATGAATGTGAGTATGTGAACATTGTTCATTTGTTGATTTATGTTTTAAAACCATTTTTTTACTGACTCTCTAGGCCAGGGCTGCCCAACTAACCCCCCTAGTGTGGCCCCCCACCTACCTGCTGTGCTTGCTTACCATGTGTAAGCTTTAAATGGTATCACTACAGAAATTAACTGGCTTCTGCATAGAAGTTCAAATTCAGACCAATCCTTTGTATTGTTCACACATGTGATCCCCCTGCATTGTTAACACCTGTGACACCTCTATTATTCACACCACTAAATCTCGGTACTGTTCACACCTGAGACCCAGACTGAAACTGCCCACATTGTTCACCTGTTCACATTTTATACAAAATGCTAATGGAGCACCAGCACTGTGTCACTGTATGTAGTACATCTTACAGTGGTCCTAATGAGTTTCTCCTGCTCTGTTCTGCCTTCCCTATGCTCCCTGTGTGCCCTGCTCTGCCTGTGTGTGACATACTCTGCCTGTGTGTGCCCTGTTCTGCCTCTTACAACTTTTTTCCCTGCAGTGAGTAGTGGGTGTAGTTAAAAAACAGGGAGTGGTCAATACTGGCTTTCATTATCAGCCCTCCACTATGTAGGCCAGAAAAATTTTGGCCTTTGGTATCACAGAAGTTGCATATTTATGATACATGTGCTTCATTTAAAGTTAGTGAAGAATGTACTCATGTTTGTTCTGTCTTTGTAAGCTAATGTATTTTAATTAATTTCATATTTACAGGCGAGAGACCATTGCTGTTATGTCTACTACCCCTGCAATGTCATCAGACAGTGACAAAGAAGGGGTTGAAGATGGAAGTGATGAGGATATGGCAAGTAAGGACCTAACCTAATGCTGAATTTTATTTATCTAATTTCTGTTTAATTTTCTGTTAATAGCAATGTATGGTTTTAAATAAATGTACCTTTATTACATGACATGCTCTGTTTTCTGTAGGGTCTGATAAGATTTCCAGTGCCTCCAGTTCTTTTGGGAGAAGTAATTCTTATTGGGATATGACACAGGTCAGTGTAGTGATGTTTCTGCAAAATAATATTGCCTACAGACAAAAGTAATTGTCAGGCCTGCTTCTGTAGATATATGTGGCAGGCATTTAGGCCTCTGTAATTTCATAGCTGAATCACAGAATGAATGATTTGGTAATATACTTAGATGACATAACAATGACTGTGATGATGTGATTGAAAAATATCTGAGATACTAAATGCATTCTGGGATTTTATTTATAATAATAATAATAATAATAATTATATATATATTAATAGAGCACAGAGATTATACTAAATCATCATTCCTTTCAGTTCCTGCCCCAGTGGAGCTTACAGTTCTTGGTCGCTCTTAAGGTGGCCATACACGGGCTGATAAAAGCTGCTGACAGACCAAGTCTGCAGCTTATCGGCCCATGTATGTGGCCCTCTGACGGGCTTTCCCGAAAGTCGGCCAGATGTTGATCGGGCTGGACTAAAAATCCTATCAGATCGCGGCCGCATCTGTTCGTTGATGCGGTCCCACGATATGCCCATATGGCCTCCGCTATGATCCGATCTTTGGGCTCTAGGGCCCACGATCGGATCAGCCCGATATCGCCCACCTCAAGGTGGGCATATTGGGGAGAGATACGCTCATTTGGCGACATCGCCAAATGAGCGGATCTCTCAGTGTATGGCCACCTTTAATCCCATTCACACACTAATGGTGGCCATAGATACAGAAATTTGTTAGTTTTGGGTGATTTTGGCTCATCCGTTCATGGGCCCTAGTGCTCAACGATCTGATCACAAAGAGGAGAATATGTGTGGTCAGATCAATGACCTCCTCAATGAACCTATGCAGCCCTTGATCAAGTGGTATTTTTAAATCTGCCCGATTGACATCTGGCAAACTTTCTGCCAGTTATCGATCAGGGGGCAATAAGCTGCAGATTTAATCTGTCTGCATCTTAGATGCTTGACAAAGAGGTTTTGTGCCCCAAAGCTTTGCACTGCACTCAAATAAAGACTTGAAGTATTCTTGCAGTCATGTGTGCCACTGGATATCTTCATTGGATCTGCATTTAGAGGTGGCTGGATCTTTACCTGTGTGCACCAGGCAGGTCTATATGTAATAGTAGGGTGTGCGAGTTCCTTCTTCTTCATTATTGCATCTTATATTAGCCTGTGTATGGGGGCTTTTAGGCCAATTTTATCGGGAACCATTTAACCTATATGTTTTTGTGGGAGGAAACTGCATTACCCAGAGAAAAGCTTTACAGACTCGAGGAGAACTCCCTTGCAGATAGTTCCCTTGCAGGAATACAATGGAGGACCCCTCAGCTTACCCACTGTGTCACTGTGTTGCCCAACTGAAAACCTGAGTTGCTTAACTGGGTAACCTTATCACCAATAAAGTAATGAGCTGAAATCTAAAAACCTGTGGTCTTTGGGAGCTAACAAACCAGAAAAAAACTGGAGTGGTTAGGGTAAAGTAGTGTAAAAGGTGAATGGCTCAAAACTGTACACTAAGCAAATCAAATGCCTTTTTTATGTATTTATGCCATACAGGGCTAGTTCTAGGCCTGTGTATAAGTTGACCTGTGTACATCCACTCTTTCCTATGTCTGCACCCAATATTTTTTTTTTATTCTTTTTAATATACCCAAGGGTACAAACAAATCTTCAGAGAGATCTGACTGCCTGAGTAAGATTCCCAGACAACGCGTTCGTTGGTCCCAGCCTGCTGGTAACATTGAGATGACTGTTAAGTCCATGCTTGATCTACGGCAACTGGATTCCTTTGCCCCGTGCGATGACATTATTGGCTTCCAGTCTAGCAAGGGGCTGGGAACAGAGTTTGTGGATACAGATAATTCAAGCAACCAGGTGAGAAATAGCAAAAATATACATATAATATAATATAATAGTCTATATATGTGTAGACTTAGTAGCATGGCAGGGACTTGAAGTGCTTGGAGCACCAAAGTTCAGAGGGAATTTATTAATATAGTTGGGGAAATGTACATCAATTTTTTAGGATATATAAAAATACTTTTGTGAATACTTAAATTTTACGAGGAATTTATTCATGTCACTAAAGATCCCTTTGAATAGAATTAAATGTAAGATCTACGTTATCACAAAGTGTAAATGTCTTTTCCCCTGCAAATACCGTTTCTTTAGTGCTCAGTCCTTTTTTAGCACATAATGGGCCACAAGTGTGCTACTTGTTTATAATCACACCTAAGTTTATTATAGAATTGACTTGTTGGCTGCATTTGAACCAAAACATTTGAACCAAAACTGATATGTTTAAGGAAAACTATACTTAAGCAACGGATATATATAGTTTATATCAAATGAATTGGTATATTAAAGAATCCTACCAAACAGGTTTACAGTAGAACCCCCATTTTCAGTTTTTCAGGGGACCAGGAAAAAATTAGGCGAAATATGGAAAAATGTAAAATCAGGGTTATGTGTTAAAGTAATATTCATAGATTAAAAAAGCAGTTTTTGGAAACACCAGGACAAATTATTGATGTAAAATCCAGGAAAACATTACTTAAAGCCAGGGACACGCACTCCTAGAAATACTTTATAAATTGGTGGGACCACAAATAAAAAATGTAAAATGTGGGAAAACTTAATCTGTGTACTTTGCATCAACTGACAAAGGGCCTAGCCCGAAACATGATGTACTGCAAACTTCCCCAATAAAACACTTTGCAGTCATAGCTACTGCTCTGGATTTGTCCTGCTTCTTACAATTATATTTGAACATGTCCCTTTGGGGTGCGGACACAGGACACCCCTGCAGGAGAATCCACGTACAATTGAAAAAGGGTGAGCTTCAGTTTATTTCTATTTTATTTCTATTTTGCTTGAGTAAATGTGCACCTGTGTGGATAATGGAAGATTACTGTGTGACTACCGCACTGCTTGAACAAGACAAGGCACATAACCTACATCTTTGCTGATTCCCTGTGCTTTCTCCCCAGTCGCCTTTTGGCCCTATAGGCAGTCGGCCTCGCCCTAGAGTTATCAGGCTTATGTCCTGTGAGGAAACCATGTTCAAGCCGCATGTGGAGACACCAGAAGGCAAAGAATGTACCATCTACTCTGAAATGGAGGAGGATGAGTCTTTAGAAAGATCCAGGTACCTTCTAAAATAATTTCTTAAAGTAATAGTTATTTAAGGGAGGCATGTGTTTATAATCAGGACCTTTGCTATTCTGATTATTACATTATATAATCCTTATAATTCAATGCAACATAAAATTAAAGCCAATCTACTGGAACTCATGCTATAACATTTAGTCCTAAGTAGTTGAAATACTGGTTTACTGAATCAACTTGAATCCCTTTGCCTTGTAGATTCCACAAGGCATGTCACATATGGGGGAAGTGGAGGAAGCATTTTTTTTTATGGTAAAACTAGTGTAAATACAATCTTCATATCCACAAACAGAAACCTGCCAAAATAATCTTTTTTTTTTTTTGTGGTGAAAGAAAGAACGGTTTATTGACACTTTTGTGAATGGGTTGTTAAAACGGAGAAGAAAATAAAGTAAAGAGTAAAGTCTCCATTCACCCATTTTTAGATGGTCTGGGGGACTAATTAGCATATTCATGGGGATTTTCAGCCTATTGTCAGGGTGCAAGCCATGTTTTCTTTGTAACCAGAAAAAAATATATACATTTTACATTTATATGTTTTATATAAAAAAAAAAGTTTATTTCCAACATAAATTAGGTGACAACATATTTTTACCTCGCTTTTGCAATTTTTTCTTCTTTTGCTAAATTAATGCGGCAATATAAGCATTTAAAAGAAATTGTTCAGTTTAAAACTAAGAACTGGGTAAGTAAAAAAGTAAAAAAGGTTTTTAATATGGTTAGTTAGCCAAAAATGTATAATGTATAAAGGCTGGAGTGACTGGATGTCTAACATAATAGCCTGAACACTACTGCTTTTCAGCTTTCTTGGTTTCCGCTGATTGGTTACCAGGCAGTAACCAATCAGTGATTTGAAGGGGGGCCACATGGGTCATTTATTTGCAAACTCACTGAACAGTTATGTCCCATGTGCCCCCCCCTTAAAGTCACTTACTAACTCAGAGTTGGAGAGCTGCAAAGCAGGAAGTAGTGTTCTGGCTATTGTGATAGATATCCATTCGCTCCAGCCTTTATACATTAACCCCTATATGTAATATAAGGCACTAAGTTTGCTCAGGAGCAGTAACTCATGGCAACCAATAAGATGCTTGCATTTAAACAGGTGACTATTGAATTCTACATGCTGATTGTTTGCTATAGTTTATTGCCCTGGGCAAACTTAGTGCCTTTTATTACATTACCCCATTAATCTTTTGGCTAACTAACTATATTGGGAACATTTTGAATTTTGCACAGCCTATCTATTTACCCAGTTTTTTTTCACAGAATAAAATATGTTATAGATCTTTATTTTAAGGGGAAGTAAAGCCACCCTGGCATATGTTTGTTTTTGTACTACCCCCCCCCCCATCATGCCCAGAACTATAGAGCTGCCCAGCAGTGTTGGCACCACATTTAGCTTTGTCCCTTCTGTTTCCAACATCAACCTTGCTGGTCAGAGAGCAGCTCGTACACACTGGAAACTAAACTGGGATCTTGCTTTACTGCACATGTTCATAGGTGAGATAAATATTGGGGAATGGCTATGTGATAAAGAATGTGTTCTGCCATATTGGCCCTTTAAAGTGTCAGGGAATCCCTTCTCTGAAAAGTACAATCATTATCATGAGTCAAATGTACAGCAGAGTGTCAGGTTTAGGAACAGCTAAGGACAAATTCAGAAAAAAATGTTGCTTGAAATGTTGTGGGAAAGACAAAATCTGAAAACTGTTCTGTTTAAAAGACAAATTCACAGAAGTGGAGAGAGAGAGGTTTGTGAATATGCAGGGATAGCCTAATTCTGTCCCCTCTTTTATTTTGTCTCAATATCACCACTTTGTAAATTCCCCCCATAGTGTCTTGCATTATGCTGAGCAACATAGTTGGTGTAGTCACATATATTTCTCTTCTAGTGAATTTGAGGTGAAAGGTTTGCCACTCAGGAGTTACCATAACAATGTTTGTCAAGAGAAGCACAGCCCTGACAGTGCCTGTTCTGTGGATTATAGCAGTTGCCTGTCCAGCCCTGAGAACCCCAATGAAGGTAAGATGAATGTTGTATTGTTGTAGATCCAATCCCCAAGTGCAATTCACATCCTCTAACTCAGAACTGCATTCAATTTGTTCATCTTAGTAGGCCTGTTATTCTGCATGCCCATAGTTCATATCACACTTAAAATGCCCTACAGATAATCCTGTGGAAGCTCTTCAGCTATCAAGGGGGTTGTAAAACAATATCCCTGCATTTAGTCAATAGACCTCCAGCGGGCAGTGCTGCTGTAGCCTAAAGCATTCCTTTGATGTGAAACTCTGAAATTTAATTCTCCCTATAACCAAGCAAACTATATAGCAGAACCCATTCCCATAAAGAATTGTAAAGACCATGTCAGACCTGACCTCCTGCAGCCAGACCCACTGTCACAGCAATGAGATGTAAACTGTGGTAAATATTATAGGTGTAACGAGTCTGTTAAGGATCTGGCTAGTCTGACCCTGGTTAAAGCACGCCATGAAAATGTTACATTTTATCTAAGAGAAAACTGGGAATAAATGAAAACACTAGCCAGAACCTGGTAAAATGCAAAAAGAGGGAAATTCAGAGATAGGGAAAGGCCCACCCAGGCCAAAGTGTACTGGGATACTAGCCATTCTGATCCTGTGCAAAGAATATATTTATGTACAATGAAATATTCTCGAATACCCTGTTTATCAACATGGTTTTGCTTTTATTTTCTTCTAGTCTCCAAAATGATTGCACATTTTGTCTTGGTCTTTTTTTTCCTTGGGTGTAAACCCTAAAGATTCTGAGAGCACGGAGCCCTTAAGTGTAGATGCAAATTCCTCTGATCTGGAAGAACAGGTGGAAGCTGATGACCTGGAGCCAAACAGCCCTGTGATGGATGGGGAGGTCCCACAGACACCGGATCAGGAGACCTTCCTTAAGCAGCACTTTGGAAGCCTCTCTACTGGTAATATTCCAGGTTTCTGTTTGTAAATTTATATATATTATAGCTTTTTCTCCATTTAGCTGGACCCTGATTTATAGCTCCTTAAAGTGCTTTATGTAACAATGTTCTTAAATATTTGTGACACTATAAGCTTGCATGCATACAGTATATTGGGAGATGCAAAATTATGTCCCCTGTTTATTCTGTAATGTTTCAAAACACACATTTAATCATTGGTTTGCAATGTAGCATATGGTTACAGATAGTAGCATTTCAGGCTATCATCAGTGTTGATTGGCCAAAAATTAAGCTGTTGCATACCATTTTTTTTGATGCTTAAAGAGATAAACCACATACATTTATTGTAATGTGCACCCACAAATGTAATAAAATGAAACAAAAAGGGATAGGTTACCTGTAGAGCTCCAAATGCATACAGTGTATACTAGTGCTGAATCTGTCCATCTTCTGCATTCACAGATGGACCTCTGCTAACCTCAGAGAGGAATGACTTCTCCAGCATATCCTCCCGCTTCCTCGCAATGGCTCAGCCATCAGCACTTAGGTTTGTATTCCTTTCCTTTGTTCCTTCTTGTAAAAGAAGAAACAAAGATTTGAGTTTCTATAGGCTGAGCCAAGCAAAAACGTTTTGAAAAAGAAATTCTAAGCGATAATCCAATCTACGTTTGTTAAACCTTTTTAATGGTTTTAATGCCATTCATATGTGTCATTGCTGTTGAAAGCAGATTTGTATAGCGGGCACCCCTAGGTCCACTGCCATTTGTCACCCCATACTCTGCCCTTTATTCTCAAATGTTTATCAGGACCGGAGCAATGGGGATTGGCACATAGTAAGTATAAAAACTATTGTATCTCCTGCATATCCCCAGTGTATCTGAACCAATGTGGGTGTGGCTGGGTAACATGCCACCCCCTAAAATCCTGCCACCTTAGGCCCGGGCCTAGGTGGCCTTTCCACAAATCCGGGCCTGTCTGCACTACTTCTTCTGTTGGTTGGACTCCTGAAATAATTTAACAAAAGCCAGGGAGACCTGGGAACAGAAGTGAGGGCACAGAACACAAAAGCTATAAACACATACTACTTTAGTGGCCCTTCAACTAAAGATTTTTTTTTTTTTTTTAATTTATAAATATCCTTTCAACTGACAGTCGTATCCATCTCTATTTTCTGGGTCTGACTCTTAAATCAACAGGACATTTGGTCTTTTATTCAGCATTATATAAGTCAGAGCCAGTATTGCCAAGACTATGAAAATCCAGACATATACTTGTTTATACAAATAGCTAAACACAACAATACTATTTGTCATAGCAATTACTTTTACATATCGCTTTTACCATGCAAAATTCATATTATAGGAAATCACCTACATTTTTAGCAACAACAAAAAAAATCTGTTTGTTTCCCTTCAGCAAAGATCAACCTGCTGAATCCTCGATTTTCAGCCCTGCATTAATTCAGCCGTCGCAGGAGCATCCCTCACTGATTAATGGAATGGTGGACAGTCAGCCCAATAGTGCAATCATGACTAATCAAGATTTTGCCAGCCATCAAAAACTTTACTTTCAAAGGAAGCAAAAGCACCTCCAAGAATATGAGTGTATAAGTAAAGATGGGCCTTTTTCCTCAGTGATACAAATACGGAAATCACAGTCTGTCCACGATCTTGTACATGAAGGTAATGTCAAGATTGCTTAGTGATAAATCACATTCTACAGCGCTACGAAATATTTTGGCGCTATAGAAATACATTTTAATAATAATTTTTAATTGTTTTAGGGTGAAACCATTTGAGAATTAAAAATGATTTTATCTGCCACTGTATTAATGATTAAATTCAGGATTCCTTTCACACTCGTGCAGCTAGATGCCAGATATTATCTAGACATGGGACAAGTGGCTTCTCTTGCCATTCCAATTCAAGTAATTACTTTCATTTGAATTTCCTGCAGGTGATAAAACAGCAGCGAATGGCATTGTGAAAATGCGCTCCCAAGTACAGACTGCAGCCGAAAGAGAAGAGAAGGCCTTTCGTCGACGAACAATGCCATCCACCCTAATAAAAGTGGAAAATGTTGCCTTTGGTACACCCCAAGCAAAGGATGGTAAATCGGCTAAAGGAAGATCCTACATGAATCCAACCACAAGCTCCATAGCTAAAATTTCTCGGAGTATGTCGGTGGGAGAAAATCTAAATATTGCAGATAATCAGGACACTTCATCGAGTTCAGATGGAAAAGGCAATTGTGAAGCTGATAGAGGGGTTGTCACCAGTCTTTTAGAGACTGAGAAAAACAAGCAAACTGCTAAGGAGACTGTCATAATTAAATCACATTTGCAGCCTGTCTCAAACTGTTCCTCAACAAAGACTTTTCAGACCAAGAATCGAGCACACCTCACTCTAGATATTGGTAAACCATTGCCAGATCGACCCCTTCTGTCCTTTAATAAAGGCAAAGGGGCACTGGAGATGGAGTCTCCAAGATCACCAGCAAGCATCAAAATCAAAAATTCATTTGCAGAGTTAACTTGTAGAAATGAGAACCAGACTTTGTGTGCTTTAGAAAAAATCAGTCAATCAGAGGATTATGGCTACAGTAAAAGCCAAGAAAACTATGTCAAGGCAAAGTCTAAACCAACTATATCTCAAGAACGAGTAGAGTTACTTTCTCACATGTTGGCACCCATTCATAGAGGCAGAGCTTCCACCATTAGCCATACTCCAGGCCATCACTCAGGGCTTTGTCCTGAACCCATCAGGCCTAGATCTCCCTCTCTTAATGCAGCACCAACACATAATTCAGGTGGGCATAAGCATCCATCACTGGTGGTTGCATCCTTTCTGTTTCCTTTCTCTGTGAGTCACCTTCCAGCTCCATCTCATCTATCTCCGTCCAGCCTCTTGACTATCACACTTTCTCCTTGTTTCATAAGTCAAGCCCAGAATGGTGAGGCCTTTGTTTCTTGCCTTTTTATTAATTAGTGCATGGTATTGTTGCATGATGTAGTTAAGCATAATTCAAAGTAGGTGCAAGTGATAAGTAAGTTTACTTGAAAATAATCTACCAAGAGATTTCTCTCATATATTTCCTGTGAGTAACGAAGACTTAGGCTGACTTGAAACTACATATATAAGGAGTACTTAAATATAGAAAATGTAGTGTTGCATACAGCAGCATTACATTTTGGATTTAATGTTTTTTTCATAGGAGCTACATGTGCAGACAGTGTTGTTTAATTTATTTTGTGCAACAAAACACTGGTCTTTGTCTTTAGCTCTCAACAGTCCCTAGCATCGGAAAACTTCTATATCTATCCCTACATATTGTTCATGCACTTTCCATTCCACAACATCTGCCTTGTGTGCAAAAGCTCAGTTCCTGTATGTGACAGTGTAGAATCCATGTAATGTAATGGTTACGATGCTTCTTCATTTCAGCATCGTCTGTGAGTTTTGAGCAGTGTGAACGAATTGCTTCGGAGCTGCAGGACAGTCTCCAAAAGGCTCTAAGCTTGTACCGAACTGTGAGTACACAACCTTCCATGCCTTGTTATATGGTATATTTCCCTTCTGTGATGGAATCTATTGCTTAAGTATCTATGCTTTCTGTTTGTTATTAGGTATTGCCTAATCTAGGGATCCCAAACCTTTTTTTATCCTTGAGCCACACTCAGTTGTTAAAGGGGTTGTTCACCTTTGAGATAACTTTTAGTATAATGCAGAGAATGATATTCTGAGACAATTTGCAATTGGTTTTCATTTTTTGTTGTTGTGGTTTTCTAGTTATTTAGCTTTTTATTCAGCAGCTCTCTAGTTTGCAGCAATTTGGTTTCTAGGGTACAAATTACCCTAGCAACCCTGCATTGATTTGAATAAGAGACTGGAATATGAATAGGAGAGGGACTGAATAGAATAAGTAATAAAAAGTGTCAATAACAATACATTTGTATCCTTACAGAGCATTTGTTTTTAGATGGTGTCAGTGACCCCCATTTGAAAGCTGCAAAGAAACAGAAGAAAATTGCAAATCATTAAACTATGAAAAATAAATAATGAAGACCAATTGAAAAGTTTCTTAGAATTGCCCTTCTACAATATACTAAAAGTAACGTGAAGTGAACCACCCCTTTAAAGAAAAAAAAAAGTAGGCAAGCACCACACGCATGTAAAAAATTCTGGGGGTTTGACTATTGGTAGCCCCTGTATGGACTTACCACCTACAGAAGGCTCAGTATGGCAGTAAAATTTGGTTTTCATGCAACCAAAACCAACCAGGAATTCAAAAATAAACACCTGCTTTAAGGCCACTGGAAGCAAAATCCAATGGTGTTGGTTAGCAACATGTTGCTCGCAAGCTTCTGGTCCCAGTGCACCCAATTACTTTTCTGTAGTGTGAGCCCTGACTTTCCTGTTGCTGTGCTGCAGTTTATGGGACATTCAAACAGACCCCACATCGCTTTTAGGAGATAAATAAAGAATATGCTAAAATTCAGTGTAGTCATAGGAAAGTTATCTAACGTTACTGCTTTATGTATTCCTTTCATTGTTCTGCTGGTAATTCTAAAGACCACAAACCTAAAGCATTAAAACTCTAATTATTTGACAATGTTTATTTCAACTAGCATGTGCATGTTTGGAAGCACAACTATGTAAGTCATGAAAAGACATCTGGCTGTGTATTCCTCTATCAGCATACCCCTGTGCATCCTTTTTTTTAAATTCACTATCCAGACATAAACATGCTTCTCTGGAGCCAGATATGTGAACAAATGGCTCTTAGACTTAAGTCATACAAGATATTTGTAGTTACTACTTGTATCTGGCTAGCAGAGGTTTATATAATTTTCTGTGAAGGGGGAAAAAAACTTGCCTTCGAGGAAAACCGATAGCTATTACTAGCCAGTACATACAGCTACTATGCTCCCTGGTCACACAATCTTAAGCTACCCAACCACATAGTTTAGTGTGAGCTGAGACACAATTGGCTTTCATTGTATTGTGGTCCTGGACCCAGCCTCTGTGAGCCTTTGTTGTGACACCCTCTGTGCCTTCGCAAATGATGAAGCATAGTGATGAGTGAAAACAAGTGCGGAACTGGAAATGTCAGGGACTCACTGTAACCATCGCTACAGTGAATGTGAATATTTGTGTCTTGTCAAACTTTGCTTGCGTTTTTATTTCCAGATCAGAGTTTTGGCAGAGCTTAATCTGCCTTTCCAGCTATGGGGCTACTATGGGGCGAATGAGCCTTAAGCAGGCCAACCTTCCTATTTGGGGCATTAACTGTGGTGTATTTTGCTCATTTTCAGAATGATTGTTTGCTCCTTATTGGACAGCCCATGTTGTTTAACTTGGAGCAAAATCCCCATTGGTTAGCTGAAAGGAAGTGAAGAGGAGCTGCAGCTACGAGGCTCCTCTTCACTTCCTGCTGTTCCTTTTGTTTGTACATTGAACCTAAAATAATGAAACAATGAGGGTAAGAAAAATGCCTTCTGTAGGCAACATAAAATTGGTGCAAAGTTATAAAAGCAAGAGAAACAATATTCTGCATCCTACAGGGGCTGTTCACCTTCCAAAAACTTTTTCTGTTCAGTTGTTTTCACATTGTTCACCAGAAATAGAAAAAAAATATATATATTTTTTTTTTAAATGTTTTGAATTGCTTTGTGTTAAAATCTTGTCTTTTTGGAAATTGAAGTTTAAAGTGGTTGTTCAACTTCTAACACTTTTTTTTTTTCCAGTTCAGTTGGTTCAGATAATTTACCAGAAATAAAGCAATTTTCGGTTACTTTATATTTTCTGTTTGTGTTTTTCTAAAGTGTAATTTTTCACCTTTTTATGTCGTTCTAAAGCTGCTTTGGGAGTTTGTCAGCTCAGTCATCCGGGTGCAGGTTCTGAAGCTTGTGCCACGCGGCAGATCCAGGGAGATTGTCGCCTGGCAGCTAATTCTTCTGGGCGAAAATCTCTCCGAACTGCTTTCCCGTGCTATACCGCTGGCTTGAATGAAAAGTCGCCAGCAGTATGGCACTCACTGCACTTCGAAGTTGCCTCATGAGGAAGCTTCGGGTGACAAAGCACCGCGAGTGCCATACCACTGGTGACTTTTCATTCAAGCAAGCGGCATGGCACGGGAAGGCAGTTTGAGGAGATTTTCGCCCAGTAGAGGAGGTGATAAGTTGCCAGGCAACTAATTGTCCCTGAATGTGCCCATGTGCCACAAGCCTGAATGGTACAATTTGCTACGTTAGTTGATTCAATTAGTTTATCCATTTCTCGGCAGCATTGGTTGAATATTAGTAACTATTGTATTAATTTTAACAGCTGCCTTTAATGAAACTCGGGGATTCTGATAAGTAGGGCCAAAGATAACAAATTTATCAACTAAATGTCTTCATTTAGAACATTTACAGAGGCGGTGTCCCCTCCTCCCCAGCTACTTCAGGACGACTTTAAAAAGTGAAAAACAAAACTTGAAACTTCATTATTAAAGAAACAATCACAAATAGAAAATAGAAAAAAAAGTCTTATTTCTGGGGTATTAACTGAAAACCACTAAATCACAATAAATGTGCTTTTAGCCTTTGCTAAACTGAGCATTGTGTTTTGCCTCTCAGGTGACCACTGCTGATCCTTCAACTAACCTGGATCGCTGCAAGATTGCTGGTCTGTTGGTTGAAACATTTGGTATGGTGAAACGAGAGCTTGATTTCTTGAAAGAAGGAAATGGCAGCCCTGGAACAGCATTGACACCCCAGGATGAATCTGGCTCTGACTTCCCAGCACCCTGCTTACCTGGGACACAACGCCTGGGAGATGACAAAACACTTGCTCTTCTCCAGCAATACTCTGAACTCTTGCTGCAAGCTGTGGAAAAGAAGATGGACAAGAAGCTCTGAGCAGGAGCAGCAAGTGCACATCTCAGCTTGACTCTTGACTAAATTAAACACTATACCTGCTTTGGTGTCCACGGCTGGAAGTCCATGTTGATGATTTTATTCTGTTACAGCAATCTCTTCAAACCAGCAGCACTTGCCGCCTAGCAGACTGCCCCTGCTTCAGTCAGACCTGGTATCTGTTCTGTTTCTGCTCCCAGTTGCTCGCAGATGCACAGAACACTTTTTTTTTTTTTAACTCTGTGATCCTAATAACAAAGCATTTATCAAGTGTTTTTTAGTCGTTGCTATATATTTTTAAATTATTGATTTAGCTTTAACTGTTTCAGTGTTGGATATCTCGGCTTTTGTTCCGTGGAGAGGCCATCCATTCATTTTCACAAACACTCTCTCTGTCAGCAGTGCCAGATATCCACAGCTTTGGCAGAGTAGGGCGTTTAAGAATGCTTGGCGTCTCTGTTTAGGGATGGTTTACATTTTCTTAGAATTCTATTGTTGCTGCTTTCTTTTATATGTGTTTATATTTGTTCACTGTTCATGTGTGTTGTTACCCTTTCCACCTACTCGAGGGGGCTGTTGTATTACTCTGATAACCTTGGACAATGATGGAGGAAGCCGTTGGACATTGTATTTCCTTCACTTGGCTTCTAAAGTGTTTCCACACAGGGGGTGTTGATCTGCAAGTTGGCTTATTAACATTTAAAATTGCCGGACTAACACTAAGGGGGAAATTTAGCAACATATGAGTTCAGATTTTAATAAATAAAAACTCACCCACATTCTATGCATTCCTATGGGATTTTTAGAAGGATATTTATCAATGGGTGAAAATTAGAACTCACCATTTGTAAAATAAGCTTCCAGAAATCCAATAGGCATTAATAAAACATGGGGGAGTTTTCATTTATTCACATCTGCGCTCATATTTGATGAAGCTGCCACTGAAGGGCTTTGCCAACTAAATTCCAATTAGCCAAACTGGTTTGCTTATTTAAGTACCCGCAACTGTCAAACACCAAGGATTTCATATTGGTTTCAATCATTTTCTTTAACAGTCCTTGTTTTTTATGTTAATTAACATATAAGTATTATCGCACATTTAACCTAAGCTCTATTTCTGACTCCTGCAAACAGTTAAGTGAGAAGTCGGAATCGCATTGCCCCC
>CM044446.1:80091279-80135780 GCA_024363595.1 Xenopus borealis | reverse complement strand
AGGCTGGGGGTGAGGAGGGAGGGGTCTACATAGGTTAGGGGGGTAGTGTTTATATGGAATGTACTGAATTCTCCTTTAAGGCCCAGGCCCAGTACAGCTGTACCCTCTGATGGCGGCCCTGCTTGTTAGTGGCGTTTTGTCACCCGATTTCAGGAGTGCTTTGTGTGTAACAGACATTATTTTAATAGCAATAACATTGTTAGAATGTAATTATATTTTTTATTATATTCAAGGTACAGTTCTTAAATCCTTAAGCACTATCTACACTGGACTTCACTGCTTCTTTTGCAGAGCTCCATGGAACAGATTCTGTCCCCTATCTTGATGCAGTTCCCTCTCCGTTGCAGTTTCATCGAGAATGGGTATCCCCAAACAGACCCTGTATCATTCGCAATGCCATCAGTCACTGGCCAGCCCTTCAGAAATGGACATTTGGTTATCTCCGGTAGGATAATGGCAGCTGAAGGTTGCCATCCATGTTTACAGGGGGGTTGCGTTAACCCTTTTTTACTTTTTAATAAAAGAATAATCTGATACAGAATCCTGGAAGTCACCAGGTATCCTTATGAGACATCTTTAGTTGTTGAAAAACAGGTGGGTTCCGTTTGTTGCAGCTGAGTTTAAGGAATACAACACAAAATGTTAATTTTTAAAGTTTTGCTCTCTAACTTTATTTACAATGCCATATGCCGTTTAATTGTAAAATTGCATTGTGCAATACTACATATTAATCTGTGAATACCCTCCTTTATGCAGTACTCATATAGGCTCCAAGAAAGTTAGTGTGGCTGTCACTCCAAATGGGTATGCGGATGCAGTGTACAAGAACAGATTTGTCATGCCTGAAGAGAGAAGCATGCTTTTATCAGACGTCCTGGACATTGTGGAGAACAAATCAAAGCCGCCAGGAGTATTCTATATCCAGAAGCAGTGCTCTAACCTCACTGAAGAGTTTCCTGAGCTAGTAGAGGATGTGGAAAGCCATATACCTTGGATGAGTGAAGCATTGGGTAATGCAGTACATTGTAAATTCTGATATTCTGTATTTAAAGGAGAAGGAATGGCTTTGTGCACTTGGGGGTGCCCTTGTACAGTACCCTATTACTGTATACATACATATACGCACACACACATATACATACACACACATATACATACACACACATATACATACACACACATATACATACACACACATATACATACATACACACACACATATACATACACACACACATGCGCACACACACATATATGCACACACATATATATATATATATATATACACACACACACATATTTATATATATTAATATTTATATATATATAATATATATATACATACATACACACAAACACACACTTGTGCTCATACGTTTACATACCCTGGCAGAATTTATGATAACACAAAAACTTTTCTTTCACTCATGGTTAGTGGTTGGCTGAAGCCATTTATTGTCAGACAACTGTGTTTACTCTTTTTAAATCATAATCACTACACAAACTACCCAAATGACCCTGATCAAAAGTTTACATCAGTGACAGCTTGAAGTCTTTTGTGGTAGTTGTGGATGAGGCTCTTTATCTTCTCAGACAAAAGTAAAGCTGCCCATTCTTCCTGGCAAAAAGCCTCCAGTTCCCATAAATTATTGGTCTGTCTTGTATGAACTGCACATTTGAGGTCTCCCTAGAGTGGCTCAATGATATTGAGGTCAGGAGACTGAGATGGCCACTCCAGAACCTTCACTTTATTTTGCTGTAGCCAATGACAGGTCAACTTGGCCTTGTGTTTTGGATCATAGTCATGAATGTCCAAGTACATCCAATGAGCAGCTTCCGGGCTGATGAGTGCAAATTTTCCTCCAGTATTTTTTGTATTTCACCTGAAGTTATTTGTGGGTTTTTCCTTGCATCCCAAACAATTTTTCTGGCAGTTGTGGCTGAAATTTTAGTTGGTCTACCAGACCGTGGTTTGATTTCAACAGAACCCCAATTTTCCCTTTCTTAATCAGAGATTGAACACTGCTGATTGGCATTCTCGATTCCTTTGATATTTTCTTATATCCCTTTCCTGTTATATACCTTTCCCGCAGATTATTTGACAATTCTTTTGCTTTCCCCATGACTTAGAATCCAAAAAACATCAGTGCAGCACTGGATGAAAGATGCAAGGGTCTGTCAGGAGTCCAGAAAAACTTTTTATACACACCCACTAATTACAAGCAAACATATCACAGGTGAAGATGGTTAATAGCCATTCTAACCCTTTTGTGTCAAGTTATGTTTTTGCCTTATCATTCATATTCTCTGAAAAATGGTTAAGAAATCATAAATTCTGCAGTCGCCTTGTCCTTTGATGATCCAACTAGTCATTAATTTTGTTCCCAGCTAATTTTTGCATTACATCTTCCATTATAAAATGTATGCTGCAGTGCATCTTCTTATCAGCATGTGCTTGTGGATCAGAGTATCAACTCGTAAATGGGGCTGCAAATAATGGTGTAGCAGTCAACCAAAATTGAACGTCACAATTGATGTCCTGATAGGCCAGTTGTCATTGTTGTTATCTGGGCAGTCTGGTCTATCCAGCAAGATTCAAGCTGTGAGAACTGCTTTTTGCACCTGGTTCTGTAGAGTTCCATTAGTCACATCCTGTGTGACTTAACCACTTTATAATTACAGCAGAATAATGCCTAATGCAGCTCATGCCTTAAAGAATGTGTGAGCATATTTAATTTTTGTATACTAAGATTTACAAACTTAAAAACCCTGTAAATGTGTGTAATGTTTTCTATTGTCATTCACTGGATTATTGTCTTCTTCTCTTATCCAAGGAAAGATTCCAGATGCTGTAAATTTCTGGCTTGGTGAATCGGCGGCAATAACATCATGTAAGTCCTTTTGATTCACTAGTTTTGGATTGATTGTAATTATAGAAAACTACTGGGTACATGTTTCTTTGAGTAGGTATTTTATGAAAGGTGTAAGTGTTTTCGTACCATTAAAAAGGGAATTTACGCTGTCTTATTCTATGTCGAATGAACACTAAGGTTAATGTCACAACGGCAGTTAGCAAATGGGGCTGTAGCATCTACACTTCCGCCTTGAAATATATCAAATTGGGTTAGGAATATTTTAAATTTTAATATTTTCTAATCTGTCTAGATATTTGTTTGCTTTGCAGAATCCCTGTCTGTGTTAGATGTATTAGTTGTAGATTGAATTTCCCTTCTGATGAATGTTGACAAACTTGTTCCTGTTTTATTTTGTTGCCGTTTGTTTAGTTAATTAAGTTGGGAAATATACAGATATACAATATATAGTAGACAGACATTTTTTATGTGAAAACTCACAGGGAGTTAACTTGAAGGAAACAAATTATCATTTTAATCTGTAATCTGTTTCATAACGTGGTCAGTTTCTATAAAAACTATGGTATTTCTAGCAACTATGAGCCCTAGGAGTACTGTGGTGGGCCCTACTAATCCTGGCTACCCAAGTGCACAGCATATATATATATATATATATATGATGTGAATGCATGACGTTAGTTTGCCCTTGTGCTTGCATTACTCCATGGGCATCTTTCTCGATTAGCCTGTTATGCTCAAGAGCATGCTGTTGTGGTTAGGGCTGCCCGTCACACCTAATGCCCTGGCTAGGCTTAGATTTCAGTAGAAATGTGTAGCTTTTCAAAGCTGGTATGCTTGGTCTTGCTAGGCTCAGTTATTGGCCTATTTCCAACAATAGAGCATGAAAGTCCAGCATTCCCATAGGTGAGTAGTACTTGGGAAGCATGTTTTTAGCTAATACTCTGAAATTACAGGCCAATCCTGAAGTCTTATGACATTTAAATATCTAGGGCTGGTCTAATTTCACTAGACTTGTCAAATGTTTATTAATGTAACACTAACTGGCAAATCAATATATTTATTAATTTTGTGACTGTCATAGACTTGATAATCACTTTTCTGTTGCTGATTTCTTTGCAGTACACAAAGATCACTACGAGAATCTATACTGTGTCATTTCTGGAGAGAAGCATTTTATTCTGCATCCACCAAGTGACAGGCCTTTTATCCCTTATGGTACAAGCACTTTTTTCAAACTCCATTCGCTTGTGGATTTGACTGAATTAGTGACATCATTATTTCAACATGTTTCATATTGATGTGTTATAATATATCTGGCTTCTACCCAGATGATGTTTGGCGCTGACATCTTTTTCTCTAGAAATTGTCCCTTTTATTATGATTGTGATTATTATTATATTATGTATTTATAAAATTACAACGTATTTTGCATCATTGTACAATAAACGGAGGCATAAAGTAAACATTCAAGAAAACACACAAATCCACCAAGGTGTAAAGAGGGCCCTGCCCAAAAGAGCTTACAATTTTATTTAAATAATATTGCAAATACATATCTCCTTTTGATTAAACAGTACCAGTTTACAGATCAACTATTATATTTTCAGTTTTATGTCATTTCATTCTTACCCTACTTAGTGACTTTCCACCTGGTTATGAACTACATGTATATTGTTAGAGAGTCACCGATTACAGACTCATGGACAGACTATTCTGCCCCCCTTCCACACCTGATCTTCTATAAGCCGTCTTCACACCCTCTCCGCCAGTCGTTTTACTCTTTTAACCACTGAATTGTTGGGTTGTTTTTAGACATGTTCCAGCCAGCAACATACCATGTATATGAAGATGGGTCTTTTAAGGTTGTTGATCTTGAATCTGCAGACAAGGTAAAATAATCCAGTGGTTTATGTAATCTTAAAGGAAAAGTAAATGTTTTTCTTTTTCTTTCTGTAAATTTGCTCTAAACAGCCCCCCAGATTAATGTACCTTAGTCCCTGCTGCAAGTCTGCTCTGGTTTCTGTGTTATCAGCAGCTAGTTTCCCCTTCTTCCTGGTGCAGAGTGAAGCCCAGCCCCTTAGTTTACTGAGCAGTCCATTTGCTGCTGTTCCACAATAGAGAGGAAGAGGGAGCCAGTGTTTCATTAGTAAGCTAGTTTCCCCAAGCAAAAGCTGCTACACACACTGGTCTCTGCTATGTCATAGTATGCAAATGATCTCCAGGACTAGTCCAAGAGATAAGGTCAGCTCAGTAAGCTAAGGGGCGGGGCTTCACTCTGCACCAGGAAGAAGAGGAAACAAGCTGCTGATAACACAGAAACCAGAGCAGACTTGCAGCAGGGACTAAGGTACATTAATCTGGGGGGCTGTTTAGAGCAAATTTACAGATAGAAAAAAAAAAGGTTTACTTGTTCTTTAAAAGGTTTTTTTTTCTGTGATAAGAGGCTCCAGTGCTTTTTCCATGTGTTTGTTATTATCTTATATATCTGCTTTCTGCCTGTGTGTATTCTACAAAATAGCTTAGATATGGGGCTTTGCGTGAATATTTACAGCTTAATGGGGAAGGAAGGGTGCATGCATGAGACATGCAATGAAGCGTAGATATGTCTAAAATGCAAAGGATTTTGTAGAAATGTGTTAAAGAACAGTTCAATGTAAAAATAAAAACTGGATAAATAGATAGACTGTACAAAATAAAAATTGTGTTTAATATAGTTGGTTAGCTAAAAATGTAATGTATAAAAGGCTGGAGTGACTGAATCCAACAGAATCCAACTTCCTGCTTTTCAGCTCTTTGAGTAAGTCAGCGACTTGAAGAGGGGCCACATGGGACATAACTGCTCAGTGAGTTTGCAATTTATCCTCGGCATTCTGCTCAGATTCAAAAACAACCGTTATGACCCGTGTGGCCTCCCCTCAAGTCACTGATTGGTTACTGCCTGGTAACCAGTCGGTAGAAAACAAGAGAGCTGAATAGCAGGTAGTGTTCTGTTATGTTAGACATCCAGTCACTCCAGCCTTTAAACATTACATTTTTGGCTAACTAACCATATTAAAAACATTTTTTTATCTATCTATTTACCCAGTTTTTATACTGAACAATTCCTTTAAGGAAAGAGTGAGGCTTTCCTGTTTTGAAGGTACCTAGTAGTTGTGTGGTGGTTGTTACACTAGGTGAGTGCATTACAGATTAAGTATGTTAGGAATATAGTTTTGTTGTGTGTTTACCTGTGACAGATTTTCATTTGAGGGGGAAGAAGGTTTTGTCAGTGGTCTTTTACTAATTTGTGAGGAGCGCCACTTGGGGGGGGGGTCTCATATTTGGATTTGTTGTTGAAGAATTTGGTTAGACCAAGATAAAGAAAGATGTATCAGTTTAAAGGAGATGCAATATTGTATCAGAGCCTGGTGGTTTGCGTAGTACAGCCCTTGGGGACTGTATCATAAAGTAATATTCCATTGCTAAATATCTGTTTTTGATAGGTTGTATAGCATAAATACTGTAGGTCTGAATTAGCTACTCCAAAGTGCCCCTCTCTCTTTTTTGAGGGGGGCAATTCCTAGATGTTTGATGGCGAAATAAACACTAGTTACATCCTTAGTATGTTATTTTATTTATCTATTAATTTACAAAGACTTGACAAATATATTGCCAAGCAGACAGGTGCAAAAAAGACTTCTAAGGCACATTTTACCAAGGGTTGAGTTTCTTTTAACTCACAAGAATTCGATTTTACTCAAAATTCGATAGAGGGAGATTAAATTTAAAAATCAACCATGCCAAACTCTGATGAATTTTACTGACCTGAAAACTCGAACCGAATTTGGTTGAATTCGAATGTGCCTCGAAGTTCTCAGAAAAAAACTTGAATGTCAGGAAGGCTACAAACTTCTCCAAATTGGTCATTTGACCTCTCCCATTCACTTGTACAGTAATTTGGCAGGTTTTAGGTGGTGAATAGTAAAATTTGAATTCTTGAAGGGCCAGAGTGCTAAATCTCAAATCAAATTTTAATTTTTTAAAACTCGAATCGAGTTTGGATAATTCCCTCGCTGAATTTGACAGTTTTGTCCATAAACAAATTTAGAATTTTCAATTTGACCCTTAATAAATCTGCCACTTCATGTTAGGATCGAAGCAAGCTAGAGCTTTGTGTCCAGCCATATAAAAATTTTAGATGATGACAACAGTAGGTTCTCTTAAATACATACTGACTTTTTTGCATTGGTGTGCCAGGAAGGCAATCCTCCTCTTTAATGTGGTATTTCTGGTTTCCTTTTTTATTGTGAAATAAACCTACCTGCCAACTCCTTTAAGTGTAGAACTTTGTCATATTTTCTTAAGGTTCCTTGGATTCCTCTTGATCCATTAGAGCCCGACTTGATTCGCTACCCTGCTTATAAACAGACAAAACCTCTGCACTGCACGGTGAGAGCGGGAGAAATGCTCTATCTGCCGTCTCTGTGGTTTCACCATGTGCGTCAGACTCACGGCTGCATTGCAGGTACACTACAAGGAAGTGACTGAAATACATATACAGTTCAATGATGAAAACAAGCTGTTGCAAAATAGCGAGACACCCATTAATTAAAAGATGAATGCTTTTCATGTAACTTTTTTACCGATGCATGTAGGTCTGTTTGCTGTTGCAATTAATGAAATATCAAGTCTCACTGAGAATAGGGGTTTATTCCCCTCTCCCTACATTTTCACTGTAATTGAATAATAATAGATTGGATGCATACGAGTCTTTTGGCATCAGCAACAGTCGTGTTGCTTGCAATTTGCTGCAAGACTAGTTCACTGTTTAAACTTAACTCTCCTTTTCTTCTCCTTAACAGTAAATTTCTGGTATGACATGGAGTACGACATCCGGTACCACTATTTCCAGCTTCTGGACTCTATATCCAAAACTGTCACTTGAACAAACTCCATCAGAATCTGGAATATAATCCCATCAGCAGACAGCCCTATAATGCCAGCCAGAAACCCATGCTACACACCGAGTCTGAGGGAGTTGTCTTCCTCATAGAGACTTCATGTCCTGTGTGACATCTGAGCAAAGTATTTAAGAAATGTTATATAATATGAAATACACACAGAGCTGCTCATGATAATAAAGGCAGCACATATGTATGTTTTACATATTTCTTCTATATCTTTACATAAAAATGCATTTTATTTTAAGGGTGGGAGGGGTAATGTCGGGAGCAAAGTTTGCTACGCTTTTTATCACCTTTAGCAACCAATCAGCAGGCAGCATTTACTGGTCACCTGTTTAAAGGGATCCTGTCATGGGGAAAAAAATGTTTTTTCAAAATGCATCAGTTAATAGTGCTGTTCCAGAGGAATTCTGCCTTGAGATCCATTTCTCAAAATAGCAAACAGATTTTTTTTACATTTTCAGACATTTTGTCAATTTCCCCGCTGCCCCTGGTCATGTGACTTGTGCTCTGATAAACTTCATTCACTCTTTACTGCTGTACTGCAAGTTTGTAGTGATATCACCCCCTCCCTTTCCCCCACCCAGCAGCCTAACAAAAGAACAATGAGAAGGTAACCAGATAACAGCTCCCTAACACAAGATAACAGCTGTCTGGTAGATCTAAGAACAGCACTCAATAGTAATCCCATGTACCACTGCATACTATTCAGTTACATTGAGAAGGAAAAAAAACAGCCTGCCAGAAAGCAGTTCCTGCACAAGTCACATGACTGGGGCAGCTGGGAAATTGATAAAATGGCTAGCGCCATGTCAGATTTCAAAACTGAATATAAAAAAATCTGTTTGCTCTTTTGAGAAATGGATTTCAGTGCAGATGTCTGCTGGAGCAGCACTATTAACTGATGTGTTTTAAAAAAAAAAAAAACACGTTTTCCCATGACAGTTTCCCTTTAAAAGCAAGCACCCAATTGGTTGTTATAAGACACCTCAAATTGAGACTGTAATCCCCCCTGCATTGTTCACACTTGTAACACCTCTATTGTTCACACTTCTAAATCCCTGTACTGTTCACACCTCAGACCTAGACTGAAAGTGCCCACATTGCTCTCCTGTTCCCCCTTATACAAACTGCTGAAGGGGCACCAGTATTGTCGCTGTATGTAGTACAGTATGAACTGTTCATCTTAGAGTCCTAATAGGTTTCCCTGTCTCCTGCTCTTTTCTACCTTCCCTAAGCTCCCTGTTTGTGCCATACTCTGCCTGCCCTATGCTCCCTATGTGTGCTTCACATTCTGCCTCCTCTATGCTCCCTGTGTGTGCGCGCCACATTCTGCCTCCCCTATGCTCCCTATGTGTGCTTCACATTCTGCCTCCCCTTTGCTCTCTGTGTGTGCGCCACATTCTGCCTCCCCTATGCTCCCTATGTGGGTCATATTCTGCCTCCCCTATGCTCCCTGTGTGCTATGCTTTGCCTGTCCTATACGCACTGTGTGTGCCAATAAATTATATAGATAACTATTTCTATTACTTCTGAGTAAACGTGACTTTGATGGGCGCTAAGTATGAAAGTGATTGTTATTAATTGTGCCACTACTAGGGTTGCCAGCTTTTCTGGGAAAAAAAATACCAGCCTTTCTATATATGGAACAACTATAATATTTACAGGCCAGGTGGGTAAAATACCAGCCAGGTGGCAACCCTAGCTGCTGCCACAAGATCCAGTAGTTCTTCAGGCTTCCTTCCCCAAAGCCCCTTTATCATCAGCCCCCAAAAGGCACAGGCAATTTTTTCCATGAAGCTAAATGGGACATATTTGCCAGTCACCAGGGGTACAGACAGGGTTGGACTGGGGGGCCCAGGGCTCTGCCTCTGGGACCCTCCCTGCCACAAGGGTTGCCACCTGGTCGGTATTTTGCCGGCCTGGCCTGTATTTTTGATAGCTGATCCCAATGTTAATGGGAAAAAAAGATAAATATATATAGGAAGGCTGGTATTTTTTTTTCAAGAAAAGGTGGCAACCCTACCTGCCTCGCATGTGGAAAAGCACGTCTGCGCACTGTTTACTGTGACAACGACAAGAAGATGCAGGGAAGAGAGGAAGAGCCGCAGGGTATGGATCTGGGCTGGTGGGGCCCTCAAGAACTGCCCAGTCCAACCCTGGGTACAGAGCCCAAACTCTGGTAAATCCCAACTTCAAAAGTCAGTGCCATTGCATGCTGGTTATTGTAGTCTTACATTCAGCAAATTGTCATTGGGATACACGGGCTTGATATATTAGGGCAAGAAAAACCTTTTGCTGGTTTCCAAGGTACTAACCAGCCAAAGGCCCAAAAAGTAGCCCAAATCCGTACCTTGGCTAGTTTGTACTTTCAATACCCACCTGGGCTTTAAAGGGGTGGTTCACCTTCAAGTTAACTTTTAGTATATTGTAGAAGGGCCAATTCTAAGAAACTTTTCAATTGGTCTTCATTATTTATTTTTCATAGTTTTTTAATGATTTGCAATTTTCTTCTGTTTCTTTGCAGCTTTCAAATGGGGGGCACTGACACCATCTAAAAACAAATGCTCTGTAAGGCTACAAATGTATTGTTATTGCCACTTTTTATTACTTATCATTCTATTCATTCCATCTCCTATTCATATTCCAGTCTCTTATTCAAATCAATGCAGGGTTGCTAGGGTAATTTGTACCCTAGAAACCAAATTGCTGACATTGCAAAATAAAGAGCTGTTGAATAAAAAGCTAAATAACTATAAAACCACAAACAATAAAAAATTAAAACCAATTGCAAATTGTCTCAGAATATCTCTCTCTACATCATACTAAAAGTTAACTTGAAGGTGAACAACCCCTTTAAATTAGTAGCCCAATTTGGCTGGAAAACCGCCAACCTGGCAACTAGGGTTGCCACCTTTTCTTCAAAAAAATACTGGCCTTCCTATATATTTAGCTTTTTTTCCTATTAATAACATAGGGATGAACCATCAAAAATACCGGCCAGGTGGCAACCCTACTGGCAACACTGTCTCAGGGCAAGATTAGCACTCCAATTAATGGCCACACAGACCCCCCCTCCCCCTAGATTCGCCATTGGTGCTGTGACTCAGGCTGTCAGTGCACAGAACGCAAAAGTGTAACAAAAATAAATAAGGGACGGTGAGTAGAGGTATAAGTCAGTATACTAGTTCTACATCATGATATAGTTGCTGTCCCGGGAAAGCTTGTAGCTACAGTGCCGCTAGACAGTTATCTAACGCTGCGACTCGGGTAGGTATTGTCAGGTGGCAGAGCGTCGTGCGCATGCGTTGTGTGAGGAGATGTTGCCGCTAAAGGTCGCGGTAGAGCGCCGAGTTGAATGGTCGGCCTGAGAGTCATGCTTCATGTGAGGAGTTGCTCTGCAGCTCTCGCTGCCCTTAGAACTCCTTGTAGCACGGCTGCAGCCTCCTCCCCAGCAGGGCTGCAATGTCCGTGTCGTTGCACGTCTCCCCCGAGCGCTGCCTGTTTGACGAGCCCCTGAGGCTGAGCGTGTCCGGCCTGAGTCCCGGGCAGGAAGTGACCCTTCAGGCGGCTGTTACTGATAGAGCCGGAGATATATTCACCTCATATGGCCGGTACCGCGCAGGGAGCGGCGGGGAGTTGACTCTATCGCATTCCCCGGCGCTGGAGGGAGGCAGTTTCACTGGGGTAGAGCCGGATGGGCCGCTATGGTCCTTGCAGCCCCGGAGCCCGTTCGGGAGGTTTGTCCTGAATGACGTGCAAAGCCCAATTCGGCTCGAGTTTTCTCTCTACCGCGACCACGATCCGCAGGGCCCACTGCTGGCTACCGCCTCCCAGGAGAGGGTGTTCTCTGGGGCAGGAGTGAGGCGGATGCCGGTGCGGGAGGGAAAGGTCCGGGGCAGCCTCTTCCTGCCGCCCGGTGAGTGCTCCCGTGTCCCTGCAAAGACTCATCTTTGTACAGATCTGAGGAATCTTTGTCCCTGCAAAGCACAATCCCTTGTCCACCTTAGAATGATGCCTTCGTATAATGCGGAGAGGGACAGAGACAATTTGCAGTTGGTTTTTATTTGTGATTATTTAGCTTTTTATTGAGCAGAGATCCAATTTGTATTTTCACCCTATCAACCATGCACATTACAAAAAAGACTGGACTGTGACTAGGAACCCCCTATCTGAAAGCTGGAAAGAATCTAAAGAGGGGGTGGAATGAAGACCAATTGCAAAGTTGATTAGAATTAACCATTCTACGACACATTAAAAGTTAAAGGGATACTGTCAAGGGAAAACATGTTTTTTTTCCCAAAATGTATCAGTTAATAGAAATCCATTTCTCAAAAGACCAAACAGACTTTTTTATATTTCATTTTGAAATCTGACATGGGGTTAGACATATTGTTGGTTTCCCATTCCCCCCCAGTCATGCGATCTGTGCTGCCTGGTAGATCTAAGAACACCACTCAATAGTAAAATCCAGGTCCTACTTCAACACATTCAGTTACACTGAGTAGGAGAAATAACAGCCTGCCAGAAAGCAGTTCCATCCTGAAGTGCTGGCTCTCTCTGAAAGCACATGACCAGGCGAAATGACCTGAGATGACACCTACACACCAAACTAAAAACAAATTCACTTGTTGTGTCATGAATTGAATTTTACACGGTCGAGTAAATTATATGCAGCTAGCAGTGTAATTTAGAAATAAAAATCATGACAGAATCCATATAAGGGTAAGGGCACCCGGCGACTAATCACTTCTACATCTCGGTGACAATCTCCCCGATCTGCTTTCCCTTGCCATAACCCTGGCTTGAATGTAAAATTGCACTTCGTTTTCAGAAGTTGCCTCAGGAGGAAACTTTGGGCGACTTCGGAAAAGGAAGCTCCACCAGTGCCATACCGCTAGAGATTTTACGCTAACTTGGATTGAAATGAGCAGATTGGCCAATCATCTCGCTTGTTGTAGACATTGTGCGAGTAGCTCTGATTGTCATAAGCATTTCATTATGGTATATCTGGCACGGGAAGGCAGTTCAGGGGAGATTGTCGCCCAGACAAAGAAGCGATTAGTCGCCAGGCGACTAAATCTCCCCAAATTTTGCCAAGTGCCCTTACCCTAAACAGATGCAAATACCCAGCACTGTGTGATTGCTGTTACTGATAGGGCAGTGGTTCGGTATCCGTTTAAATGGCAGTTGCTAAAAGCCATCTTTAGTGTTAATGTATTTTGTCTGTGCAGGACCAGGCCCTTTTCCAGCCGTCATTGATCTGTACGGCACAGGTGGAGGGCTGATGGAACACAGGGCCAGTCTTCTAGCCAGCCGGGGATTTCTGACATTGGCACTTGCCTATTTTGCCTACGATGATCTTCCCAAAGACATGGGCGGACTTCACCTGAGCTATTTCATGGAAGCGTTGCAGTTTCTAAGAAGTGTTCCACAGGTATTTATTTGCATAGCATTAACTCCTCAGCCCATGAATCAAATCTCCTTCTTTTAGTAGTCTCTGCCTGTGAATCAGACCAACGGATCTTCATCATACACCACAGCGTAGCCGATAATGAAATGCTTATGACAATCAGAGCTACTTGCACAATGTCTACAACAAGAAAAATGATTGGCCAATCTGGTCATTTCAATCCAAGTTAGTTGATCATCTAACTCTGTGAATGGAAGCTTGTGATTTAGTGTTCTATACAATGGAGCCAGCCTGCTGTTTTCATGTATATTCCTTTATTGTAAAGCACAGAGTGATAACTAGCGATGGGCCGAAAAATCGCAAAGCTAAAATAAAAGCGTAATTTTTTTACGTACGTGACCATTTTTACACATGCAACTTTTTTGTCCAAATGCAAAGGGCGTCAAAATAATTTTGAAGCTCAACAATTTTTATGTGCGTGACAATATCTACACGCACAACTTTTTTTTGTCCAAATGCATTAAAGTCAATGGGCATCAAAGCAATTGTTATGCGCGTGACAATTTTTATGCACACAACTCTTTTATCCAAATGCATTAATGTCAAAGGGCCTCAAAATTATTTACGTGCAACAGTTTTTACACGCACACATTTTTTGTCCAAATGCATTAAAGTCAAGGGTGTCAAATTAACGTTGACGCGCTATAATTTTTACACGTACAACTTTTTTGTTGCATCAGATGTTTTCGATGGTGAATATTTGCAGCAGTTTCATGGAAAAATTAGCAGGTGGCGAAATGCGAAATTTGCTGTGAATCCGTGCAGGACTAGGGATAACTAATAGGATCAAGTAGCCAACAGGTGATAAAGGACAAGGAAAGTGTAAAATAGAATAAAGCTAGAAATGCTGTATATTTTATACTAAACATAAACTTACTGCACCACAAGCCTAATCAAACAAATGATTTATGCTTTCAGGGGGCTGTCATCTTGTAACTTTGTTAAACATCTTTGCAAGACCAAGACTGTGCACATGCTCAGTGTGGTTTGGCCTAAACTTAGGGATCGTCCTAAATTATCAAAACAGCACAAGTCAAAAAATATCTGCCAGAAACCGATACAGCAAGACTGATTAATAATCTGAATATACAGACTGCACTGGGTTCTGTGTTGTCATGTAATCTAATGTGGATTTTATAGTTGTTGTATTGTTTAATACAAACTTTCTCCAAATCTCCAGAACCAGTGGCTGCAGCAAAATATTCTCCAAATAGAATCCCAGTTTATCTGTTTAAATCTGGCTCCATGTACTTTGTCTCTGCAGCTGGAGTTGGAAACAATAAAGGGGATGTAAAGGCAAAAATGAAATCAATTTAAATATCTACACAGTTGCCGACTGCTCTACAGAGAAACAAAGTTGCTGGAGTTTTGCACGGATGGGAAGTAAAGCGGAGGCTCCCCTTGCTATTCATAAGTATGATTGTTTCCCTGCACAGCAGTGAGGGACAGTCTGACAATTCCTATCCACAGAAGTAAATGCAGGGAGCATTTCACTGCATTCAGTCAGGTTTCCTATAGAAAAGGTACACATTTTTTGATTAAAGTATATTGGAGATAGGTTTCTTTTTCATTTAAGAAATGGGATTTAATTTTTTTGCCTTTACATGCCCTTTAAAAAAAAGACTCCTCGGAATAATTTGTAATTAGGGAAATTAAAAACTGCAGGAAATAATAAATATTTTCTTTGTGTCCTTCATATGCTTTTTCCAGGTTAACAATCAAGAAGTTGGGGTTATTGGCATCTCAAAGGGTGCGGACCTGGCAGTTTCAATGGCAACATATCTTACCGGCATCAAGGCTGTTGTTAGTGTCTCTGGTTGTAGTGTGAATTCCTTTGCCCCTTTACATTGTGAAGGTTTTACTCTTCCGGGCCTAGGGTTCAGCACAGAGAAAATTAAGTTCACTGAATTAGGGGTGTTGGACTTCTCAGAAGCCATGGATGATCCCAAAGATCCAGCAAATGAGTGTTGTCTTATTCCAGCAGAAAAATCTACCGCTGCGTTTCTTTTCCTCTCTGGATCAGACGACAGGAATTGGCCTAGTTCTACCTATAGTGAACAGATTGTGTTGCGACTCCGAGCACATGGAAAGGACGTGGAATCCCATACTTATCCTGGAGCTGGACACCTATTGGAACCCCCTTACTTACCTTTCTGTCGGGCATGCAATCACAAACTAATGGGTTTTCCAATGTTATGGGGTGGAAATCCCAGAGACCATACTAGGGCACAGAAAGAGGCATGGCATAAAATCCAGAGTTTTCTTTCTAAACACCTAATGCAATTTAACCCTACAACTAGCCGACTGTAAAACTACTGGTGATCAACCCCATTAGAAACCTTTTTATCAAAATTCAAACCTCAGAATTTCTTTTTAATGTATAAAAAAAAACTCACATACATTTAGAATGTATTTGTTCAATTGAAAAAGTACAGATGGAGATACTTGAATGTAACACATTTCACAGAAAACACCTCTGTTCAGTTGGGAAACGGAATACATTAGAAGTTTATTTAAAGTTCTGTTTAAATAAAAGCAGAAAATAATATATTTTTTATATGTAAATGTTTTACTTATAACAAGCTTGGCAGTTTTATCAGAGAGCGAAAACCAGTCTGGGTACCATTTTGCTTTTTTCATTGTTTGGAAAAAGTTTCTTATTAGTTTCATAACTGAATAATTAAAATTTATTAAAATAATCAACTTAATTTGTGTATTGACTTGATGATTAAGAACTTGCCGATGATGATAAAAGCTCATATACATAGAAGGAAAAGGGGTTAGGGTGCTCATGGGAGCACATTATACAGTAGTCATACAGCATTAGTGTTATTAAAACAAGAAAATGTTCTCTCTTTTTGCTAATTTGAAAGAAGCCATTCATGTTACTTTGGGCTGGTCTACAGATTTACCCCTTTACATGAAAACACTAAACATTTTAACAGTCTGGAGCTGTGCAATATATTAAGCTTCTTATACATGTACATATTCAATTGTTAGCCAATGTAGCTACTCTCATGCAAACACTAGTAGCAAAATCTGCACCCGTCCAAACAAGCAGACCCAGTGTGAAGTCTAGTCATCCATTCGACTAATTTAGCAGAAGAAAATAACAAAATGTATACATACAAATAATGGCAGAATTGGCAAGATTTCAAGCCACTCTGACCTGGAAATATATAACTAAGAAAAAAAAACACAAGGGAAACTAGCCACTCGCATCCTTACAGCAGCAAGATCTCTCTTAGCAACATACTGGAAACAACTGCAAATTCCAGGATTGCAAACATTGATAGTAAAGGTGAACTGCATCAGAGTAATGGAATCTATTAGAGATAAACTCATGGGGGCAAATTCACTAAAGCGTGCAAATTTGCAGGTGTAAATTCGCTGGAACACTGCTTATTCACTAAAGTGCAGAGTTGAGTCCAGGGCGCCGAACCCTCTGCGTTACTTCACAGAGCGAGCAAATCAAAGTGAAGCTGCGCTAGTGTTCAATTGTGTACTTGTGTTCAGGCTAATTTGCATACTGTTAAATAATGTGCCATATGGAAGAAAATGTAGGGGCGAAACCGGGTCCTCGAAAAATAAATTTATGCCTTTTGCAGCTTAACACCCTGAAAAAATTAAAAGATGCCATCTTTTTTTTTACTTAGAAGATATTCCACTCAAAAATGAACTAAACTAAAGATTGACTGCTCTATGCACTCCAATGCACTTCTTGTTGAGAAAATGGATCTGCACACAATCTATTTTGCAGTTGGGGATTATCCCCTTTTATTATGCCACCACAGGATCAATGCACTTCACCAGGTCAGAGCTGACGAAGGCGAGTCTGGCGAAAGAGGCAACGTTTAGTAAAATCCACATCTTGGTGAATTAGCAGAGTTACGTCCATTCGCCAGAGCCAAAGTTTGCCTGGTAATTGATGATTTATTTTTGATATGACCACAATAACATATATGAGAACAACCTATTCTGGTGACGGGTGAATGGTTATGTGTCAGAGTATAAGAATAATAAAGTTTTATCTCAAATACATAAGTCCCCTATCATTCTGATGCAACAATGCCAATGACCCAAGGCAGGATAGGTGCAGGGAAGGTGGGAGTGGTCTCCCAGATAATTATCTCTCAATAAATGATACAAGGGCATGATAATATAATGTTACCATTTTGCTGACAAAAGTCAGAGTGTCAGCAAATGTCTCTTTGGCCCCTGAGCAGAAGTGTTGCTTAAGAACTTATTTTGCCATTGTGTCTGAAAAAAAGCAGAAATAGACGCACGGGGGTTGGAGACAGTTGAAAACAGAAAACTTCGACACAACACTTCCACTTGGCACGCACTCCACGACTCAGCAAGATGCGTTGAATTAAAAAGGTTTTTTATTTCCCAAACACCAAATTTCCCATCGCGTTTCGTGTGACCCCAAACGTATTCATGGGAACCATGAAAAAAAAAACTTGAATGTCAGGAAGGCTATAAACATCACCAAATTGATCCCTGGCCCTCTCCCATTGACTTATACAGTAATTCAGGCAGGTTTTAGGTGGCGAATAGTCAAATAATTAAAGGGCCAGAGTATTATAAACCTCAAAAATCAAATTTAAAAAAAAACCCCTCAAATTGAGTTTGAATAATTCCCTAGTCTAATTTGACAGTTTTGACCACAAAAAAAAAATTAAATTCTACCCCCATAATCATGTATCTAAATTAGGACTTTTCATCTGTTTCATAGCAATGCTGCCATGGCTTGACACTCCTTGTGCCATTGGTTGCCATAGTACCCCTCCTTAAGGTTTGTGAGAGTATTCCTAAAAATGCATCACCCACTTTTATTAGTTTTTATGCTTGAACAATTCATTTTGACATTGTTCTTTGAGAGCAGTTTCCTGCCTATAAGTTACTGGCTGCAAACACTTATTATAAAATGATTCCATTTGAAAAAGGGAAGTATTAGAATTATATACTATAAATCCAATAATAATGTTATATTAAAAAAAATTAAAATTGATCAAATAAAGTATTTATAGTGGATGTTTGGAGTAGGAATGTATTGAATCCAGGATTCAGCCTTTTTCGGCAGGATTCGGCTGAATCCTTCTCCCCGGCGAACAGAATCTAAATCCTGATTTGCATATGCAAATTAGGAGCAGGGTGGGAATCTGCGTGACTTTTTGTCACAAAACAAGGCCGTAAAAAATGTTTTCCCCTTCCCACCCGTAATTTGCATATGCAAATTAGGATTAGTATTCAGTTCAGTATTTGGACAAATTCAATTCAATTCAGGGTTCGGCTGAATCCAGAATAGTTATTATAAAACAGAAGTTCTCAAACTTTGGGGCTGTGAATTTGTTTTTTGTTTGTTCTTTGATTTTTTAAAAGAGAGCTGACCAAATTGTGAACTGCTCTTATTAAATGGAAAGAAGCATATTTTGTGCATTTTGGACAGTGCCACACTTTTATCCACTGTTTATACAAATATTAAAGCAAAATAGAAACTGCACGGCCGTAGTATTCGTTCCTAGTGAATCAAAGCAGATGTTTATAATTCTGATTTATGTTAAACCAAGTCATAAAGTTTAGAAATTGTTTGGCAAATAAATTGGACTGCTCTTCTACAGAGGATGAGTTGACATTTCTTCTGCTGTTTATAATTTAAGCCTGTAATTTAAGGCATGTTAATTTGCATTAAGCACTATGCTGTGTCACTGGTTAGAACTGTACTCGGCACATGATCTCAGTGACTAGTCTCTCTGAACGTAATTTTTTATTATATTAACCTGAGGTTTCCTGATGAATGTATAGTGGTTACAGACCTGTGGTTCATAGCAGCTCTCCACGAGCCTCTAATTGTTAGAGTTATTGCTTCATTTGCATAGCTAATTACTATTTAGTCAGCATTTCAGCTATGCAAAGTTGGATAGTGCGTAATTATAATTGTTCTTTAGTCAGAGAGGCAAAACAACACATCAATCTTTTGTTTGGTTGCTGGGTTCAGTGACTCCTGCAGCCATAAAGCATTTTCAGTTGCAGGCTGGGGACATTCAGAATAGGCATTCAGTAGCCATGTAAAATTATGAAGAGAGAATAGTCTGGGAGCCTCTACTGTAATTGTGAAGGCAGATTGGGCTCAGTAGTTCAGTAGTCTCACTATTAAAGCGCACAATGAGCCTACTGATTATGAAAAAAAGGAGATGATTACAATGATAATGTAGGTGTAAGTATGGAGATATATATAAGTCCACTGGAGAGTTTTAGAAGTGCAATTAAGTGCATTGTATAACTAAATGTAATCTCTGAACTATGTAATCCAATAGCAAGTAGAGTTGCTGCAGACTAACCCATTAGTAAGTATATTTGCATCCCAAGGACTTGATATAGAGGTATACTTTTTTTAGGGTAGTGACACACGGGCAGATTCGGGGAGATTTAGTCGCCTGGCAACTAATCACCTGTTCTTCTGGGTGACAATCTCCCTGAACTGCTTTCACCTGCCTCACGAGGAAACTTCAGACAACTTCAGAAAACGAAGCGCTGCATGTGGTTAGCACAGGCAACTTTTCATTATTGTGGAAGGGAAGACATGCTAAGGCAGTTCGGGGAGATTGTCGCCCAGAAGAATATGTGATTTGCCCGAATATGCCAGTGTGTCACTACCCTTAAGTAGGGCTTATATCTAACCAGGCTACTTCCCGAAATGTTTATTAGTGACTTGGCTTAAGCTCCCCATAGACGCAACGATATTTCCCTGCCGAACGACCGATCTTGGGGAAGTCCCACCAATCTGTCAAATTATCGTGTGGTTAGTGGGATACAAATGATCGTTCATCTTACGATTTTTCGTCCGACATTGGTCTGATGATTGATCGGCCAGGTTAGAAAATCTTTATTGGTCCCCATGCAATCTACCTATGTTTGCAGGGTCAAGCAGGCTGCGATCCTTCAGTTTTGCCGGCAATATCGCCTGAAATGGTCTTTTTAGTTGATGGACACATCAGGCATTTAAACAATCGTTTTGAGACAATCGTGGTCTCACGATAACAATTGGATCTTTCAAAAATCTTTACGTCTATGGCCAGCTTAAGTCAAGATTTCTCCCATTAGTATCTTGCTGTTATCTTAAAGGAATTGTCTAGTGTGAAAATAAAAACTGGGTAGATAGCTAGGCTGTGCAAAATGAAAACAACATTCTAATATAGTTATTTAGCTAGCCAAAAATGTAATGTATAAAGGCTGAAGTGACTGGATGTCTACCAGAACAGAACACTACTTTCTGATTTGCAGCTCTCTTGGTTTCCACTGATTGGTTACCAGACAGTAACTAATCAGTGACTTGAGGGGGGCACATGGGACATAACTGTTGCTTTTGAATCTGAGCTGAATGCTGAGGATCAATTGCAAATTTACTGAACTGATATGTCCCATGTGGCCCCCCTTCAAGTCACTGACTAACTCAGAGTTAAAGAGCTGAAAAGCAGGAAGTAGTGTTCTGGCTATTATATTAGTCATCCAGTCACTCCAGCCTTTAAAAATTACATTTTTGGCAAACTAACTATATAAGAAACATGTTTTATTTTGCAGCCTATCTATTTACCCAGTTTTTTATTTTTACGTTGAACTGTTCCTTTAAAACAAGGAGATGTAGAAGGCGTTTCCTCTTGAGTTTGTGTAATATATTAATGGGAGTGGTGTAAATTTTATATATACACCTGCTATAAAACTCTGCCAGTTAAAGTCTGGTGCTATATTCTTGGGATATACATTCATTAATAGCATTGGTCTTCATTCAGGAGAACTCGCAATGATGGCCAGTAGCCACTCTACTGGCCCCTACCAGGTAAAGCTATAATTTTCTTGTGCTCAGTCTTTCTGGGGGGGGTATTCCTAAAAGTTTGCTTTTTACTGTATCTCAAGGGGCTGGTGCCATTTCTTTGTTTCTTACCCACTATAAAACTGTAATAAAGTTATAATTATGATAGATCTCATTTTGTTATTTAGTTATTGATTGCTACTATGAAGACAAGTCCTTTTTTAATTAGTTGAATTAGTTGTATTGCTTGCCTCTTCATCCTTGTACAGGTATCTGTTTGACACTTATTGCCCAAAAAAGTTACCCAAGCTAAACTAGAGTAAATCATTTAATTGCAAAATCATATTTATATACCAGTTCAAGCCATTGGCAATTCAATTAGGTTCCCCATTATAACTCATATGATGGATATGGCTATGGAACAGAATGAAAAGTTGGTATGAGGGTGTTTATATATTTTGTTCTGCACCTGTCCAGTTTGGAACTGATATTATCAAGCTGCTACGGCCCCATTGCCTTAGTCCCCAGATAGTGGCAGACTAGATAAAGAATAGGAGAGGGATATTAATATGAATACATTGTAAGGATAAAAACTAGATACCACTGACCCCAGCAAACAAACAGCATTTTATACAGTATTTCCAGTCAAAAAGATCAAATAAATAAATATTAAACTGTGAAAATATAAAATATATACATCTTTATCTACAAAAAACCAAAGTCTTCAATGGCTTTGTATCATTCAAATATGACACTGTTCAGAAAAAGTCAGCCTGTTACATACAATTATGCTCATAAGTTTTACTCTTTTTAAATCATAATCACTACACAAACTACCCAAATGACCCCGATCAAAAGTTTACATACCCCAGTTCTTAATATCGTGTATTGCCCCCTTTAACATCAATGACAGCTTGAAGTCTTTTGTGGTAGTTGTGGATGAGGCTCTTTATCTTCTCAGACGGTAAAGCTGCCCATTCTTCCTGGCAAAAAGCCTCCAGTTTCCGTGAATTCTTGAGCTGGAAGAATTCAGAGACTGAGATGGCCACTCCAGAACCTTCACTTTATTTTTCTGTAGCCAATGACAGGTCGACTTGGCCTTGTGTTTTGGATCATTGTCATGTTGGAATGTTCAAGTACGTCCCATGTGCAGCTTCTGGGCTGATGAGTCCAAATATTCCTCCAGTATTTTTTATATTTCACCTTTAGTTATTTGTGGGTTTTTCCATACATCCCTAACAACTATTCTGGCAGTTGTGGCTGAAATTTTAGTTAGTCTATCTGACCGTGGTTTGCTTTCAACAGAACCCCTAATTTTTAAACTTCTTAATTAGAGTTTGAACACCGCTGATTGGCATTCTTAATTCCATTGATATTTTCTTATATCCCTTTCATGTTTTATAGAGTTTTTTTCCCGCAGATCCTTTGACAATTCTTTTGCTTTCCCCATGACTTAGAATCCAAAAAACATCAGTGCAGCACTGGATGAAAGATACAAGGGTCTGTCAGGAGTCCAGAAAGTCACTGACCTTTTATACACACCCACTAATTACAAGCAAACAGATCACAGGTGAAGATTGTTATCAGGTCAAATCACCCGGGTATGTAAACTTTGATCAGGGTCATTTGGGTAGTTTGTGTAGTGATTATGATTTATAAAGCGCTACGTAATATGTTGGCGCTATAGAAATACATGTTAATAATAATAAAAAAGAGTAAACACAGTTGTTTGACAATAAATGGCTTCAGCCAACCACGAACCATGAGTGAAAGAAAAGTTTTTGTGTTATCATTCATACTCTCTGAAAAATGGTTAAGAAATCATAAATTCTGATAGGGTATGTATATAAGCACAGCTGTAAATATAAAAGTGGCCATGAAAACATTGTTTCATCATGTTTATACCATTCATTTCCTGGTTCTTTCATTTTAAAATGAATGAATTAACAGGCACATGTTTCAGAGCAGCTTTCCTTTATTTCTCCATCACGCATCTCTCCATCAGACCTCCCCATGTGAGTCATTCAGTGTTATTGTAGCTAAATTAAGAACAATTATTCCTGTAATGCTTGAAGCAAGATGACAGGACTTTCTGTTAGACAGACACATATGTTTAAATTCACAGAGCACACCTGGATAATTGTCTGGAAATTCCTAAAAATATTTTGAATTATTTCCAATAGCACAAAACAAACACATGCAAATAGATCTCCATACTTACATTAAAGGGCAACTAAATTCTAAAATAGAATAATGTTAGAAATGCTGTACTTTGTATACTAAATATAAATTTGAACTTACTGCCCCACAAGCCTAATAAGACAAATGATTTATACTTTCAAAGTTGGCCACAGGGGGCTGTCATCTTGTAACTTTGTTATACATCTCTGCAATATCAAGACTCCGCACATGCTCAGTGTGATCTGGGCCTCAGTTGGGAGGTTAAATTTAGGGATTATCATAAATTATCAAAACAGCACAAGTCAAATAATATCTGCCATAGAAGCCAATACAGCAAGACTGATTAATAATCAGAATATACAGACTGCACTGGGTCTGTGGATACAAATCTCTACAGGGAAACAGACAAAGCTTCTGGAGTTCTGGTAAGTAAGGTGGGGGCTCGCCCTGCTGTTTGAAAGTAGGACTGTTTCCTTGCAGAGCAGTTAGGGACTGTCTGACAATTCCTATCCCCAGCAGTAAATGAAGGGGGAATTTCACTGCATACTGTCAGGTTTATTATAAAAACAGTAGACATTTTTTAGTTAAAGTATATTGGAGATAGATTTCTTTTTCATTAAAGAAAGTAAACATTGGATTTTATTCTTTTGCCTTTACATCCCCTTTAAAAATGATGATTAAAATCATCAGATCAGAAATACATGCAGGGATATGATCGGCAGCCAACAGAAATCTTCTAACCTGTCCTATTGCCTTTCCTTGTCCTTTAATATTAAGCTTCAATTTTGGTATCTAGTTAATTCAAAAATATAGATTTGGGGCATCCTTGCTTGGGAATACTCCACATCTGCTTTCAGTATTCATGATTGGCCAATATTGGTATAACATTTATAAAACAAAAGAAAAATCAGAGTAGGCTGTTTGGGCCTCTATATATTTGAAATGGCCGGGCCTATTTTGACTCCCAGTCCAGACCTGTATACAGGTATGGGACCTGATATCCAGAACTCTGGGGTTTTCCAGATAAGGAACCTTTCTGTAATTTTGATTTTCATACCTTAAGTTTACCAGAAAGTCAGGAAACCATTAAATAAACCCAATAGGCTGGTTTTGCTTCCAATAAGGATTAATTATATCTTAGTTGGGATCAAGTACAACCTACTGTTTTATTATTACAGAGAAAAAGGAAATCATCCTGAAAATTTTGGGTTAATTGATTATAATGTCGTCTATGGGAGACGGCCTTTCTGTAATTCGGGGCTTTATTGATAATGGGATAACTACCTTGTACTTGATCTCAACTAAAATATAATTAGTCCTTATTGGAAGCAAAACAACCGTATTTGGTTTTTTGATATTAAGATGATTTTCTTGTAGATTTAAGGTATGAAGAACCAAATTAGGGGAAGATCCATTATCCAGAAAACCCCAGGTGCCGAGCATTCTGGATAACAGGTCCCATACCTGTAGTAATCTTATTTAAGGCCATTATGCGAGATATTTGGGTATCATTTTGCCACTACTAGGAAACACTTTAAAACAATTTAAAGGTGTTTACTCAATAGCAACTCCTATTTAATTACATATGGATGCTTATCATAAATGTCTCTTATTTACTCCAGCCCTTTGTCTCTCAGCATGTACAGTATTTTGATTTAAATAGGTCACTGATTTACATAATATTACACAGAAAAAATTCCATGTGAAAATTCTCATTGCTGTATAATTAAAACGTTTCCAAACTTTGGGCTATTACCATAGACACTTCCCTGTTCCATCGATCACTCACAACTATCTTACTTAACACATACGCTGAAACTAATCTATAACCGGAACATCATAAGACACTAAATTTGCGTATTCTATATATTTATAATAATTTGTGTAGGTTACTTGGTATACTAATCTGTATGAGGGTGTGAGAGACGTTGCATAGCACAGAGTTTGGTATTCAGAAAGGCAGATACAGTATACATTTTTTAGTTGGGACAATCAGTACTGGATGCGAGAGTTAATATTTGTAACTGGTTACAGGGTTGGACTAACATGCTTTCATCACATTATTCCTTTTGATGTATTCCTATTGTATTATTCATACAGGTTTTAACAGAACATTGTTATTTTCTGTTCTGTAAGGCTTATGGGGGGATGTACTACCCATACAAAAACATGTGATAATCCAAACTGGACTGATCCAGTCATTTGAACACCTGCTCAATGGATCATAAAGGGTATATGTAGACCAGCTAGCTAGGACATTAGAGAATCAATGTTGATGTATGACTCTTGCTTGATGGGATTTACAGACTTACCCTATAGATATCTTCCTGATCTCTGGCCGGTTATTGGCCATTCGGCTTCTCATTTTAGCTTTAGGCTTATAAGTTGCAGACTCTTTCTGGAATGGCCAAGTTGAAAGTTAATGTTGTTGTTCAGTTAAAGGGTATATTACGATTTTCCTTTGTGTTTTTGGGTTTTTTTGGAAATGTAGCATGCAGATTTGTTTTTTATTTAAACTAATTTTATTTTGTATGGAAATTACTATTGGCTAATGCTGTGTGCACTGAAGCTGCTTTTCATTAGCAGGAACTTGAAATCTTATTAAAGGAACAGCTCAGTGTAAAAATAAAAACTGGGTAGATAGCTAAGCTGGGCAAAATGTTTTTTTTCTAATATAGTTAGTTAGCCAAAAAATATAATGTATAAAGGCTTGAGGAATGGATGTCTAACATTATTGCTTCCTGCTTTACAGATCTCTTGGTTTTTCACCAGACAGTAACCAATCAGTGAATTGAGGGAGGGCCACATGGATCATAACTGTTGCTTTTGAATGTGAGCTGAATGCTGAGGATCAATTACAAATTCACTGAACAGTTATGTCCTATGTGGCCCCCCTTCAAGTCGCTGACTAACTCATAGTTAGAGAGGTAACAATTTAGTTTGTAGTTATATTTCATTTAACCTTTATTTGTTTTTATAGGAGGAAAGTCCTCTCAGTTTGTTACTTGTCAAAGTTATACGAGCCAGGAACATCCCATGGGCAGACTGGAGTAAGTATTCTTCTGTGTCTCATTTCCATGTTGATGCATATGTCAAATATATACTTTTGTATATTGTTAATGTACTGTTATGAAGCAGTTTAACGCACACTCTGTCCTTATATTACAAGGCTCAAAATTTATATGAAATTATATGATTACACTGTTACACACACTTATGTCATGTCTGAAAAATCTAAAGACATCAGTTATGACTTCATTGTAAAGGAAACATATTATTTAGAACTTAAAGTAATACTGACACTAAAAACTCCTCTTCAAGATATTAATGTATACTCAAAATTACCTATAGGTCATGTTGACAGTAAAAGCATCAGGCAAATAACTTTTATGGCAAAATTAAAAATAGCATAAAAAGACAATTTTCTTTCACAAGGTTTCTTTTCTGGTGTCGGTATCTTTTTATGGTTGTACAGTTTTTCCTTGCATTATTCACTGTATTGTGTTTTCCTTTTGTTTCATACAGTGAGCAACGCTGATTGTTATGTGTCTCTTTGGCTTCCCTCATCAACAAACAAGATACTGAAAACAGCTACTGCAGCAGATACAAGTAACCCTGTGTGGAATGAAACATTTCAATTCAAGATATCTGCTAAGATGAAGGTAAACCGCAAGGTCACCTCATTGTCATGACCTGGCAAAAGCAGCACTGGTCTAGAGGAAATGTTGGTAGAAGTATAATAAAATCATATTCAGTTTGGAAAGTCCAAGGGTAGCCCGTATTCTTTTGTGGATACACATTAACAGTTAATTACAGTTTGCTGATCCCAGGAATATACCCACTAATTCATAACATGTAAGACTGTGTGTACACGATTCTCTGGTATAGTTTGGAAACTACCTTAATGTTTCCATTTGGACAGCCTTTATCTTAGAGTACTTGCCCTATATTTATTGGAAATCATTAGTAGAGGCTGTCTACATTTTTTTGACTCACAGAGATTCCTTGTGATCGGAGACATTATTATGTTTATCATACCCATCAACCTGATTGGCCTTAATCCCAACCACCTCTGCACCAGCCTTCTCCCTCCACTTTTACATAAAAATAATATAGAAATTAAAAATATGAGTAAATGCCTACCTTAAAGAGTAAACCAAGTTAAAAAATGTTTGCAATTAAAAAACAAAAGTATATATGTTGTATGGTATTTTATGATTTCTCTTATACCCTGCACCTCCCCCTTCTATGGTAATGTTACTATTCGAAGCATCTGGGGGAAATTAATATATGTAATTATATACCATCTTTTAACACTTTTTTTTAATATAACATGATTATCAGATTCTTACTTGCACATCATGCTATGTTTGTAATTTGATTTGGGTTTTTTTGCTTAGAATGTGTTGGAGCTGACCCTTTATGATGAAGATGCCGTGTCTCAAAATGATCTGCTCTATAAAGTGTTCTTTGATGTGGCAAAAATAACTGCTGGGGAGACCCTGAAGCACAATTTTCTACTCAACCCACAGGTAAGATTATGGTATTGAAATATCATTTTAACATATGCTTTATATGTGTTTGCTGAAATCAAAGGATTTGCTAAAACACTGGAGCACCAAAGACTAGACTGAGGAGGCAGTTATAGTCAGCGCTACGCAACCAGTTGGCGCTATAGAAATACATGTTAATACATGTTAATAATAATAGTCTTATTGTCTTTAACAGGATATACCACCAAACTGTATGGCATGTTTCTAGGCAGAGACAATAGTTAGAGCACAATATATGTAGGAAAATTACATTCCACAGGTATGTGACATGCATAAAAATGTATACACACAGCATATAGTATTGCAATGAACATTGAGAACAAATATGAACATTCTTATTTCTTTTGGCCTCATACCTTGTATTTGATAGATCTTTCCAAAGCTCATACTGGTGTTACTGGTAAGCTACAAATTGACTGGTTTGATCTGTCTCTTGTGAATTGCAGACATTCACATATAAGTGAAACTCTTTGGTGTGTATTAGTCTGTGTGTATTATTTCTCTTTACTCCTAACATCATGCTGATTCTTACCATATATGTCCTCAACATTATTTTATCTGTTTCTCTACAGGGGAAAGAGACACTTGAAGTTGAGTTTAATGTGAAGAAAATGTGAGTAATTCAATGCATTCGTTGGAATACTGCATGTTTGTGTTGAAACTTCCCAAAAATTACTTTTTTGTGTTTCTGTTTTTATTGCTCTTATATGTGTCTCACAGAGATTTATATCTGGGGGCCATCTGGTATCCTTTCAAAACCAAAGCTCACTGTATAGCAGTCCAGACCATATTAGACAGCCCCAGCCCATTATTCTTCCTTCAACAAATTGTACTGTCAGCCATTTGCATTTAGCCTGATGGGTTGCCTAGGGTTGCCTAGGGTTGACTAGGCCGGCTTAGCCTGGCCCTGAGTACCACTTGTGTTTAACAGGTGTTAATCTGGTTTGTTTGTTTTTTTCAGGCCTGTACAGCCAGAAACCATTGTGACTAACGGCATGCTTGTGGTAATACTCCTTACACTGCTCTGTGATCTTAATTGAGACATTAGAAAAAGTGAAAATGTACACATATTAGCAGTTAACCTAAAAAAAGTATATAAATACAAACAAAAATCCAGTATATAAATACAAACAAAAATCCAGTACAGTGCAATGCCTATGATTGCTCACAATAATTCCTGAGAAAGGATTCACTGCTGAATGAAAACATTATTTCCAGTGACTTGTAGAAGGAAAACCTTAGGCACACATCATCTGAAAATTGCCCATGAATTCTCCCTGTTCTTGTTACAGGCTAGAGAAGTCTGCTGCTTGGATGTCTGTGTGGACAAACAGAAGATACCAGAGGCTTTGCAAGGTACTTTGTACATTTTATTATTCTTGTCCCTCTCATTTCTTTGCACCATTTGGTATTTCCTTTATATAAGGCTGTGCCTAGAGTAGTCATGCTAATGATCACTTATGAAAATTGGTAGAAACTGTGTATTATGTATGGATGTGGTCTAGTAAGCAGTGAGGAGGCAGTTTGGTGCTTAATGGAGTTCTGCATAGCCAAAACCCCACTGATAATAATGGATAAAAATACACAGAAAAAAATAAGGTTCCTTGTGTAGTATAACTTGTAGTTCATACCATTTAGTACAATATAAATAGCAAGGCAGCAATTATAAATGGTGTATGTTACACACGTTTCTAGTGCTGTATTGTCTGGAAGGTCTTGTTTGCTCTGTCTCTGGTAAACATGTAGTTATCTGTGACTCACATAGCTAAATTAGCTACAGACATCTCCAGTTAATAGAAATGGTTTATCCTGCTATGTCTTTGGCTCTTTTCCCATACATGTAGCAATGGAAATAGTGGGCCATTACATATAGAAAAGTAAATCATTTATTGCACAACTACACTGCCATAGACAATTATTTACATTATGTCACCTTCATTTTTAATTTAGAACCATCTCAACAGAATTGTTTTATGCGAATATGGTGGTAATTTGTTCCACTGGTGACATTCAGAAATGAACCTTGTTTTCTCTAGGAGAAGAACTTCTGTTAAAGGTGGAAAACTCTTGTGAAAAATTGCATAAAATAGGCCTGAATCCAACAGCTAGTCCTGATCACATCGAGACCTGCTCTTTCCACAGCATCAAAAGATATGATTCACAGCTGAGTGCCCACCTACAGGTACCGTTTAACCCATTAATACCAGTTGTGTAGTTGAGGGAAGGCTGATGGCCATGGGGGTAATTACCAATGCTTTCATATTAAATAAAAGGTAAAACAATGCAAATAACTCTCAATGAATTTATATGAGAAGGAGATGAGAGGTGGAACCTTTCCAACAGAATGCCGAAGAATGTCATTTTGCTATATTAAATCCTGTACACAAAACATTTTCTCTTTGAAGCAGAAACTGAAGTATTTTAGCCGTTGTCTAAGTAAAACCCCACTTGGTCACTATTGTTCAGTCAAAGTTGGATAATACAGATTAATAATGTCAGAAGGTAAATGTATCTCCATTTGGAGATGTCGCCAAAAGATAGCATCTCTCCTCAATATGCACGACCATACGGGGATGATCTGATCGTGGGCCCTAGGGCCCAACAATCTGATCATAATGCAGCCAATGGGCAGTTGGATCGCAGGACTGCAACAATGTATAGATGCAGCGTGATCTGACTTGTTTTTAATCCTGCCTGATAGACAGCTAGCTGACTTACGGCCAGATATATCGATCAGGGAAGCCCGTTGGAGACGCACGCACACAGGCAGATAAACTGCTGATTTGGTTTGTCGGAAGCTTTTATTGACCTGTGTATGGGGGCCTTAAAGGAATAGTTCAGTGTAAAAATAAAAACTGGATAAATAGATAGGCTGTGCAAAATAAAAAATGTTTCCAATATAGTTAGTCAGGGGAAATTTTTATTTTTATACTGAACAATTCCTTTAAGATAAAGATGTCATGATTGCTAGAATCAGTGTAAACATTTTGAAAGTTAAGACTAAAATGGGCTGTGCACAAAATTTGACCACATTGTTTTCTAAAATTCTGGCAAAATTATTACAATCCAGAATAAATATATGAGTTTGTAAACTGCATGGATATGGACACAGCTTGTGATTGTGAAGGAAGGAGATGCGGCACTTGGTGGTGCACACATGTAGGTGTACTTACACACCCAATTCATTTGCGTGTGATATAACTAGAGCAGCATATAAAGACAGCGCTGTACTTACCACCTAGATAAGGCAGGTATTAGTTACTGATAATGGCATTCTAACCACGACAATTTTGCTTGCATTTTCACACACATATCAAAACACCTCCTGTAAATGAGTGCTTATATGTAAATGCATTTACTTTTTATCCTTTTTCAGGGAGCAAAACCCAAAGACATTGAATCACAATTAAACGTGCCTCTAAATTCACTTTCTGAAGGAAAGGAAGAGGCCGTTCATCTACATGCAAAGCCTGTGAGTGCTCAGACATCTCTTTTCTTTTATTCTGACAATTAATCAACTTGACCATAACTTTATCTCACCCTGGTTAACAGTGTGTACGACTGGTTCACCTTGTTGAGTAGGGTGGCTGCACAGCTGAAAAACTAAATGCATGCATTCTATCAATTAGTCATTAAGTATTTCCCATGGCTCTGTCCAGCAACAGAAACACTAAACTTTACATAGAAATTTAGTGCTTTCAAGAGCTTGCAAGTGACAACAATGCAATATTGATTATTTCAGTAGCTTTAATACTAGGCCTCTGTGATTAAAAGTGTTGTCATTGTTAAAATAAAACAACAATGAATTCATATAAATGCATGCTGTCCATGAAATTCCTTGTAGTGCTTGGAATGGAAACTCTTGGCAAGTTTGTTAAAGGTGAGTTTGATATCTGCTGGGATTGAGAAAACTTCTGTTTGTCTTATGTGCCACTGTTCACCTAATGTTTTCTTGCAGACCCTCTATCTAGTACAGTCATAATAGCTGCCCCTGGTTGTCAACTATAGAAGTGTCTCTAAAACCAGCAATTTTTTAAATGGATCTCTAGGTGCCGGATCTTATTGCAGTGCAACCTTTTTTCCTGTAATTGGGTTTTCACAGCAGTCCCAGAACCAGTGGCTCTTATAAGTCTTCAGAAGGCTGTGGCTTGTTTTGTTAGATTTGTTAGAAAGGGAGCACCAGAGATATTCCATAGGTGCAAACTGAAGACCTTGAATTTTGATCAGAGAAGGTGGTGCATGTTTTGTATTGTTGTGCCTGATAGTGGCACAAATAATGATTAAGTGGCAAAATCCACCACACCTGTATTGTATATGTGTATATTTTAATATGTTTTTTATGGTCTCAGTCCTGGACAAACATTATTAACATTCACGTAGAGTTGGATAAGCTAAAGGCAAAAATATGAGTTGTATCAGAAATAAGAACAAAGGTGGGGTAGCCTGTTGCAACCAATCAGAGCTGTGCTTTTAGAAAGGAGACCATAAAATGATGCATTTCGTCATAGCACTTCTGGTTGCACATCTGGCCCCGCCCCATATTAATTTTTATTAGTGTTCAGTTTTTTTTTTTTTAAACAATCTGGATACAGAACACCTACATTAAACATATAGCAGTAAGTAGTAAAAAAAGGTTTTCATAACAGTTGCAAGACACCAACATTCAAATTTGCTAGAGAACATCAAAGGGTTTAGTAATATATAACCCACATAATAAAAAAAGAAAAACAATTGTACAGAGTTTGCAGAAGAGGTGCAAAGTCATTAAAACAGCTTTTTAAAGCTGGCAACCTGTCAGTCATCTACATTGCTTACAGTAAGGAGATACAGATAATGGCAGCCTTTGCATAACCAGGGCGGTATCCTATCCGTCTTTTTGGATCAGGGCTTAGCATCTGCTAACCAGTTTGTCTGGTACCTGAAGATGGCAGTGATCTCAGTCAATTGTAAATCATTTTTGTTGCACCAGCAACTAAGATTAAGTACTATACATTCTTATAATTTTTCCTCTAGTGTGAGACCTCTTTATTCTCCACAACATAAGTAGTGTGGTCTGAAAGGAGACATTTATATTCTGCGCAGCTTAGTAATATGCATTGCTCTTTTACACTTTTTAAAGTGGACCTGGAACCTACATATGAAAAGCTGCATAATTAAATTCATTTGCAAATTAAACATGGAACCAAAATTCTTTTTTATTAAACCATCCGTACCTGTAATAAAGGTGTTTAAATATCTGAGCTGTCAATCAAATATTATCAATTACTTTCTCTTTCCATTCTCACTTCTTAGATGTCACTGCACTACTCACATTCCCCCTTCCCTCCTCTGACTCTATAATTGTATAGGACACTGTTCATGGGCATTAGGGTCCCTATCCTGGTGTATACACAAGATTTTGGGGTGATAAAATATTTGTATTAAAGGGCACCAATCGCAGCCAAAATGCAACACATATTAATAACCTGACCAGTACAACCTAAACACGTTTAATCAAACTACATATACAAAAAAAAACAGCAGTTTTTAAAAAATTCCATACTTTGTCAAATGGGTTCTCTCGCTGAGGGAGTCCATACTGTGACTACAACATGCAAATGAGTTCACAGGCATGATCAGATTGTAGCACTGCCCTGTGTATTCTACCCAGAATGCCTAGCTTTAGTAAACTCTAGAAATATCACAAGATTTCCCTATCTTATCCCCTGCTGGTGATGTCATTATGCAAATGAAGGGCACGCACCAACTTCCAGAAGGTGGCAGCACTAACACAGAAGTTTGGCAGATTTCAAAATAGCTTAGAAGGTTTCATTTCAACTGAGCATGTGCGAGATTTCAGAGCTGCAGTTGGCTGTGACGATATTGGTAAGAGGAGTCAGTGAAATCCAAGATGCCTGCCTCAGCTAAAACTGCAGTGGAGATAGGGGAGATTTTGCAGACGGTATAGTGAGCTGATGATTTACATTATACAAACAATTCTCACTGTTTACAAAATCGGATTTCTTGAACTTTCACTTTGGGGCAAATTCACTAAATTCGTCTAACGCTAGCACTAATTTGCCAGCGTGAGGTCATTTTGCAACTTCGCAAATTCACTTACATGGACTCTGGCGAATTTTCGCTAGAGAAGTATATAACTTGCGCAACGTGGCACCCTTACGCCAGGAGAAGTTGCGCACTGACGAAGGATCGTAAATTTGCAAATTCACTAAGATGAGCATTTTCCTCTACGTTAGCACTTACACTAGACGTTACTTCGCCTGGTCAGACCAGGCAAAGTTCAATACAATAGATAGGAGGTTGAAAAAAAAATGTTAAGTCCCTGGCATATTTTAGCATAGGCACCGTACAATCTATCTGGCTTGACGTCACTTAGTGCCTCAGGCACTACTAGTTAATGACCCACCCAAGCCCGGATTTGTGGAAAGGCCACCTAGGCCCGGGCCTAGGGCGGCAGGATTTTGGGGGCGGCATGCTGCCTAGCCACACCCACATTAGTTCAGAAACACTGGGGATACGCAGGAGATACAATAGTTTTTTAAATTTCACATGCACCAATCCCCATTGCTCTGGTCCTGATGATGAAAATTTGTGAATAAAGGGCAGAGCATGGGGGCAACGAATGGCAGTGGGCCTTGGGGCACCCGCTGTGTAAATCCGGCCCTGGACCCACCTCTTAGAGCACTGTCTATCTTGTGCCTCGGGCAGTCCCATGGACTGTTTTTTTTTCCCTTTCTAGTGTTCATATAAGAGGGAGTAGCCATGATTACTGTGATGAACCCGCCATATTCAGACTTTTACAATGAACAATGTACTCCAGGTCTGGACTGGGATTCACAATAGGCTCTGGCATTCCAAGTACACAGAGGCCCAAGCAGCCCCAACAACCCAATAAATAGTCACTGTCTATGGCAACTTACAGCAGCCCCTCTGGCATTTGCCGGAACCAACAGTCTGGGCCTGATTTACTCTACTGGATTGTTTGCCAATACAATATTTTGTTTAAAGACGTTAATCTAAAATTCTTCTTTTCTTTTATTTTTAGGTACAAACATAGTATCATGTAATATTTTGGATGACTTAATTTTTTGTGTGTGTTTTGTTCATAGGAAGCACGCTTGGAGATGAAGGTTAAAACACAAAATTGGTAAAGTATTCCATCTTTTCTATATTTATAACCCCATGTGTTCCTCAGTCTTCATTTGGTCTATGCAACTACTTCATCTATCCTGAGGGGTACCCAAGAGCAGGGCATGGGCAGAGTGGGCATGTGCCTAGGGCACAAAGCTGGGGGGCACCCCATGTCCGGTCCACCCACTCCCCGTCCTCTTCTGGCGCCTATGCTCATGCTGATTGGCGCTTCTTAGCATGCCCACCAGTGCCATCTTGTGCAAAGTGACGCCAGCACCCATGCGCGAGTGTAACAAAAACTCACCCTGGTGGTCTAGTGGTACAGCGGGGACGACTGCCGCACCATCTGCGCCCAGTCCCTATCTCCTAGTGTGTGCCGCACACACTTCCTGCAGTTAAAGGTGCAGGAATTATCACATCATCATCAGTGGCGACAAATTTGAATGTATTTAAGGGTTATTAAAGCCACAGGACCTTGCATGTGATAGGTTTATTCCTGGTGCCTTGTACCTTGTGATGAAAAGCTTCCAGTCTAGTTCTATTTCCTAGTATTTAAGGCAGGTGTGATACACCCAGCAGTGTGAAATAGTTTTTACACTATCAGTGCATGAATTAGTTCCAATTAATAGTTCTAATCTTTAGTGAAATAACTTATAGTAGCCTTCCAACACCATCAAGCAGTGTACAAATGCTCCACACAGATAGTTGTAATATTATTTAAGCGGTACCCACGTAATTCCGGGTCTGTTTCTGATTATACTCACAGATGTTTAGATAAAATTAGCGTATATCTACATCCCAAATAGCTCCAGCAGTTCTCCAATCTGGGTGGAGGAAGATAAAAGCGGCATGTGCGGAAAAAATCTTAAAATCAGCTTTAATATAAAATATTGCACTTACAAGACAAACTTGTTAAAATCACGTGTAAGAAATGGGATCATCCTTTGCCAAGGTTAGATTCCCTGCACGGCTCTGCCTCCGAGGTTGCGGCACCAAACAGCGCTCCCAAAGCCCTCAGCGTGTGTTGTGTGTTTCCGCAAAAAAAAATTTTTTCAGTTCTGATCTGTTGCTCCGTGCTGCTCCGACGTGTCGGCCAGGAGAGGAACAAATGCACAAAAGCATCAAAAACTACAATCCCCATGCTTTTGTGCATTTGTTCCTCTCCTCTTAGCTTCATTTTTTCTCTTTTCTTATTCGCTGTTATCTGTCTATGTGCAGTAAGGAGAAGTTGGATGTTCGCCTGGGGTTTGATCTCTGTGAGGATGAGAAAGATTTCATTCAAAAAAGAAAGAAAGTAGCCGCCGCTGCATTAAAGAAGGCTTTGAAGCTGGACAGGGACTTGGAGGAAGATGAGGTTGGTATCTGTTTTTCATATGGCTAAAATACATTTTCTATGGCTTCTGCTACACAGGGGCTGAAATTAGCCTGCTGAAATACACATGACAATAATCAGACCCTTTCCAAACATTATTCTTCTTTCCTGCCTGCACCCGGAACTGTTATGTTGGCTCAGATGCATGCATTCAGCAGGCCAATTTTAGCTCCCTTTTGCACAAGCCATAGGCTAGAGGCACTTCACCTTGAGAGGTTACGTCACTGCATCAATAACAAACTTCAGCTTCAAACTAGAGACCCAAAGTCCTGTAGAGGCAAAAAGACCCAAAGTCACAAAAGAAGGCAAAGTTTAAGTCCTGAAGCCTACTGATATTTTTTTGTATTATTTTAATAATCTATAGGCCCCTGCCATCAAATTTTTTATTTTTTTTTATTCTCTGGGGCCCAAATTTTTTTGAACTTTTAAGGGGGCCCTGACCATCAATAACATGTGTGTTTTAACTGTGGTGTGGAGTGGACGGGATCTGCGGGGATTGGGGTGGGGTTCAGGGGGCCCCTGAAATTTTGTTGTACAGGGCCCCATGATTTCTAATGGCGACCTTGTTCGCAACGCCCCATTTGCTGACACTGAGGAGTGGGTGGGGATTGATACAACTGTCAAAATCTACTACTTAGTCCCCAGTTCAGATGTGGCCAGCAGGCAACTACCACCCCAGCTCTCTACTGCCCTAGGCCTGGGCCTTTGTGACCTGCCAGCAAATCCGGGCATGAACATTGATTCAGATGTTTTCCTTCCATTAGGTTCCTGTGATCGCTGTTACAACAACTGGAGGGGGCACACGAGCAAAGACTGCACTTTATGGCACCCTGTCTGGTCTGAAGAAGCTGAATCTTTTAGACTGTGTGTTTTATATTACTGGGGCTTCTGGTTCTACGTGGTAAGAGAAAAACTGTTCTATTTCTCCTTTCGTCACTAGTATAAATTTTCCTTGAATCCATACTTACTATACACTTTGATCGTAACAAACAAATCCGGATTATTAATCATTATAACAATACCCTCCACAGCATGTCCTCCCTATTTATTCCTAGTTCATATCCTCCTTGGTTTCTGTGCTCTCCTATTCCTCTTGTTCCTTTAAAGGGGACCTGCCACCTAAAAAAAGATTCCAAATCCTATTTTATCACGTTAGTCTAGCAAAATGAACTTTAATTACACTGTATAAATTATTTGAATCTTGTTTCCTTCAGTCCGGGACTTCAGAATTATAGCAAGCAGGCAGGAGCCATTTTGTGGACACTGTTATTAAAGGGATATTAACATGGGAAACTTTTTTTTTTTCAAAACACATCAGTTAATAGTGCTTCTCCAGTAGACTTCTGCATTGAAATCAATTTCTGAAAAGAGGAAACAGATTTTTTTATATTCAATTTTGAAATCTGACATGAGGCTAGTCATTTTGTCAATTTCCCAGCTGCCCCTGGTCATGTGACTTGTGCCAGCACTAGGATGGAACTGCTTTCTGGCAGGCTGTTGTTTTTCCTTCTCAATGTAACTGAAGGAGTCACAGTGGGACATGGGTTTTTACTATTGAGTGCTGTTCTTAGATCTACCAGGCAGCTGTTATCTTGTGTTAGGGAGCTGTTATCTGGTTACCTTCCCATTGTTCTGTTGTTAGGCTGCTGGATGGGGAGGGGTGATATCACTCCAACTTGCAGTAAAGAGTGATTGAAGTTTGTCAGAGCACAAGTCCCATGACTTGGGGCAGCTGGGAAATTGACAATATGTCTAGCCCCATGTCAGATTTCAGAATCTGAAAAAGATCTGTTTGCTCTTTTGAGAAATGGATTTCAATGAAGAATTCTGCTTGAGCAGCACTATTAACTGATGCATTTTGACATAAGCATTTTTTCCCATGAGAGTATCCCTTTAAGGCACCAGAATGGGGGACCTGATGTCCATCCCCATGCTCCGGTTACACAAATAAATGGTAAAGAGAGAGGGGAAACGTGAGCTGCGCAGTGACATCTAGGAAGTGCTGAATGGAAAGAGAAAGTAATTTCATTCGCTGCCTGTATGACTAAGGCATAGAGGAGGGGCAGACGATATGAGATTTTTAAATGAGTTCAAAACAGCTATGAATGCTTTAATAAAAAAATTTGGAGTTTGGATTTCATGTTTAATTTGAAAAGGACTTTTATTATACTGCTTTTTATGTCTGGGTGACAGGTCCACTTTAACTTGCTCAGCAAACTCGCTTAATCAAACTCAGAGTTTCTTGATATTTATGAGTGGCATTTTTATTGGAAACATATTTCCATTAGGGATGCACCAAATCAAGAATTCGGTTCGGTATTCAGCCAGGATTCAGCCATTTTCAGCAGGATTCAGATTCGGCTGAATCCTTGTGCCTGGCAGAACTGATCCTTAACATCTAGGGATGCAGCGAATCCAGGATTCGGTTCAAGATTCGGCCAGGAATCCTTCTGCCTGGCCGAACCGAATCCAAATCCTAAATTGCATGTGCAAATAACGGCCAGGGAGGGAAATCACATGACTTTTTGGCACAAAACAAGAAAGTAAAACATTTTTCCCCTTCCCACCCCTAATTTGCATATGCATTTGCATATGCAAATTAGGGTTTGGTTCGGTATTCGGCCGAATCTTTCAGGAAGGATTCGGGGGTGCGGCCGAATCCAAAATAGTGAATTTGGTGCATCCCTATTAAAATCATGTGACTTTTTGTCGCAAAACAAGTAAAAAAATTTTTAGCTGCCTACTTTGTGGATGGCTGGATTTTACGCTTCCTCTCATTAATTAGGTTTCAGGTTCGGTATTTGCCCGAATCTTTCGCAATGGATTCGGGGGTTCGGCTGAATCCAAAATAGTGGATTTGGTGCATCCCTAATTTCCATTGACATTACCGTTTATAAATATCGAATGAGCGATATATATGGGGGTACACTAATTACATCCTATGAGTAAAATATTGGGGTACACTATTTAAAAAACACACTGAGAGGGCTAGGGGTTATGGTGTTTGCTCATGTTCTGTCTTATCTATTCACTGGGTCTGGGAGAACTTGCTGATTTGGAGAGTGTGCATGATATTTATACATGCCATTATCCGGGAAAGACACATATATATATATATGTTACCACACTTAAACTGGAAATCATTGATAGAAAGCAGGAAAATCCTGTGATGCGGTTCTCCTAGGGACGACTTTCTTCAAATGTTTTGGTCTTTTCCCTCCCCATAGGCAAGTTGTGATCACAAGTGATGGAGGTCTAGCAAGCAATTTGGGAATGACATTATTTGTTGTTTCAATAGTCTAACAATAAGGCCTTTATAATACTGTGGATATGTAATCTAAGCAAATGGGTAATGGATCTATTCCATACAATGTCACAATGTCTATTTAAAATGCTGCTGTGTGTCTCTGTCTCTATAGGGCAATATCAAATCTATATGAAGATGCTGAATGGTCACAGAAGGACCTGGACAGGCCAATTGAAAATGCTAGGAAGAATGTGACCAAAGACAAAAAAGCTTCTTTCACCTTGGAAAAAATTCTCAAATACCGGGAAGAAATGAAGAAAAGAGCAGAGATGGGATACAAAACTTCATTCACTGATATTTGGGGTCTCGCAATAGAATCCATGTTCCACAATGGGGTGAGCGAGCAATAAGCATGTAACGTTTAACCAGAAGATTAGATTTACCCTTTTCATTGTAATCCTTGAATGTCTGTGTTACTAGAAACTTTCCAAAATTTCTCTTTCTGTAATCAGGATGGAAAAACCACTCTTTCTAGTCAGCGGAAAGCACTTGAACGTGGACAGAATCCCTTGCCCCTGTGCTTGGCGATGAATGTCAAACACATAGAAAACACCACTCTGGATTTTAAAGGTACAGATAAGCAATGACATGGATACTATTTGTGTAAACATATTTGATTGTCTTTGTTATTTATTGGGTAATGTAATAACAGGCACAATGTGATTCCAGGTCTACAAACTCATAGCAACCAATCAAATATTTGCTCTGTATGGTGGTTATTATTGTTGTTTTCCTTCTCTTTTAAGTAAAAATAACCAAATATTAAAGGGGAATTCAACCCCCCAGCCGCAACCCCACACCGCCACCCCCCCTGTAGGCCCCCTCCCTCCTCCCCCGCCGGCCTACCTCTCCCCCCGGGCTATTGCCCTTAAGTCGCTACTTACCCCTCTATGTAGGTCCCCTCCAGCGAAGTTCACAGGGGCCATCTTCTCTTCCAACCGCTTCTTCCTGGATCTGTCGGCGCTCAGCGGCGGCATGAACTTTGTGTGCATGTGCAGTAGTACCAGCGTCCTACTGCGCATGCTCCGCTGATGGAACAGTATCCAGGAAGAAGCGGTTGGAAGAGAAGAAGGCCCCTGTGAACTTCGCTGGAGGGGACCTACATAGAGAGGTAAGTAGCAACTTAGGGGCAATAGCCCGGGGGGAGAGGTAGGCCAGGGGGGAGAGGGGCCTACGGGAGTGGGGGGAGGGGTTGGCGCCCGGGGGTGTTGAATTCCCCTTATTATATAATATATAAGAATAAAAAGGTTTTTGTAAGCTAATTCCCTATCCAAGACCTTTTTCGACATGTAATTCCATAAAAAGCCACAAAAATCTGAGGGCATTTCTTGATACTACATTCATTTTGTGTTGGGCTAATATTTTGTGTATACTAGTAAAATATTATTGGTGAATAATAGTACATTTGCCCCTTAGTGTTAAGTGGTTTTGGTTAGTTACTATTATTCCTGGTGTTTTCTTTGCTTTTCATGGCTCATTTCCCTTATGCATAATCATTTTCTTATATAATTATTGTATACTCTTGTACTGTAAACTGCATGATAGATGATCAGATGTCATTTCGTCATTTTAGATATGCTTTGTCAAAAAAGTAAATCTTTCATGTTTTGGAAAACCAAATAAAAAATGTTGAAACTTAAATGTTATTACATAATCCTGCTGTGTTGTGATAATAGTCAGTGGTCACAGTGGAATTATAAACCCTAAAGACCAAATACTGTTAATTAGTTGCATCCCTATATTACCCCACCCCTTAATGAAATTCAAAACTTCTAATTCCAGAAGTCTGATATTTCTAAGACAAATATACAAAGTCTAACCTCAAGGGTTCTAATTTCCAATGATTTATTAACTATTCACCGTATCTCTGAAGCAGTATACAAATGCACTCTAGCAGATAATGAAGCCCTAGAAGTTATGTGGCCATATATTAGATTTTCCACCCGTTAGAAAAATGCCTGACATAGGCTCTGCCTATAGGTGGCTCCATGACCCATTGAGGACACACCTATAGGATGGTCCCTACTTCAAAATATAAAAGTGAATTGGGTGCTCTTCATTTGCATTGGGGGTTAAGGATTTGAGGATTGTTAAATTCAGTGCTATCACTGAGCTCTGAGCAGAGCTCATCCAGGAAAATATCTGAATATAGTAATATTAATATTAGTAATGTTTTAATAGTAAAATCTGTAACTAACAGATGACTAACATTGTGCCTGCCCTCATTACTATTCCACAGAGTGGTGTGAGTTCTCTCCGTATGAGGTCGGTCTTCTAAAATACGGTGCATACATTCGTTCGGAAAACTTTGGAAGCAACTTTTACATGGGGCGACTTATAAAGAAACTTCCAGAGTCAAGGATCTGTTTTCTGCAAGGTATATGCAGCCGTACAAGGACTGGGAACTGGGAGATATTTCTCATTATTCTATTATACATCTTAAATTGTTTGACATTTTATATCTTAAATACTGTCCTAAGACTAAGGGAAGAAATTGATCAACTTTACAAAAAACATAACATTTATCTTTAAAAGGTTTCCTTGGTGATTAGATTAGATGCGTAGATGTGTTCCGCAGGCTTTTCCCACAAAACCCAAAAAGTGAATTATGTGTTATTTTTATTCCCTTAGTATCTGACATTCAAATGAAGTCATGTTTTTGTAAATACAGTTAGAGGCACATGTGAGTTTTTTTTTCAAACGCATCAGTTAATAGTGCTACTCCAGTAGACTTCTGCACTGAAATCCATTTCTCAAAAGAGCAAAAATTTGTTTGTATTCAGTTTTGAAATCTGGCATGGGGATAGCCATTTTGTCAATTTCCCAGCAGCCCCGGTCATGTGACTTGTGCCAGCACTTTAGGAGGGAACTGCTTTCTGGCAGGCTGTTGTTTTTCCTTCTCAATGTAACTGAATAGTACGCAGTGGGACATGGGTTTTTACTATTGAGTGCTGTTCTTAGATCTACCAGGCAGCTGTTATCTTGTGTTAGGGAGCTGTTATCTGGCTACCTTCTCATTGTTCTTTTGTTAGGCTGCTGGGGGGAGAAAAAGGGAGGGGGTGATATCACTCCAACTTGCAGTACAACAGTAAAGAGTGATTGAAGTTTATCAGAACACAAGTCACATGACTTGGGGCAGCTGGGAAATTGACAGTATGTCTAGCCCCATGTCAGATTTCAAAATAAAATCAAAAAAATCTGTTTTCTCTTTTGAGAAATGGATTTCAATGCAGAATTCATCTGGAGCAGCACTATTAACTGATGCATTTTGGGAAAAAACATTTTCCCATGACAGGATCCCTTTAATAAATTCGATTTTCCTCGGGGGGTTATTTATTAAAATAATAGAATATCTAAAACTGACCTGGAAACTTGAATCGAATTTTTTTTTCTCCAAAAAATACTCCAGTGTCAGGAAGTCTACTAACATCTTCAAATTGGTCACTGGACCTCTCCCATTGACTTATACCTGAAGTTGGCAGGGTTTAGGTGGCCAATTTGAATTATTAAAGGGACAGAGGTTGATAAATCACGAAAATGTAATTTTTTGAAAAAAATTTGAATTGTTTGGATAATACAATAGTGGAATTTTACAGTTTAGACCATTAAAAAATTTTTAATTAAAATTTTCAATTTGACCCTAATAAATCTGCCCTTCAGGGCAGAGACACACGTGGAGTTTCAGGGAAATTAGTCATCCGGCAACAAATGCCTATTCTTCGGCAACCAATCTCCCCAAACTGCTAGAATCTATATTGCTGGCAGGATGGCACTTGTAGCGATTCGCTTTCCAAAGTTTCCTTGTTCGACATCTTCGGAAAACGAATCGCTCTGAGCTAAGAGTTTTACATTATAGCCAGCGGAAGGCAGTTCGGGAGGTTGGTCACCCGAAGAAGAGGCGATTTGTCGCCAGGCGATTAATCTTCCCGAATCTCCACTTGGGTCTCTGCCCTTAATATGTGGCAGAATACACTTCCCAGTTGCATCATCACTTACATTCTTCTCTTATGACATCCAAGGGTTATGGAGTAATATCTTTTCAATCAATCTGATGGACGCCTGGTTTGCTGCAGTGAGTTCTGATAATTTCTGGCACCGTTTCACCAGGGACAACATTCAAGATCTTGGTAAGCTTTCTGTAATTAGGTTTTCATTCTAAAGTGGCCTTACATTTTGACGTGCAGTTCTGAAATCTATTATCCAACAACCTTCTATTCAGAAAAATCGAAATCAGGCAGTGCTATGCACACTTAGGGGCAGATTTATCAAATTCACATGAAGAATTCCAAATTCGATCGGATTTTCAAAAAGATTCAAATTTGAATTATCTAATGTTTTTGAAGACCACTTCGATCATCAAATTTTGTAAATTTTATTGAATTATTCAAATAATTTGAATAACAATCTATTTGAATATTCGACAGTCAAATAACTTGCCTTTTAAATTTTTATTCAACTGCCTAGTTCGCCAGTTTCAACCTACCGAATTGGTTTTAATTATTTTTGATCGAATAAAAAAATTTGATGGAATGGTTAAAATCGTTCGAATCATTCAATTTGAAGATTTTATCGATCGATCGAATTATTTCTATTTGATCGTTCGATCGATCGAATTGTGGTTAAATCCTTTGAATTCAGTGGTCGAATTGGAGGGTAAATTCACCCTCAAATTTGACCAATAGTAAATCTGCCCCTAATTATATGAAGAAGCAAATGTAACTGGTTGCCTTTGAAAAATATACAACAATAAGGGTCATTTACAATGCCCCACACAGTGTTCAATAAAGACTGCAATCCACAAAGTTTAGGAATATAGAAGAAAAGCGTAGAGGCCGGTTGGGCTGGTAAAGGAATC
>CM044446.1:80050352-80091269 GCA_024363595.1 Xenopus borealis | reverse complement strand
GGTTTCCCATAGGCTTCTATTGGTATTCGGTATACATTTTAAAGTTAAAGTCCTTCGATCATTGAATGGTCGAATGATCGAATATCCTATTCGATCATTTGAATTTTCGGTATTTGATGATCGAAGTGGCCAAATTTTCATATTTGATCCTCCGAAAAAATCGTACGATCGGTATTCGATTGAACTTCGATCTCTGCGCGTGAATTTTGTAAATCTGCCCCTAAGTATGCGGTAGACACTGATATTCCAAGACAGATTATAACTAGTCTCCATTTTTTTATGTTTTTTTCAGTTATTCATCTTTTTGCTTAGCATCTCTCCATTTTTTTTAATTCAGCAGCTAGCTATATTCTAGGGCATTATTCACCCTAGTAAGCAGGCTGTGGCCTCCTCTTCCTTTCATGTTTGGAACCATTGTGTAGGTTCCATGCAAACACACTCAGCTGATTTTGACAAATAAATGCAAGACTTTGCAATTCACATCAAAATTGAGTATGTCTACACAACACAAGGGTTCCAGATGTGAAAAGAAAAGTAGGATACTGCCTGGGTAGGGCTGAAATCTACGTATTTCATCAGGCTGATTTCAGGGAAATACTGTTAGGTCATAGATCTTTGTTTATTTTGAAAATGTTTCTTCACTCCTCACTATTGTTTACCTGGTTCTGATGCCAGCACTGCACCTCTCTCCTGCTTCATTTTATTTATTGATTTGGGATTGGCTGTACTTTTCTCAGCAGAAGAAAAATGTTACATTTTAAAGGCCAACTGTAAAACTGTTGTTTATCTGTTACAGGGATTCCCTGGGGTATGTTTGATATCTGTGTGTCTTACACTATGGATGTTGGATTTTCAACCCTTAGTTCATTCAGGCACATTTACATTTTTTTTCTTTCCTCTGTTTTCATTCAAATTGCATTTCAAGTTGGTTCTAGCCATAAACAACACATTGCATTTTAAAGCTTCTTTCATCTTGGGTGTCTTTTGTTTTTTATAGACGGAGAAGAAGCATTACGAAGAAAATCAGCTTCCCCCAGTTTGGCCACTCATCTTCTTCAACCTGCTGGGTACATTGGCAGCACTATTAGAGATATTCTGACTAGCCGACCCATTGATGGGGAGCACCACAACTTTCTGAAAGGACTTCAGGTCCATAAAGATTATCACTACCATAAAGGATTCAGCTGTTTTAAAGGTAAACGATCTCTTTGTTATATCAAGGGCCGAGTTAACATATTCCACATACAGCTGTACAATGCATGGATGTAAACAGTCAATTTACAGATTATATACAAATGTTGCATTTTTAAACCTCCTGCAAACCCCCCCCCCCCCCCATTTAGCCATGGCAGATAGCTTCAAGCATACAGCAGACCCCACAACCAGTCCAAAATAGATCAGAGGGCACTCCGGAGACAAATAGAGAATCTTTATTGCAACAAGTCAAGGACCTTAATTGCCTTTAGCGTTTAAGCCTAATCATAGGCTAACAGGTCGGTCATTGCCACTTCCTTAAATACATGTTACAGCAGTGACCTCTACTGGACATGTGAATTAACAATTAAAAACTCACATTAATGGTACATTAATGTAAATTTCAAATCAACAAAAATAAAAGCATATACTTTATTCTATTACCCTAAAAAAAGATTTTAAAAAATCCTTTAAAGTGCCTATATCAATATTGGACTTGGAAAAAATGTGAGAAAAAATATAACCAAAGTCTGTATATGTAAAATGCAAATATGCAGAAAAAAGATACAGAAAAACGACGAGAGAGGGGGGGGCTCCTTGAAAATTCTTTAAAAATTTTTAACTCTATTGGGATTAATATACATATACAAGATCAAATCTTGTGTTCACAACATAATAGAACATAACACCAAATGTTTGCTTATATGCAATTTTTCATCCTTTTTTCAGTTTTATGTGCTCTCTTACTCTATCTTTTAGACAGGGAATAGAGCAACCAACATATTGCTTCATGCAGCATTTGCAGTCCAGAAGATTAACAATGCATTTTGAATTGCAAATAATAATAAATGATATATCGAACCTGTAACATAGACCCCACAACCATCGGGGGCCCCTTTCTCCCTTGGGCCCCCCCAATGTGATCACAGAGTCTGCTGTATGCAAGTTATGCCACTGCAAAGCAAAATCCACATGCCTAGTGCTGGTGTTCAACAACTCTGCATTCAGAAGGCACAGGAGCTGGGCAGCACATTTGTGTATGCTAAAAGGCCCTAGCTTACATGTCATATGAGGAGCGGAAGAGCTCTGCACTTACCGTTTGCCAATAGTAGTATAGGGCTCACTTTGCAAAATAATAGTTGCAATGGCTCTTTCAGATACAGAACTGGATAAGTTTCCTAACAAGTTGACGCCATACTCCGATGACCTTTGCTTGGTTGACAGCGCCTATTACATTAATGCCAGCTTCCCACCTTTGCTACGTGAAGAGCGTAAAGTGGATATCATACTCTCATTTGATTATAGCCTTGCAGGAAGATTCAAGGTAAGCAACTGGGACTGCAATAAAGAGAAGCATATCCCCAATCATTGTATTTAACACTGAGCTTTTAATGGGTTGGTTCACCTGTAAGTTGACTTTTAGTATGTCATAGAATGGCTAAGTCCAAGTCACTTTTCACCTGTCCTTTATTTCTTTTCTGTTTGTTTAGTTTTTGATTTATTTGCCTTCTTCTTCAGACCCGTTCCAGCTTTCATCTAAAAATAAATTATTTGTGGGTATTATTATTTATCCTTTTTTTTTATTACTCATCATGCTATCCATGAGCTCTCCTGTTCATATTCAGGCCCTTCCAAATCAATGCATAGTTGCTAGGGTAATTTGGACCCTAGAAACCAGATTGCTGAACCAGCACACTGAAGAACTGCTGAATAAAAAGCTCCGTAACACCCACAAATAATAAAAAATGCAGCTTTATCTTTACATCATACGCAAAGTTAATTTGAAGGTGAACAGCTCCTTTTAGCGTCCATTTTTAAGCTCCATCTGTAACTGACTCCATAGAGCAGTGATGAGTTTTTTTAGATTTTTTTCTCAAAAGCAAAGCAAATAAAATCCTGCTCTCATGGGATGTGACAGAAGATTTATGAACACACCTACCCTTTTTTGAGCATAGATATTCTCCCCCGGCTGCAATATTTAATGGCAATATAATAGGGGTTTTTGGATACAGGTGGGTGCCCAGGGAACTGAGGCGAATGTTAAATTAGTAATCCTTCTTTTATTAATGGTTTCTATATGGTGACACTAAAACTTCTATTTATCTGCAGTCTGTGGTACAGACGTGTGAATATTGCACCAATCAAAAAATTGCTTTTCCCAAAGTAAACGTGACTGATAAAGACCGTGAGAACCCAAAGGAATGCCACGTGTTTGACAATTCAAAAGATTTGGAGGCACCCATTCTTCTTCACTTTCCACTTATAAATGACACATTCAAAACCCACAAGGCACCAGGTATGAGATTAAACCTCAATGAAACTGAAATGCAGAATTTGAATCTGTAATGATCATAAAAAAAGTAAAATACTGTTAAAAAGGGAAGTCACAACCACAACAATTATCCACCTCCAAGTGATTGTATTCACTTACCTGATGGAAGCGGAAGAAGAGGAATATTTTGTGGTGGTTACTAGGTACCATGGAGTGATCATCCTCCTCCACATCTTTTTTTTCTTCAAAATCTTCTAGCACGTGCAGTAGAGTGAAAAAGCTGATTTTTTTTTTGTTAAAGGAGAAGGAAAGCTACTGAGGCAGTTTATTACCAATAGATTATCCATAATAGTGCAAGCTATAACACTATATTTACTCTGTAGATTGTTTAACCATACCTGAGTGAACATCTCTAGAAACTATCTTGTTTAGGCTACAGCTGACATATTAGCTTGGTGTGACATCACTTCCTGCCTCTCCCTGACTCATAGCTCTGGGCTCAGATTACAGCTGGGAGGGAGAAGGGAGCAAACTGAGCATGCTCACGCCAGGGCAAAGAGGTTTAAGATGAAGGCAGGAAGTCTAATACAGAAACCCATGTGTATACAATAGAAGGAAATAAATTCAGTCTTTCTTTTAACTGAAGACTCAGAGCAGCATTACTTGAGGTTTATTGGTGTATTTATTAGGGATGCACCGAATCCACTATTTTGGATTCGGCCGAGCCCCTGAATCCTTTGCAAAAGATTCGGCCGAATACCGAACCGAATCCAAATCCTAATTTGCAGATGCAACTTAGGCATGGGAAGGGGAAACATTTTTTACTTCCTTGTTTTGCAACACAAAGTCACGTGATTTCCCTCCCTGCCCCTATTTTGCATATGCAAATTAGGATTCGGATTCGGTTCTTACAGGAAGATGGATTCGGCCGAATCCTGCTGAAAAAGGCCAAATCCTGCCTGAATCCCGTACCGAATCCTGAATTCGGTACATCCCTAGTATTTATATTTAGGCCTTTCTGTTAAAGCTTACTTAATTTTAGCCTTTCCTTTTCCTTTAAAGTTCAGCTTTAACTCCTTCTCCTTTAACTGCCATTTTCCAAATGGCTGATCATTTTACATTTCTTTTTATATAGTGCAACAGCCTTGTTAACCTGTCATACAGGTGTTCCTTGGCACAATGTTTTTAAACAAGTGTTTCCAAAAGACAACTTGCCTTTGATTTTTTCAAACAGTGGGTGAAGCAGGACAAATGGAGATTGAGGCAGTATAACTGCTAAGGTGCAAGTTTATTTTCACGCCACACAACATGTTTCGGGCTACATGTGCCCTTTATCAAGTTGATAAAGGGCACTTGATAAAGGGCACATGTAGCCCGAAACATGTTGTGTGGCGTGAAAATAAACTTGCACCTTAGCAGTTATACTGCCTCAATCTCCATTTGTCCTGCTTCACCCACTGTTTGAAGAGTTCATTGGTGCCTGGACGGAGCACCTGCAGGAAAAGTGGAGTGCAGCCTGTTCCACTCTCTGTGAAATCTGCATTGCTTGCCTTTGATTTTATACTTCTGTACAATGTATACAGTAGTCTAATTTATTCAACTATTTTTATATTTTTCTTATGCAGCTCTCTAGTATGCAATATATGCATTGCTAGGGTCTTTTTTTATCCAGGCAACCAGAAGTAGAGGATCAGAATGTAAATATAAGAGAAAAGAAAAGCAATTAAAATGTAGAGTCAGGATTTTGCTTTCTGGTTGCCAGCATATTTGCCCCTCCCAACAACCATAATACTATTCTCAGGCTCAGAGTGCAATTTACTGCAGGACTTAACAGAACTAGTTTCCCAACAAAGTCACTGTTGTAGAATCATTCACCGCTGCATTTGAATTTATTAGACTGACATTCAAAAATGTAGTTTATCATAATTAAAATGACTATTAACTGATGCGTTTTGAAAAAATACATGTTTTCCCATGACAGTATACCTTTAAGTAAGACTTATGAGCTGACATGAACTGCATTTATGGAAAGCAAGATGTAGCAGTGACTTTTATCTCATTCACATCTGCCAATGTTTAAAGGAGAACTAAAGCCTAACTAAAGAAGTAGCTATAAATGTTGTACATTATGTTTTGTGCTTGTGTACCAGCCCAAGGCAACCACAGCCCTTTAGCAGTAAAGATCTGTGTCTCCCCAGTAGATGCCCCAGTAGCTCCCCATCTTCTTTTCTACTGATTCACTGATTCACATGCTCTGTGCTGCTGTCACTTACTGAGCTTAGGGACCCACTCACAATATACAGTACACATAGAATAGAAATGTCACAACATAAGGCTGATTAGTCATTAATACAGATAATTACTACATGACAGCACAAAAACAAGTGCAATTAACATCAGAATTTGAAAATCAGCCCTGTAGCATCAGCTTATATTACAGACCAATCAGTGAGGGTGGTGCGCTCAGATCTACTTATTTGTAGGTATTCCAATTTTCCTAAAAAAAGAACGCTATATAGTGTAATAAGCCCGAATTATAGTATATAAGTATGATGGTGTTAATCCTACTCACATGTGATATTCTTGGTAGAAGGCATGTAGTGATCTTTTAGTTTAGGATATATCCAGGCTGTAACAAATAAAGCTTCAATAGTGTATTATCCAATAGACACACGGGGCCCTGTGGGTTATTTACACTTACCGAACTCGATGTGCATATGGAGCATATAATAACCGTTCTCTCGGCAATGTCGGCGTTCCGCGTGGTGAGAGTCAGTCAAGCGATCCCTGAAGGTACTTCGCAGTACAGTAAATAACCCACAGGGCCCCGTGTGTCTATCGGATAATACACTATTGAAGCTTTATTTGTTACAGCCTGGATATATCCTAAACTAAAAGATCACTACATGCCTTCTACCAAGAATATCACGTGAGTAGGATTAACACCATCATACTTATATACTATAATTCGGGCTTATTACACTATATAGCGTTCTTTTTTAGGAAAATTGGAATACCTACAAATAAGTAGATCTGAGCGCACCACCCTCGCTGATTGATTATTTCACATTGTGGACGAGTGGATCCACATTCTACTGTGGTGCTGCACATAACATTTAAAGAAGATTAAACTGCAGCGCTGAGCTCAACCTTTTTCATTGCTTAATATATTACAGACCAACCTCATTTTCTGCTGGATAATTAGTGACGACCCCTAAGCTTAGCTTCTCAACAGCTGCTTAGAGCCCACTGAGCATATGAGTGTCACAGACACTTTCCAAGATGGTGACCCCCTGTGACAAGTTTGAAGTCCTGGATCATTGCTGCTGTTGACAAGCTGAAACTTTTGGTGTGTGCAATAAGTTCAGAAAATAAAAAATGGCATTTTTAGCCATATTCATTTTTAGGGTTTAGTTCTCCTCTAAGCACTCAATAGAGGCAGCTGAAATTATCAGAGCAGATACACTGGGATCCAATAGGATTGCAGGATAGTCTATTGAAAGCCCTTCACACAGTTCTAGAAATGAAAAGAAATTTGGACAATATTGGCAAAACATATATAAAAATTTTTTTTTTATTAATTACAGGGGTGAAGCGCAGTCCTGAGGAAATGGAGGGAGGGGTAGTTGAACTCTCAGGCAGGTCACCTTACAACCTCCTTAAACTGACTTACACCAAAGAAAACTTTGACAAGCTCCTGAATATGACGGAGTACAATGTGATGAACAATGAGGAAGCCATATTGCAGTCCCTGCGTGACGCCATTGCGCAAAATCAGAAGAGCAGGAGCAACAGTGGAACAAACAATCCCTAGGTGGGGAAAGCAAAGCAGATACTGCAGCCTTTGCTCATATGATGAGTTTATAGTCACTGCCTGTTGGATCTCTTGGGAAAGACTCAAAGGCCTTATGGCATTAGCTGCAGCATTTGCCTTAAGAACGTATTGGTAATATCATAGCAGTGTATTTCTAATTATGTGCTAATAATGTGTGACTTGTTTTGTTTTCCAGTCTCAGCTGTTAAGTCAATTTGTTAGAGACATTAACATTTTTTGCATGTAAGAGGAAAACATTGTGAAAAATATGAATATTTTTAACCTTCCAATAAATGTAGCCTTTATATTTTAAAGTGATTTATTGCCTTCACCTGCTTTAGAGGGTCAATAATACCAAAAACTGACAAATAGTAGAAATACAGCTATAAATTATGCAAGCCTACTGAACTAAATACTAAGTACAACTCGACCGTTACCATTACACTTATCAGTATTTTTTATTCCAAATAAAAAAAAAACAGACTTGAAAGGTAGGACATGTGTAGCCTTACAGAACATTTGATTTTAATTGAGGTCAGGGACACCCCCCCCCCTGGAAAGCTGAAAGCTGGAAAGAGTTATAAGCAGAAGGTAAATAATGAAGACCAATTAAAAAGTTGCTTAAAAATGCAACAAACTAAAAGTTACTCTAAAAGTCAACCACCACTTTAATGACACATAAAGATTGGGAGGGGTAAGGCTAGTCTGTGGTTAGGTATACTGATGGAGTAATCATAAAGAAAAACACCCACACCATGATGCTACACAAAAAGACAGATACCCATTACAATAGCAAACGTCATTTTTATTATTGTTGTTGTAGCAGCTGTGATAGCGAAGTGCAGAGGAGAAATATTTTCTGGACCCACAATTTTCTTTTGGGACTTGCCCCCCCCCCCCCCCCCCCCCGACTACTACCAAAAAACCTTAGACCGGGGCCCATAAAAAAACCTTAGACCAGGGGCCCACCAGAAAACCTTAGACCAGGGGCCCAACTTTCCAAACTATTATTCCTTCTCTCCTCACTTAAACTCTTTATTCTCCTATTCTTGTATATATACTTACTATACTCTATTCTTCCGTCATTAAGCCTATTTTTACACATAAAGAAATAGGGAATGAACATGAAATAGGCTAAATTGTTAAAAGCAACAGGGTCCACTGACACCTGGGCCCACTGGGAGTTTTCCAGGTATCCCTGTGGGACAGTCCAACACTGCTGCTAATAAAATGCAGTACTAACCATGGAATTGGAGTATAGGAAGATGTGGATTTCTTCTGAATATCAAAATCATCTGCACAAAAACAAAATACATTTATCTGAATATCTTTAATATGAATTTCCTTTGGGATACTCAGATTGTCAAGTTTCCTAAACTACTCATATACTTCCTATGCACAAGCTTCAGTTTATGTTCTACACGTTCCCCCATATACAGCGTGTGCAGTCTTTCAAATTAAACACAATTAAGGGTCTCAGGGGCCCATGGATTTTTATTGTTGAATTAGGGACGTCATTGTTATGTGATGATGCGTCTTCCAGATGGTCTTGTACTTGTGAAGGTGAAGCAATGTCAGGATCATCACCAGGAAAAGGATACTGAATGCCGGCACAGATGAAGAAGGTGAGTTAAGCACCTGGTATTGTGTTCCTGCAAAATGAACATATTCATCTTTGTTCCTATGAGGAAAATACTATCTCCTAATTGAGCAGTGCCAATGCCCCACAGTGGAAGAGAGAGATGGCTTTATCAAAGAGAAATTCAAATCCTCTCTTTTGTGTCAGGACACCTCGAGTACTAAAGTAGATCCATTAAAAAAAATATTTGTTATAAAAGAGTGACTGAAAATCATCAGCTTTCCCCTCAATTACTTGGATCCAAAGTCCATCTTTCTGTGTGATCTAGCTGAAATTGGTATTCAGACCCATCTGAGGCCCTGGAACATGCCAAGGGAGATTCACTTCATCTACTGTTTAATATTATTAATATTTGAGGGGTCATTGACCCTTAATTTCCTCTAATCTCCATGCTCGTAATTTACAGTATAGACCAGTGTTTGCCAATGTGATACTGAAGTCCAGGAGATTGAAAGAGTCGCAGTCTGCTTTCAGTTCGTCTGTGCTACAGAGCGGCATATGACTATGCTATGCATTGTGATAGAAAGCCAATGGGGATTATAAGCAAAAAAGCATGTTCATTTTGATTAGTTTTCTGTACTTTGTTTCTTTTCCCCCTTCTTATTGAGCCCTGCAATGTTGTTCTGGAAATACAAATTCCAGGCATATGTCAGCTAAAACAGCTGGGCTGAACCAGGTTGGACATTACGGACTATAATTTAATCATGTAATCGTACCAAAGACATTGTTTGACAAGGCAATTTTTGTTGCTACAACTGGCTCTCAATCATTTATGTTTTGCAAAATTAAAAAATCCTTAACCTATCACCAGGTGGCAGTGTGGTAAAGCTAGGGGCATTGCCCAAATGGCTGAAATATGATTTCAATTGAGCTATACTGCCTGTTAGCTGATATGCGCTGAACACACAGTGAATTTATACAGATACAATACAGTTCTTACTCATAGATATTCAGTTTCATTTAAAGGGGTTGTTCACCTTTGAGATAACTTTTAGTATAATGTAGAGAGGGATATTCTGAGACAATTTGCAATTGGTTTTCATTTTTTATTGTTTGTAGTTTTATAGATATTTAGCTTTTTATCCAGCAGCTCTTTAGTTTGCAGTGTCAGCAATTTGGTTTCTAGGATACAAATTCCCCTAGCAACCCTGCATTGATATGAATAAGAGACTGGAATATGAATAGGAGAGGGACTGAATAGAATGATAAGTAATAAAAAGTAACAATAAAAATACATTTGTAGCCTAACAGAGCATTTGTTTTTAGATGGTGTCAGTGACCCCTATTTGAAAGCTGCAAAGAAACAGAAGAAAATTGCAAATCATTAAAAAACTATGAAAAATAAATAATGAAGACCAATTGAAACGTTTCATAAAATTGGCCCTTTTACAATATACTAAAAGTTAACTTGAAGGTGAACCACCCCTTTAATAGACCAGGGGCAACTTACAAAGCACCGATAACTGACACAAACCATTCTGGAGTTTTTTGCACATGGCTCTGCTTCTACCTCCCTAAAGTACAGCTCTTTGCATTCGGAGAATAAAGCTGTGCCTCTATCTGCAGTGGGGCCTGTATTTAGTGTTGCACCCAGTGGGGTACTGTATATTGTGGCGAGCATAAAGTAATTCCTAGGAAAGCCTAATTGTTCCTAATTCATATACATTGGCTAGGCTCTGGGATTCTGGGAGATGAAAGGTGCAAGAAAGGGCCATACTTATATATATGTTTACCTGACATGGCTGCATGTATGGGCATAAGTAGGGTTGCCACCTTTTCTTTAAAAAATACCGGCCTTCCTATATATTTAGCTTTTTTTCCTATTAATAACATTGGGATCAGCCATCAAAAATACCGGTCAGGCCAGTAACCCTAGCCATAAGGGATGCAATTATGTGCCCCCACTAAGCACTAACTTGCTAATGTGTGTAACTGAGCATTTCTAATCAATCTTAGATCATAATCATGATGATCATCTTAGATGTCACCACAATGTCATCTGTCAGTGAACCTGAATTCTTTTTTTTTTTTTTTTGCAACCCTCTATCTCAGGAACATAAACACCACAAGAAACCCCCTCAAGCTTATTTATTCCTTGCAATTATTATTGTTATGCTGTTACATTTCGGGATACAAAGTACAAGGGATGCTGTGTGGTTCCTAATAAATATGAAATCATTGTTCTCAGAATACAAGCAAGGCTGAAGACTGTCGGGCCTGACAGTTTGATCTATACCATACCTCACAATTTGCTTTTTCAGCTGACTCCTCCATCATCTCACAGTCAGCTCCTCTCACATTTATGGAAGCAATTGCAGTTACGTTCTGGAATAAAAGAGACCCAACACTTTTAGGAAGGTTATTTCTGTTATAATACCATAAACATATATAATGCAACCCAACAATAGAATTATAAAAGCTGAGGGTCTCCCTGCGTAGCATGACATAGTAATTCCAGAAACTGGCCATGTTTTCCTGCAGAAAGAGAGTGGATGGGAATAGAGTTGTACAATAGTGTGCTAATGTAATACAAAACACAAAAAAATGGCGCTTTCTAAATGTTTCTAAAATGTACATTACCAGAAATATATACTTCCAACTTGTTTCTATGGTTTTTCCTCTTTGTTCACAAAAAATGTAAATATATTTTTATAAGGGAGATCATTTTTTAGATAATGATTTCATCTGTTTGCTGGATTGTAAAACAAAGAAGATGCAGATAAGGCATTTGGATCTTACAACAGGAAGCATTAATATTACATTTACATTTACATTTAGGTGAGTTGTAAAGAAATCTATCTGCTGGTATGTTGCCACTGATAAAGAAAGAGGATCTGATATGCGTCAGTGAAGTAAGGATTTAGTAATTCAAAGTAGAAAGATATCCCGTCTTTATCATTCAAATATGTAGCAATTCCTTCAAAGACTAAATCACCTAAAACTGCACTGCTGAGAACTTGCAACAATGTTTAAATTACACGGAAACTTTAGATACAAATTAAAAGGAGTTACCATTCCAAGTAACAAAAAATATTAACATACAAAGTGCTAGTGCTTTTTGAGTGATAAGCTAATTAATTAAAGAGTTACCGCCCAATATTGATGCTTTGATGTGAAAAGTTAATGAATTGGTTACAAAAAGTGCTAATGCATAATTAAATTCTGAAATTAATTCTATTACCATTGCACCTAATGAATTAATACATCACAAAGTGACAGTGCTAATTTAATAAATAATTAAATTGATCATAAATAATTGAAATTTGTGATGAATGGTAACTCAAGTTTTCCACTTTCCTTTTTCGGAAACTTTGTGAAATTTGGGCGCATGCGCAGTAGTACCAGCCGGCAAATGCAGTCTACTGTGCAGGCGCTGCCAAACGCCACTGGATCAAAGACAAGATGGCGCCCGTGAACTTGCCTGCAGTGGACCTGGACTTTGGGGTAATTAACAGGTTAGGGGCAATAGCTTGGGGGGGGGGGTGGTAGGCCAGAGGGGAAGAGGGAGGTAGGCCAGAGGGGGAGGAGTTTTGTGCCGGGAGAGTTGACTTCCCTTTAATGTCTCCTTAGCCCAGTGCTTTCTTGTGAGGGCAAAAAAGGCCAATATTTGAACCTATAAAGCGCTCAGATTTAAACTTTCTTTCAAACCCACATGTGGCTTAATTTGGGTTAGACGTTAATATTTCTGCAGGTCTGTTGTTTATACATAAATGTTTTGAGCTTGCATAAGCCTCCTTCTCTGTCACAGTCTTTGCACTTGCAAAGCCACAAAATGCAATAGTTGCCCTTGATGAATAAGAAGAGTTTTGAAATAATTAATTAGGGATCTTCCTCACTAGTCTGAATCTAATTTCTGTCCAATAAATCATACATCATTTGGTGGAAGCATCCTTATTACACGGAGGCTGCAAAATGCATTCTGAAAGATATGTACTACTGTGTAGCTTAGATACTCAAGTTGGCAAGATGGAGTTCAAAGATGTATGTGGCTAATTTCTCCCTGGTTTTATCTATTCTAGTCAGATTAGAGGTGAGAATGTTAGACGTTCTACTGTAGATATATCTGAACTCAAGCCTACATCAAACTACTAATTGAAAGGAGAAAGCCCTGGTTCTAAAGGTGCATATTCTCACTTTCTATTTATAACCCAGAGGCTAACTTGTCTCATACATAAATAAACAACATTTCTGGTGATAGCAATATCATATTTTTAGGTAATTCAAGATGATGTTGGAAACCATGCCATCAGGCAGTGCCTTTGAGAACCTTGCTCCAATGGCTCTGGTGCAATCATCAGTGAGAAAAGTGAGGGATATCAGTGTTAAGGTTGAGGTGAACAGACTACAGACTGAGATGGATAAAATAAATTTATAATAAAAGGAGGAGAAAGCTAGAGTGGTAATAGAAAGCCTAGAAGTGTGAAAAGTAGAGAGACATGGAGATACAACATGCAGAGTGGGCCACTTAACAGGAAGCAACATGTTAAACCAGATAAACATATACTAAAAAAAAGAAGGAAGACAAAAAAGGAATAGCAGAAAGATGAAATAGAAAGAATGGTGGCTTACACAGAGCCTGCTCCCTGAAAATCACTCAGCTTTCTCATTAGCTGGAGACAATGTTCATAGTCTTTTTCAACATTTTTATTGGGTTTTCCAAAAAAATATACAGTAATTACTTTATCACAGCGTACATTGACTATGATTAAAAGAAATACGTGTTTATATTGTGCTGATTCCAATACAAGGAAATAAAACTAGTGTGAAAACATGAGAATTATAATTACCTTATTTAAAGGTAATGAATGTTCATAGTCTTCACCCACCTCACCACCGTTGATCATCACTTCCTAAAAAGATAAAATAGCAGCAGGTTTATTATGCATACATAATTGCTTATTAGCAGTTTTTTTCAAGAGAGAGAGAACAAATGAAGTGTATTTGTTGTCCTAATCAATATAAATTTATAGCATCAATTTTTATTTCTTTTCGTGAAGCAAAACTCCTGCTCAGCATTCTTAGTTCTACTATGCAATACGACAAATGCCACCTACTGAGATCTTTCTGTATCATTTTAATATGTATGGCTTTACTGTTCTGGACAACCTTCCATATATTTTCATAGTTACAGGGAGAATTCATGGGATTGCATGTGAGTACTAAAGTGTGTAGCCTTATTGCCATGTTAGGAAGGACACATCCTATAAATTTATAGCCAATATTCAATGAATAGTTTTAACCAAAGGAACTGTAAATGAGTATGTTACAATTTCAAATACATGGAGATTGTGCTACTGATTTATTTTTGGATCTTATTTCAGAAATTGGCTTTAAAAATATTCTATAAAGATAGTTTGTTCTGACAACAGCATGTAGAGCTCAAAATAGAGTTTAACCACAGTTCACTAAAGGGGAATTTTCCTAGTTCTCTATCTGCTCTTTGAACACTATGCTTTTTGAAAATGATGCCCTTACAAGTTAATAGAGAGGTGACTGTGTGAGATTTCCCTTGGGTGAACTGTTGTGATCTCTGTTTTTTCCACTTATAAATGTGACCCTGAAGGTCTTGTCACTTAAAAGGGTAACACATAAATTAATAGGGAAACTAGGGAAAAAGGGGAGCACCTGACAAGGGGTCCAGGTGCTCCAGCCCCAGACCTTCAGCTTGAGGAGGTAATATATTACAAACACAATCCATATGTAGGACTGGCACAAAAACTGGACTTCACTCAAAAATGTAATGCAAATGAAAAAGGTTTTTATTCTGCAAACAGGAACATCGCAGAAGCTGGCCTAACACCCTTCATCAGGATACAAATACATGTGCAATACTCAACTTTATACGAGTTATAAGTGGAGGGATTAAGAGTATAAAGTTGAGTGTTGCACATGTATTTGTATCCTGATGAAGGATGGATAACCCCCCGAAACGTTGATCTTGTGGTCGCATAATAAAAGGGGTTAATCCCCAACTGCAGATTTGGTTGAGTGCGGATCCATTTCTTCAATAATTCTCTCTCTCTCTCTCTCTCTGGCCTCCTGCTGATGTCCTGGAGCTTGGTGGCCTGATCCTGTTAGGACCCCACTTGTAGCCAACATATAATACAATACAGTTAAATTAAAGTTAAGGATAGAAAGTTACTAGTGTGGAAGAAGTGCTCAATACTGGAATAAATTAGTTAGTACAGGTATGGGATCTGTTATCCGGAAACTCACTATCCAGAAATCTCCAAATTAAGGAAAGGCTGTCTCCTATAGAATACAAAAGGAGATTTCCTTTTTAATTAAACAATACATTGTACCAATGTTCCAAACTAAGATATAATTAATCTTTATTGGAAGCAAACCCAACCTATTGGTTTTATTTAATGTTTACATGATTTTCTAGTAGATTTAAAGTAAAATGGTCCAAACTGAGTATTCTGGATAACAGATCCCATACCTGTAATATCCTTGCTGTGGGCAGTCAACATACATTTATCCAGCTTTCTTGTGAAGCAAGGCATGGAAACAAGTTCAATTTAGTGTCCATAAAACTACATAGAGAAAAACTTTTGCTGTACTTAGGGAGGAATGTAAAAAAAGTAACAATGTTTGCACCAGGTCTAGTATCTCATAGCAACCATTCATCAGGTAACAACTACTTGCTACCTGTTTGAATACAAACATCCACACTTTGTGAATGTGATTTGTTACCCCGTAGTGCCAATCTTGTTGCATCTAATAACACAAATAAGCCATTACAGTTGATAAAAATAAAGATGTAATTTTTTTTTACGCACAGTGAAATACAAATTTTGAAACAGTACTGAAATATAACCCTATGCCTATGATTAGGTGCCCCTGGGTGGCATGAAATGCGTATGGCTATTTTTACTACTTGTATGTGAGTAAAAAATAAACTAGAATGATTTTAATCTTAGCTGCTCTGACTTATGACTTTATGGTCCAGAATTGTGCCAGCTTGTTTTCCTGTGTGTTTCCTGGTCTGACTCCCTAAGCTGAAGGTCTGGGGCTTGAACACCTGGACCCACTTTAGAAAGCAGTAAGAATTCAGCATTTTTCAGCATTAATGGTTTCTCTGTGTGTACTTGGCAACTAAAAACAAATCTTGTTTTGTGGTAGACACGATATTTTACAGCACATGTTATTCTGGGACATATCAATATCTTAGAGGGAAAAAATGTGCTTTTGTAAAAATTTATTCTGAATCACCCTCAACCAAGGGTTTAAAGGGGCACTCCGTTAAGTTACATTTTAGTATGTTATAGAATGGCCAATACTAAGCAACTTTTCCACTGGTCTTCTGACAACACGAGTCACTGACCCCATCTAAAGCTCTGTAAGAAATGCGAGAGGCGAGAAAATGTATTATTATTATTACTTTTTATTATTCAGCTTCCTATTGAGGTCCTTTCCTATTCATGTTCTAGTCTTTTATTCAAATCAGTGCATGGTTCATATGATAATTTGTACCCTAGCAACCAGATTGCTGAAATAGCAAACTAGAGAGCTGCTGAATATAATGCTAAATAACTAAAAACTACAGATAATAAAAAGAGAAAACCAATTGCAAATTGTCACAGAATATCTCTAATCTCTAAATCATACTACGTTATCTCAAAGGTCAATCTGTCAGAAAAGGGGAAAGCTGCAATTATTGTGCAACTGCAGAGCAAGGGATAGGTATGGGGCTTTGTAACACATTGTGGTTATGTTGGAGCTGTTGAGGAAATATGAATATTTTTGTGGTGCTAAACTGTGCACATGTGGGTATTTGTGTGGATTCTACAAGCACAGGGCAAGCATAGGAAGATAAGCATAAAAACCGTAGAAACATCAGGCTTTATCTAAGAGTACCTTTGGGAAGGTGGCTAACAGGAAATTGCCTGGTATAATCAGTGGCGTAACTACTCCCTGGTGGGCCCCGGGACACAGGATGGGCACCGGGCCCCCCTGTGGGGCCCTTACCTCTATATATATCGTATGCTGGAGTGTTGTTGGCCTGTGTGATGTATAATCTCCTCCTACATAACTGGCTGCCATAACCATTTTCGTGGCTCAGATGGGCCCCAAGGGGATGGGGGCCCTGGTGCAATTGCACCCCCTGCACCCCTGGTACTTACGCCACTGGGTATAATAAGATTGTGATTGTGTTACAGGCTTGTCAGAGGCAAATTAGCTGGAAGAGCAATAGTGTGTTTGTCACTGCAAGTCACTGTAGGGCAGAGTTTTTGGATAAGCTGAACCACTAAAAAAGTGATGTCCACCAGAAAACTCAGAAACACTTCTGATATCTGCAATATATATGCAATACAATTTGCAAAGAGAACAAATTTGTGCACAAATAAGAATAAAATTTCACATAACAATGCAATATTCTTCATTAGGCTTTTATTGCATTGCAAATCTTAATTGGGCACTTCAAATTTTAAGACATGCTTGAAGGTAGAATAACCTTTTGGAGCAAATGTAAGGAGTTTCATTACATACACTGAGCACTGGTGCAAACTATACAATTTTCAATCGCTATCCAACTATCGCTTGAGGGCCAAAGAATTTGCAAAGGCAAAATTGTTCAAATACCATCATCTGCCACAACATCTTCTTCCTTCTTCCGGGGGTGCATTGGGCAGTAGGACACATTTGCAGTATTTAATGGTGGGGTATGGCCGTGATGTCACGCAAGTGGAGGGGGGGGCTACAGTGACAGAGGGAAGGGCAGGGGTGGGGAGAGTGGCAGAGGGCAAGTCTGCTGGTGCCAGATCTAGGGGTAGGCAGAAGAGGCACCTGCCTAAGGCACAAAGATGTGCGGGCACTGGGCAGTTACCTATTCAAGCGTATTCTGCCTACCCCTAGTCCAGAAGGCTCACTCCCCTGCTATTCTTGCCCCTCTCCACTCTCCGCCCCTCTAGCACTCTTCCCTCCCTCTGTCCCTACCCTTCCCCACCCACACAGGCGATTTTGCTCAGCCCTGGAAGGCTGGGGTGGGGAGATTGGCAGAGGGGGAGGACAGAGCAGCAGAGGGGAGTGAACATGATCTAGGGGACAGAGCCGGGCCCAGCCGGGCACTCTAAGCATAAGCAACCTGGTCAGCTGGAGAAAGGCTTTTCGTGTATGCACTCTCACAGAAGTGCAAGTCCACCAGCAAATAGAAGAGACAGCTGGAGAGAGGGGACCCTTTAACAGGTACCTACCCAACACCCCCCTATTGTTGTACCCTAGACAGGTGCCTACCCCTAGTTCAGGCCTGGAAACTTGATGTGTGCCCTCCTCTATTAGGCAATACTATGTGTAAGAAAAGTACCTGGTGCACACTTCTGCAATTTATAGGCGCATTCGCGTAATTACGCCAGCGCGCAATGGCGCGAAAAATTTAAGTATTTAAAGGGACTCTTTTGCTTTGTTCATTGCCCGTGATAGGATTTGATTCCTTGTGCTTTCCTGCAGTGCTGGACTGAGAATCAAAATAGGCCCTGGCATTTCAGGTACACAGAGGCCCAATCATCCCACTTAGAGGCCCAAACAGTCCCCACCAGCCCACGAAATTGTGACTTTCTATGGCAACTTATAGCAGCCCATCTGGCATTTGCCCTAATCTACAGATTGCCAGTCCGGGCCTGCTTTCCTGAGCCTTTGTGCGTTTGTTCCTGTGTTTGACCCGGCCTGTTCCTGACTATTCTGATATCTGTAACCTGACCCCGGCTTGTACTTCGATTCCGATTCTGCCTCATCCTTTCTGATTGATTACCCTGTTTGACCATTGCCTGCCTGACGATCCTTGATATCTGCCTGCTTGCCTGACTACGAACCTGCCTAATCCTAGTGTACCGTGATCTTTGGCCTAACTGACTTTAACAACAGTCGTGCCCCTTTGCTTGCCAGAACTCCTCGCCTTGTTCCTCTCGTTAAGTCCAGGTGGCATCTGAGTAGCTGAGGGCTCCTCCTGAAGCCAAAGGCGGTCACACTACTGGTGAAGCCGAGCCGAGACCAGGGAACTTGTCATCTGTTCTGGTTTAGGGTGCCGACCATGACACTATGTCAAGGCACACATGTAGCAATCTGTAAATGCATTTCATTCCTAATTTAGTTACATGAGAAGAGGTCACATTTTGTTTAACTTTAACACAACTGCTAAGAATTTAGTGAATTCATTGTGTGCCATGCACGGCGAGTCTACCTGCATGGATGGGGTTAAGAACTATAGATCAGCAGAGTTTTTCATGTGTAGTTTTACATAGAAGGTCTGACCTGGCCATGTGGTACTTTCAACGTGCTGCCCCAGCTGAGCTTGCGTTCTATCACAGATCATGAAATGCTGCCCTTTGGGGTGTGCACAAACACATTAGAGCTCAAACACTATACGCAGGAGGGATTCCCAGCATGGGGGATGTAGGTCTGCCACGGAAGGGAGAAACCAACAGCTGGAAAACTGAAGTGGAAACCCAAGACTAAACCTAAGGTCTAGGTCTAGATGCTTCTCTGTTACTGGATAGGGCAATATGAAACCACACCAGGCTATTAAATTGATAATGTATTTACTCTGTACAGTGTGCCTGGCTCTCTTTAACTTTTCCACTGCTGACTGGTGTGTTTATTAAGTGGATTTACTGGTTCATACTTCTGCTTGAGGTTTTTTTCAATGAATAAATGCTTTTCTAAAAAATACAGCTTTTATATTAAAAGAAAATGTTGCAAATGTTACATAGAATGTATCTTCAGTACATGGAAAACTGACCTCAGTGTCAGTCTAGTTCACGGGTAAATGAATCAGTTGTCTATTAAAAAGCAGTACAGCAACATTTGGAAGTGGCTAAACTGTATTTTGAGCAGCTGCAGCATTAGTGGTATGAATGATTTATTTTTATGGCATTAACCTTAGAGGCTTTAGGGCTCATTTATGTCCGCAACCCTGGAAAAACTGAGTAGTCAGGAGGTTGTGGTAACTGGGGTTGGACTGGCCTGGCGGGACACCGGGAAAACACCTGGTGGGCCGCGACACTCATGGGCCCCCGCCTGGCCAGACCCCCAATCGTCACATATTAAAAAGAAAAAATTAGACTTCATGCTGTGTCTGTGCAAGAGCGCAGCACGGGCGACGTCTGTGCATGTAAGTGGTGCAGGCGCCACAGCAAGGGGACTTCCAGCACAGGTGCGGCAGCAAGGGTGGCAGGGGGCCCAAGGGGGGCTTTGGACAGCAGTCCAGTCAGAACCAGTCCAACCCTGTATGTACTTCCCTCAGCTCCCAGTGTAGATTGCACAGACCAGAATCATTTGCATGCCAACTTCATCTGATTTGTGACAAAGTGCACACACAGTTGTGTCTGTTTTGTGAATCAGACACAATTGTGGTAAACACAGCATAATTGTTCCAAATAAATTGTCCCATTGTGCCTGTAACATCACTAGAATTCTGGGAATAAATGCTGCATGGTGAGAAAATAACAGAGTAAGTGAATGTGCACGTTTCTCTTTTATGAAGTATACAAACTGCCATTTCTAGTGTAATTCTGAGTCAGGGAATCACCATTATTAGCTAATGCAGAATAAGTTATAACATGATTCAACTTTAGTCCAAGTCACACCAGGGCTGGGTAGGGTTGCCACCTTTTTAAAATTTACTTACCGTCCGGCGGGGGGCGGGGTCAAAGGGGGCGTGACATGACGTCAAAAGGGGCGGAGTCACGCAAACGATCGGCTGAAGACACGAGAAAGATAAGTTTTCACTGGATTTAGTGCAAGGCAAGGGCCATTTTTAAGGGGTATTACAAATTTACCGGCAGCTACATTGCCGGTAAATTTGTAATACCGGCCCCAACCTTGGCTGGTGTTTTACCGGCTAGGCCGGTAAAATACCAGCCGGGTGGCAACCCTAGGGCTGGGCCAAGAACCCAAGACAACCCAGCCACCTTGCTCCCCATGTGAGCCTGCACATGTGCCGGAGGTGGGCGGTAACAGAGGGGAGTGCTGTAGGCAAGGAGGGCAGGAGATGAAGAGAAGCAGATGGGAGGGGAGAGCAGCTGAGGGGAGTGAACATGAAATAGGGGTAGGTAGAGGACCCTTTAACAGGTACCTATTCAGCACCCCCTATAGTTGCACCCTAGGCAGGTGCCTTTTCTGCCTACCCCTAGTTCAGGCCCTGAGTTACACAAGTAAGTGTGTCTCTATTCATCACATTTATTTTGTAGGGATTATTTTGTAGGGAGTAGAAGATGCCTTGGTGTTGACTTTTGTGAAGGGATATTATACAATATAAGAGTTTGCATACACCATTTTGGAGCCCAACAGACCCTTGTTAATCAGGCATTTTGAAAAAAAAAAAAAAACACAATACAATACAAACATGTCCCTGGGCTTTGCATAAAAAAACTAAAATATAGTAGTTCTTAAAGGAATTGTTCAGTATAAAAATAAAAACTGGGTAAATAGATAGGCTGTGCAAAATAAAAAAAATGTTTCTAATATAGTTAGTCAGCCAAAAATGTAATATATAAAGGCTGGAGTGACTGGATGCCTAACATAATAGCCAGAACACTACTTCCTGCTTTGCAGCTCTCTTGCTTTCCACTGATTGGTTACCAGGCAGTAACCAATCAGTGACTTGAGAGGATCAATTCCAAACTCACTGAATAGTTATGTTCCATGTGGCCCCCCTTCAAGTCACTGACTAAAGCTTCGCAACAAATCCCCGGCACACAGGAACAGCTGGCAGGTAAAACCTTGCTAGTTTATTGTGAATACAGCATGCAACGTTTCGGGGTAGTCCCCTTTGACAAAGAAAATCTTTATCGGTCCCCATGCAATCTACCTATGCAGTGTCGGACTGGCCCACCAGGATACCTGGAAAAGTCCCGGTGGGCCCAGGTGTCAGTGGGCCCTCATGCTGCTAATTTGGCCAAGCTCATGGCCATTCCCTATTTCTAGAGGCTAAATAGATGTAATAATAGATTATAGTATGTAAAGAAAATACACTAGGAGAATAGAGTAGAGGAATGAGTAGAGGAAGAATAATAGTACTGAGAGTGGGTCCCTGGTATAAAATATTTTGGTGGGCCCCTAGTGTAAGGTTTTTGGGTGGGCCCCTGATGTCCCAGTCCGACACTGTACCTATGTTTGCAGGGCCAAGCAGGCAGCGACCCTTCAGTTTTGTTGGCAATATCGCTTGAAATGGTCTTTTTAGTTGATGGACACATAGGACAATCGTTTTGAGACAATCGTGGTCTCATGATAACCATTGCATCTTTCAAAAATCTTTACGTCCATGGTCAGCTTTAATCAGGGATGACAAATCAAACGAGACATAACTGCTTGCAATTCAAAAGCAGATATATATAGGTTTTACTAATCCTGACTGACACTAATTTCCTAAATACTCTTTTCAAAATTTCTGTTGGCACATTTGAAACACTTCTAAAGAAATTGCTTGTGGTTCAACATGCATATACACAAACTCTTAGACAAGGCATCCAAGTGAAAAAAGCTAATTCTTTCTTAATTTCTAATAATCAAAAGGAAAAAATGTGTTTTTACATGTGTAGTTACATGAAATTACTGGGTATGAAACCTTACTAAAGCTTTTAGTACCCTGCCAGTTATTAAACTGTGACATTTGGAAAACTATTCCTCGTAACTTTCATTTATGTTTTCATACAGTTCTTATATTTCAGATATCATTTTTATAAGACCACATGTATGTCTCATATTTTATTTGGCAAGCAGCACGGCTGCCTTTTATGTTTACTTTCTGGAAAGCAGCACTTCTGCTGATATATGTGCATGATAATATAGAGGGCTAATGGTACTGTAAAATGTCACTATAATAATCTCCCTAAAGACTTTACATTACTATAGTTATTGGCACTTATCTCTTTAAAGGAGAACTAAAGCTTAAATAAAGAATTAGCTAGAAATGTTGTACATTATGTTTTGGGCTTCTGTACCAGCCCAAGACAACCACAACTCTTTAGCAGTAAAGATCTGTGTCTCCAAAGATGCCCCATTAGCTCCCCATCTTCTTTTCTGCTGATTCACTGATTCACATGCACTGTGCTGCTGTCATTTACTGAGCTTAGGGACCCACTCACAATATACAGTACACACAGAATAGACATATAGTCACAATATAAGGCTGATTAGTCATTAATACAGATAATTACTATGACAGCTCAGAAACCAGTGCAATTAGCATCTGAATTTAATAAAAATCCCTGTAGCATCAGCTTATATTATAGACCAACCTCATTTTCTGCTGGATAATTTGCAACAGTCCCTAAGCTTAGCTACTCAGAGCCCACTGAGCATGTGAGTGTCACAGATACTTTCCAAGATGGTGACCCCCTGTAACAAGTTTGAAGTCCTGGATCATTGCTGCTATTGACAAGCTGAAACTTTAGGCTGGTGCAATAAGTTCAGTATAAAAAACATGGCATTTTTTGCCATATTAATTTTTAGGGTTTAGTTCTCCTTTAAAGATTCAGCCAATCACAAGGAAAGCTGAGTTAATGTGGCATTTGCTATATCTATTCTGACTTCAACTGCAAAAAAAGATTCTTTACTAGGAAGAAAGCAGTAAGGCATAAAATGCATTTATATACTTGTATCTTTCTGCTCTATACACTATTTCTGTGTGTGCCACTGCTTCCAAGACAGGGAATATTTGGGAGCAGTGGAAGAATGTACTTCCCCAGTCTGACCCACACCCTAACCTAAACGGCAATGGTTTCAACCCAACCCCCCCCCCCCAACTGGTGGCCAACCTGTGGATCAACCCCACATCACTTAGACAGATAGACACAATATATACACACACATACAGTGTATTCAACCAAATCAATCATTATTAATATAATATTATATACACTAAGGGGCCTATTTATTGAGCCTCAACTTTTTATGGTAATAGTCAATGCCAGATGTCCCTTTTACAATTGGAAGATGTTTATTTCCTTCACGAGAGTTTCAGGCTAAGTGACACTGGTTTTCATTTGAAAACACAAAACATTTTAGTTTTTAATGCAACAATCTGAAAAAGTTGCAGATTGGAAATGTCACACAATTTTGTAGAGATGTTTTTGTTCTGATACCCTCCAAATATCTGAAAGGGGTTGCTCATCTTTGGATTAACTTTTAGTGTGATGTAGAGAGCAGAGACCATTTTAATTTTGCAATTCAATTCCATTTTTTTATGATTTTTGGGATATTTATTCAGCAGCTCTCCAATTTGCGGTTTCAGTAATCTGGTTGTCATGGTCCAAATTAACCTAACAACCAGGGACTGATTTGAATAGGAGACAAGGATATGAATAGGAAAGGGTCTGAATAGAAAGATGAATAATTAAAAGTAGCAATAACAATAAATTTGAAGACTTAGAGAGCTTTTGTAAGAGACCCCTATCTAAAAGCTGTAAAGAATCAAAATCAGAATGAGGCCAATAACTATATAAAAAAAAAAATGAAGGTCGATTAAAAAGTTGTTTAGAATAAACCAACATATAACATACTAAAAGTTAACTTAAAGCACAAAAATAATGTATTGTGCATAAATAACTGGATTCTAAGCAATGGGATTATGGAATGACAGCTCTTTAAATACAGCCACCTACATTTCGTTTCTGATTATACACTGCAAGGGAACCTTTAAATATACACTCTCAGGAGGAATGCAAATAGATATTTTTATTCTGCAATTATGCTTCTATTTCTATATTGCTTTTGTTAATAATAATTAATTGCATTGCTTCATTTGATTGATTTTATAATAATTAATTGATTGCATTTACATATTTGATGATGTGCTCGTGGGGAAAGTTTAAGCCTTATCTAAAAACAGCTACTGTATGTATGTAGGTTAAAAGCAGCAGCTTGTACTCTTCAGAAAAGCTAAAGATCAATAATAAGGATGCCTGTACAATCACAGTCTGCACATTCAGAGGCCTAAAAATAATTCCAGTTCTTCCGAGTCCCCTGACATTGGTCAGTTATTTTTAAGGGAGTCTGTTCTGCCTGATTTGAGACCTAACCCAAATATAAATCAACAGCTTGCATGATCCCTTTACTATAAATGTGTTTGGTGGATATTAAGAAATAAAAGATAACTCTGAAACGACATAATTACATTTAACAGATCTGATAGGAAGATAGGACGCAGACATAAACCGAGAAATACAATGCATTTATGACTTGCCAACAAACAGGAAACCCAGGATGGTAAGCGTAAAGGCCAAACTTGCCACAGCTAACACCGGTGCCCTTTACATGAGTGGCATCAAAAATTTCAACTACTGTGTTTGAATCTGAATCTGAAGTACTGTGTATAAGTATCAGGAGGTGCTAAAATGTGGCTTCATAAGGGGTAGTTTTTCCATCAACCAATATTGTTTCACCACTTCCATAACCAGCAACCTCATTGGGGTGGCTTGAGAGGGAGTAATCACTCTCTTTCATATCAGGAATTGGGCAGTGATGGGCAGAGAACCAGACAGCTTGGGCATCAGAGTCCCTAGTGAATGAGGTTTGGTGATAGAGTGCAGTGAGTGTAGGATCTATAGAGGAGCACACTGGCTGTATGAAACCCTGTAATAAGGGATCTATTTGCTCCATGAGATAAGGATTTCAGGCAGCAAAGAAACATGTTTAACTCTGAGTAACCTTTGATGTTGGCTTGGGTTCATCAGAATGGCACCTGGCACTGGAAAGTGTGGGCTGACAAAGTTTCCATGTGAAAGACACTACCATGAATATGAGCAAAATGCTACTGTAAAGCTTGGTATAACTCTTGAAAACAGCACCCTACAGTTTATTCCGTAGGAATGGCACCGTCACTTTGTTTAATAAAATAAAATTAATCATATGTATCTCAATTGCTCATTAAGATGTTTTTATAACTAAAACATAGCACCAAATGCATATTTTTAGCACAAGTGCATGATCGGAAATATTATGCAACATGCATTTGTGAAAAACTGTAAGAAAGAAAAAAACTGTAAGAAAAAAAAATACAGAATATAAATAAACTAATAAACTCCACACTGCTCAAAGCATATTTCATGGGAAAACAAGCAATGTTCCCGGGAAACAATATCCATTTGGCAAATCTATGTTGTGCCTGGAAGGGACAAACATGAGTAACATTATGAAGTTCTCAATCACACAGAGGAGTTTATGCCCATAGTGAAAAATAACTAATGATTTAAAAAAAAAGAGAAAGCAGTCCCCAGTCAGTTAAGTGTGCCCAAGTCAAGCCCCCCTGCTCTCATCCACCTCTGCCTGACCGCCGCTGTGTTTTTTCTAAATATGATTTAGACATCTGACACAAGTGTGGAGTCAGCAACCAAAGTACTAACCAGTACTGTATGTATGGACTTACCATTGCCATTGCCTAATCAGGAAAGTCAAGCATATCTCTCCCTACTAAATAAGGTGGACTGCTAACTTTACTTTACTATGTCATTTTTAATTCATATGTCATATTTGTGGAGACTCCTCCTGCATCGAGAGTTGACACCTTTTCTGGAAAAAAATATTGGCCTTTTTATATTCTTGCCCTTTTTTCCTATTAGTAACATTGGTATCAAGCATCATTTTTACTGGCCAGGCCAGTAAAATACCGGCCAGGTGGCAACCCTATCTGCATTCCCATTTGTTTATTTATGGGAAAGGTTTCTAATGTGCACTGTATTTCTCCTTTAATTGAAACTTTTATGAACTCATATTGGCCAGTTACCTGAAGAGGAGAAGTGACAATGCCCAGAGAGAAATATTAAGAAGTTTGTACTGTGTAAAGGTGGCCATACACTGAGATGTCGCCAAACGAATGGATCTCTCCCCAATATGCCCACATTGAAGCGGGCCCTAGGGCCCAACGATTGGATCACAATGAAGGTAAGCGGGCAGTTGGATCAACAAACATATGCGGTTGTGATCCTATGGGATATTTAATCTTGCACGATCGACTTCTGCCTGACTTTTGGCCAGATATCGATCGGAGCAGCCCGTTGGAGGGCTGGGTCTGTCGGCAGCTTTTATCGGCCCTAGTATGGCCATCTTTACACAAACTGGAAAAATCTTGACCAATATACTATAAAAACTGCTATGGGGAGTAAGGAAGGCACTCAGTTCTCTCCATTGAAAAGGTTTCTTCAACATTTTTATCACTCTTTCTTGCCATTTAAACATAATATATTGCTGTTGTAGAGCTGAGTAGTGATGGGCGAATCTGGGGCATTTTGCTTTGCCGAATTTTTCGTGAATTTCGAAACAGCTAAAAATTTGCAAAATGCTGCAGGCATCTTCTTTGGGACATGTGCATCCACATTCGATGATAAAATGGACCTTTTTCGACAACGGTGTACATTCGGACTCCAGTGTCCAAAATGAGAACGAGAATTTTCGCTGTGGGCAAATTTTTCCGAGCGTTTCATGAATTTATTCGACCGCAGCAAATTCAGGCCAGGCGAATTAATTTGCCATGTCTGAGAGATGCTATTCTTTTTCAACTCAAAGGGGGGAATTCACAAAAGTGTCGGGAAGGAAAAAATGTCTTTAAAATGTCTTTAAAATGTCTTTAAAATGTCGTAGCAACAGACAACAAATTCACAGAGCATTTCCCCGACAATTTTCCGACATATACGACACTTTTGAAAAAGTGTAGTGAAAAGTGGGCGTGGTTTTTTCTGCACCACTTTCCCCGACATTTTTATGAATTACTCGTAAACTAATTTTTTTTGCAGACAATTTTTCCGACACATTAGGCTCTCCAAAATGAAAATGTTGGTCAAATTGTCTTTTAAAATGTCTTTAAAATGTCTTGTAAAATGTCTTTAAAAAGTCGTGTAAAATGTCGTCTGTACGATGAAAAGATATACGACATTTTAGAAAATTGTCGGACTTACGAGACATTCAGAGATGGCAACATCTGCCTTTGTGAATTTGCCGTTTGTAAGACATTTTACTAATTTGTCGACCGCCACTTCTGGGTTATTTATTTTACCGACACTTTTGTGAATTCCCCCCAAAGTCTTTTCAGCAGTACAGCTCAGTCTGGGGCAGTTTTGCTCTCAATTTCATTCCAAAAACAAATGGCAGTTGGAGAACGCATCTGAAAAAAGACCCAGTCCTACACTGCCAACAATCTTTTTTGAAATCCAGACTATGGTAATTCTCTTTCTGGGGCCCCATTACTGTAAGCACTGCAGGGCAGCCATTGCCTTTTGCTTGTGTCTTTTACCTCTTAGCTTGAAAATCATTTTAGTATTTATTTATATTCTATCGTTGAATTGATCCCTGCACTTTCGATTATTGCATTGTGTTAATGTAGGATGCTAAGCAGGCAAGTAACAGTATAAAAAAATATATACCTACATGTATATACAGTGCAGAGACGCTTAGGTAGGTTTCTGGCATCTGAATGGAGATGGAAGTAGGCAGCTGAATCTCAGAAGGTGTAGTCTGTTACATGATACAAAACTATTACAAAAATCAGCATATGCAGAATGCTGTCTACGAGGATAGAAATAAATTTTTCTGCTAATGCACAAACCATCCATTTAAACACTGCCTACTTATGAGTTTGAAAATAATGAAAATAAAACATTTACTGATGGATTATTCATCGTTCACACATATACAGACCTGCCAAATTGGAGGATTAGATGCAACAAAATTGTGAGTGTGTCTGAATCATTTGTGGGTGTGGTGTATTCCTTTCAGCTCATAAGGTAAATGGAAACACCTTTAACCTCTGCAGCCCCTCCAAATTATTGTTAATTACAAAGGATGCCTGGTATTTCTGGGAGTTGTTGTACAGCAAGAGGACCAATCATTAAAGATTCTAGATATCCATGTACTGTAGGCTGGCAATACAGTTTAGGGATAGGTAACTAAATGTAAATGATGTCTGTGTGCAGACATACTAGCAATATAACTATGACTGGAGGCAGCTGGGAATGGACAATATGTCTAGCCCTATTTCAGATTACAAATTTAAATATAATAAAATCTGTTAGCTCTTTTGAGAAATGGATTTCAGTGTAGAATTCTGCTGGAGCAGAACTATTAACTGATGTGTTTTGAAAAAAAACATATTTTCCCATGGCAGTATCATTATTAGTATTTCCCCTAATTTGAGTTACTTTTTTTTATGTATATACATACTAGCAATATACTGCATAAAATAAATTCTTTGCATTGCATTAACCACACACATGCCAGTAATAGCACAATAGAAAAATAAGTCTCAGATGCCAGCAATACAGCTGTAGGCAATGTATGCTGTACATTGCATTAACTAAAGACAAGCTACTACAGATAAAGGATCCATTATCTGGAAACCTGTTCTCTTGAAAGCTTCCAAATTATGGGAAGGTCATTTTCCCTAGACTTCATTTTAATCAAATAATTCAGTAATAAAAAAATGATTCCTTACCTTGTGCTTGATCCCATCTGAGCTATAATTATTCCATATTGGAGGCAAAAGTATCTTGTTGGGTTTTGTCGAGGTCAAATATAATGTTTAAATATTTTTTTAGTAGATTTAAGGTATGGAGATCCAAATAACAAAAAGATTGTGGAAAACGCATTCAGGTTTTCTAACATGATTGTAGCAAATAAACAGCTATTAGACAAGTGATTCCCAACCAGTGGCTTGCGAGCAACATGTTGCTCCCCAAGATCTTAGATGTTGCTCCTAGTGACCTTTAAGCCAGTGCTTATTTTTGAATTCCTGGTTTGGAGGCAACTTTTGGTTGCATAAAAAGAAGGTCTACTGCCAGACAACATTTCCTGTAGGCAGCAAAAAAAAGTCTGGGGACCCCTGTATATGACATGAGGTGAGTTGAGAAACTCGCCTCAGACGGCAGCAACTCTCTAGTTACCAGGGACGGCAAAAAGGTAATCAGACTGGCAATTTGTCTCTTCTAGTGCAGAGAGCCCAATGGTGAATCCCAAAAGGGGGGGGGGGCGGCATTGTAGGAGCCGCCTCAGGCAGAAAAAGGCTTAGAATCACACCTGTGTGATTGTAACACGCAACTTGTGTGTCACCCTTGGATTGTGTGACTTGGCGACTGGTGACTGGCAAACTCCCAAACTGTAAATCTGTAATCTGTAAAGTATACAAGAAATACTAAAGAAATATTCAGTAAAGTTCCCGAATATGGGATCTGCACTCACAGGGCTCATAACAGTACTGTACCAGCTCTAGTTGAATGCTAGTATTCACCAATTTATTCCGTCACTTTTTCAGTCCATGCCTCTTTACATGCCTTGGGGGCTGTGTATACACAGTCATCAGTGTGAAACAATAATATGATGTCAGACCCCTCTGCCTGAGTTGGCTTTCCTGCTAAACCTCCCCTGCAAGGGTGGTTCACTATGCAATTGTGCTCTATATACTAGAAGAGCAGCATTTCCAGTTTGAAACCCAGAATTAAAGTTACCAGTAAGGGCTTCTCAACTTACCTCATTGGTGCAGTGCCCCAACAGTGTTGGTCTTCTCTCCATTTTGGGACGATGGGAGAAAGGGATTGTTTGCTTCTCTAACTTTGGAGATGTAGACAAACTTTTGGCTTCCACCTCACTTTAATAAACACAAACAGGATCTAAACTCGCCAAAATGAATTGATATAAATAAACATATTCAGAGTGGTCCAATGATCACTTTTGCAATTTACATTCTTTTTCTACTATTTCAATTGGTTTCTGTAATAGTTTTATACAGCTAAGCAAGACTTCAGCCCAAAAGTTTATTGACTGCCAAGAATGTCGCTAGACCCTAACTGTCAATTCACCACCTGAATTCAGTTAAGCCTTTGGTTGCTACCACGCAGTTGAGCTAAAACTCTGAAATTAAATCCTAAAATAAGTCTAAAAAGCAAAAAACATAAAAAATAAAAGTAGAAAATTAATGTAAATTGCAAAACTGTTCAGAGAAGTAACCCAAGTAAATGATAATCAATTAATTTTTGGGGTTTAGATTCCCTATAACCACCATTATAAACCCTGGGAATGACAAGACTATTGCTGCACCTAAGCCACAATTCATTATTAATATGAGTGTCTGCATCTTCTGCTTTCATACTTTACAGTAAAGGATATGGGAAAAATTTAGTTGGCATCCATATATTCATATGAAGATGGGCTGCTATAATGTTTTGCTCTATAGCAGCGATCCCCAACCAGTAGCTCGTGAGCAACATGTTGCTCTCCAACCCCTTGGATGTTGCTCCCAGTGGCCTCAAAGCAGGTGCTTATTTTTGAATTACTGGCTTAGAGGCAAGTTTTGGTTGTATAAAAACAAAGTGTCCTGCCAAACATTCTCTCCTGTAGGCTGCCAGTCCATATAGGGGTTACCAAAAAGCCAATCAGAGCTCTTATTTGACATCCCCATGGACTTTTTCATGCTTGTGTTGCTCTCCAACTCTTTTTTAAATTTAAATGTGGCTCACGAGCAAAAAAGGTTGGGGACCCCTACTCTATAGATATCCAATTTACAGTGGGTACAGGTGAAAGTGCTGGAGAAGTACTGTACAAAATTGGTCTTCTGACATAGTTTAATTTCACAGCATTCAGTGATGATGTATTTCTTGCCACTGGCAACACCATGCAAGTGGCAACAAGGTTGTGAGGTTTATCTAGTCATCTTTTAACAAAGAGTCTACCAGAAATAGCTGTTCACATTGCTTTCAGATTCATGTGCAATGTCCTCTTAACTCAAGTTACAAAAAGTATACCTGCATATTCCTTTTTTAAGTATGTCCCAAAGCTGAGCTGAACACTGTGTATTTAGAGACATATTTACCATTCTACCCGTTACTTAGTGCCAATGTCGGTAGTGACTTTTCCACTAAACTGGGCATGTTTTCTGCAGACACATGACTTGTGGATAATTCCCCTCTGTGATGAACAGTTAGGCCAATAATCCCTATCTTGTCATGGCAGGTAATACACTGTGTTTTTGTAAAGACAAGATAGAGAAAAAATAATCAGCAAGAGTCATCATGGGAATGAAAATAAAATATACATTAAGGTGTCTGTTCACTAAAACTGTCCATTGTCCAACTACTATTGGAAATTAAAAAAAAAAAGTAAAATTAACAATGGCTCCAGCCATCAGAGATGCATTCAGTGTCTCCATGTTTTGTTTTAGATATTCCTGTTGGATTTGTCTAATTAAAGTAAGTGTGCTTTGCCAAATGTGTTTTAGTATAGCAGAGCATAGATTTTTAGCAGGCTAGGTAATTATTTTGCATCATGTGTGAATGAGAGTCCCTATTTTATTTAAAGAATGGGGATCCAGCAAAGCCTGATCATACATACTACACAATTGTGGATATATATTATGGCACAAACAAAGGAGGTGTCTGAGGACCTTAGAAAAAGAGTTGGTGATGTCCATAAAGCTGGAAAAGGCTACAAGAAAATACAAGAATATACTTTGGTAAAAAACAAACTTTCCAGCCTTTAAATGGAGGCCTTATCATCGTCTCTCATTCAAACCATTGCCTTATTGCTAATGTAACTGAACACTAGTAACCTGAAATTCTGGAAACTGAAGAGCTGATAAACAAAACCAAACCCTAATTATTGCGAACCCCTCCAAAAATGTAGGCCTGATTGCAAATTGTCCCAGAATATCACTGTCTATCTCATTCTAAATCAAAAAGTAAATACTACATTGACCTTTTATTTTTAAGGAAAGGGTTTAAATAGATTTAAGTTAGATTCTCAGAGAGCTTAACTCAAGTGGCTCAGGTTATTTAGTTTAATCCTCCCATAATGTAGATTCAAAGAGGAAAAGAAACACAAATACTTGATTAGCACCTCATCCATATCCAGCCTTGAAACATTAAAGGGACACTGTCATGTGAAAATAGTTTGAAAGTTGAACAGTTAACAGTGCTGCTCCAGCAGAATTCTACACTGAAACCCATTTCTCAAAAGGGCAAACATATTCTTTTATATTTAATTTTGAAATTTGACATGGAGCTAGACATAGTGTCAATTTCACAGCTGCCCCCAGTCATGTGATTTGTGCTCTGATAAACTTCAGTCACTCTTTATAAAATCATGACAGAATCCCTTCTTTTCTAAAATAATAACAGAACTTTGTATTTGATCCCAACTAAGAAATAAGTAATTCTTACTAGAGGCAAAATAATCCTGTTGGGTCTAATTAATGTAAATTATTTTTTAGTAGACGTTAAGTCAGGGGCGTTTCTGGCATTAAAGCTGCCTGAGGCCCCCTGCGATTACCTTTACATCACTGTGGGGGTCCAGGGGTTAGTGCCGCTAATGCAGAGAGTGAAATTGTGCTCTCTGCGCTACAGTTTTTATTATTCTGCTTCTTACAGAATGATCAGTTGCTGATGGTTAGTATAGTTTACTGGGGAAAGAAGGATTCACCGGCACCGGTTTATTTGCAAATAAACGAGTAAGGATCTTCCTTACTTGAAAGAACCTGATGTGCCGGAGAATCCTTCTTTCCCCAATCGTTTCGGAGGTTGCCTTCGCCTCTGTTCTCCGAGCACCAGGGCTCACGTTACTGGACGGCCAGGTTGTGCGAGCGCAAGTATCTTTTGTTCCTATAGTATAGTTTACTGCACTCATGAAAACGTGTCTATTATTAGTTAATGAGGCCCAGCTACAGGATGTATCTGTCTGGGTAGTTATGTTTTTATGCAAAAAAAACTGTCAGTTTTGGAGTGTGGAATAGGTGTGACTGGCAGATCTGAGGAATGCTTTTCCCTGCAACCTTTCCACACAGCTGTGTCCTGACTTGCCAAGTAGGCATGTCACGCAAAGCTGGGGGGGTGCCAGGCATGTAACTTCTCTGCCTCATACCCCTAGTCCGGTCCCCCTCTCTCCACTATGGCACACACCTATTGGATGATCAGCGCATCTGGCTGGTCTGGCCAGGTGCTGACGGCACATTCGAGCGTATACAAGTATGGAGCATAGAGACTGGATGCTAGATGCTAGTAGCCATTGAAGCACAAAGTTACACAGAAAACAACATAAAATGAACAATCTTTGGGTGTTAATGAATAGCAGAATTTTTTGGAGGGGGTGTATTTAATATTGAAAAATCCGACAAACATCACCTAAAAGTTCCCAAACATTAATTTATGTTTAAACTTATTAAGATCTTGCTTCAGCTCACATACAAAGCAAATAGAACAAAGTGAAACTTACAGTTTAAGTTGTGACTATCCTGCTTGCAAAAACCAAGGCATTGCAGAAGGGGTTTATGTTCTCCAGTTATATAAAACCATTCCAAGTGATCTTGGATAGCAAGTCACACAAATGCTTTGTCCTTTAAACTAACATAGGAAAGTTACAGATTTTGCTAAGGTGGAGAGGGCTTTTCACACCATGTGTCCTGGGATTTCATAACAGTCCAGCCATAATATAATAAGTTGTAAGTATGAAATCAAGCTCATACTTTCTAAGATGACATTTCTTAGACTGAAAATGAGAGATTAAAACAAAGATTGCTAAACATTAGACATCAGTGATGTGGCTCTTAGGGGCATATTTATAAAAATGTGAGATTAGAGTTTACCACAAAAGAATTCCTCACTTTGTAATTATTCCTATGGGATCTTTATACTCTTTAGAAAATCCCAGAGGAATGAACAGAAAGTGAGTGATTTTTTGCTGTTATAAGCTCCACTCTCACATTTCATCTTAGAATTAGTGAATATTAGTGAATATGTGCATCACAGGCTGGTGTATCTCTACTCTGGCTACTGATTATATATAGAAGGTAAACATGTTATTTAAAGACTACAGACCTGAGGCCTAACTCAAATTGATACATCAAATAAAAAAACATTAGAAAGAATTGGCTGTACATATGGACCCAGAGATTCTACCAGACGAATGCTGTTTTGTTTTATAAAGTAATGATTAAAAAATATCCCATTCCATTTTTGTAGCATATTGTGCTATGCCTCTCTTTATAGGCCTAGTGCTTTTGTTTTTATATAACCATTAATCACCTGATAAGTATAGGAACAATAACTCTTTCTGTACATTTTTCTTGGTAAAGTCTACACAATTAAAGTTTTTACCCCACTGCTATGAGCCCATGCCAGTATTAGTGGGGTCTCTTGAATGAGATATTGAAATCTTCACTGCCCCTCTCCTGCTTCCAAAAGTTTCAATGCTGACAGCTATGGGTAAAGAGCCATCATGGCCACTTGGTATACGAGACACAGGACAGTAAGGTTCAGCGTCTTTACACTTAGAAGGGTGAGCCCCTAATAGTGGGCTTGATCTCTGGCTTTCTGGATGTCTCTGTTTGGAACAAACAATAGGGTTAACAGACAGTAAAAATCCTGAACCAAGAGTTTCAGGAGAAGTGGGGTGATCACAGTTTGAAATGAATATAGCAGGAGTTGGGCTGCGGCCACAATCCTGAATCACCTGGACAGGCACTGGAGCGACTGGGCTCCCAATTAATAATGTAACTTTGGAGGACTTGTGCTCTGTTGGTATCAAAACAGGGTAGATGTTTGTTTTGCATCCCATAATGGGAGAACAGTTTCTCTGAAAAACAACCACATTTGGCACAATGTTAGGACTCCCAGGAGTTCCTGCCACTCTTGGAAGCCTTTCTGGTGAAATCCATATTTCCTTGGTTGAAGGCTGCTCTACTGTGGGAGAGTTTGCTGGTGATCTAGTGACTTGGAATCGTGTGATCTGGAGAGTAGGTGCCTCTGACACAATAAATCCTTTCTGGGATGGTTGAAATGCTATTGGGTACTCCCTTGAGTTATCCTTTCCCTGGGGCATCAGAAGAACCGATGGCGTATGATTGTTACCTTGGTGGCATTTTGACTGAACAGGCTGAACAGTCAAGCTGCAGCTAGATATATACATCTTCATACCTTCTAGGTTGGACGTTTGGCTCCTTGTCTTAACATAGTCATTTGATGGTTGTTCGGGGGTGCATGAAGTAAAAACAGTATATGGCTTACCAATTTCAGAAGCAGAGACAGGTGAATTGTTGGACAGTATCACATCCAAGCTTGAGGTCCAAGAAGACTGACTTTTTGAATCAGAAGGGAAAGACCCTCCAAGCTGAATATAACCGTCATCTGATGAAGGGCTAGTGTTATTCTGAGATTTATCTGGACTTTGTCTTTTGGGCAAATAATTTGTGAGCCCACACCCATGGTCTTTTATAAACCCTCCTTGTCCAATACACGCTTGACTTCCTTCTGAATTTCTACAAGAAGAAGAATACCTCCAGGGCATATGGAGTCTGTTAGATGATGAAGAACAAGTGCAAACAGGGTTTTTTGAAGGCTTTTGTCTCCTGTCTTTCTGTGCTAGAGTGATATCCAATCTGGAACAATGTGCATTTGATATATCTCTAGGTTTTGTACCATAATCATCTGCAAATCTTTTATTCACTGGGTAAGCAGATGACGTAGCATCAGAAAAGCCTGTTGGTTTCCCAAAACAATTATCTCTATTAGCAGAATCAGAAACATTTGAATAAGAACTCTTGGGTTTTTCACGGCACAATGTCAGATCTAGTTTAGAAACGTAAGAAGAAGCTCTCCGGCTGTCCCAGCACGACATTCTAAAGCCTAGTGAGACTCCAAAGTTAGTTCACCCTTGAATCCAGTGTGCTCTGCTCCTATAAAATAGCTGTTGCAAACTGATACCTAAATGTCAAATTCTAGAGCAAAATCCAGATTCAGAAAAAATAAATCTAAATGTCCTTATTCTCGTCAGAGTAGTGCAATCCTTTCTTGCAGATGAATCATGTGAAGTTTTTGCTTTTCAAGGGAGACTGTAGACAGACAATCCGAGAGAATGCAACGCCTGTCAGGCTTGCAGATGTCTTTCAGTTATTTGGATAGCGAAGGCAAAAGCAGACAGTTTGTGCTTTTACCACTAAGGAAAACAAAGAAGGTATGTAAAGAGAGCTGCAAATGTGGTATTGCTCCCTCTCTTGTCTAATCTGCCTTTTTGCCTTTGCATGTCTGTGTTACTTCTCTTCATGCGTTCCAACAGTATTTTCCAAAGAATAGACACAGTGGAATTCAGCACTAATCATAGTATCACTTGAGAAAAAGGTAGGATTTAATAATCTCCATATGGTTTCCATTTTCATTAGCACATGGAAAGGAGTGGATGTATTAATTTACCTCTTCAGTCCTGCTGTACTTTTAGGGGAACTTGGAGAAATCCAGCAATTAGAAGAGCTCCCTTCCAATTATCATAATACCCTTTCTGTGAATGCGTTGCAGTGGGAGAAGAAAAGACTGTCCTCCTATATGGTCTTTGTAGGCTTGCAGGCTTCAGAACAGACTGCCAGAGCTCAGCTTCCCAAATGAAAACAGAGATGAGATCCAACCCCTAGCCTGCCTTTCCAATTTGAATTTCTTAAGCTGCAGTCCAACCCACACAAACAACATGCAACAGCACCCATACCTTCTACAGTCTTCCTTTGCCCATTACTCAGATACAGAAGGGCTGCTTGTTTTACAATTCACTGCACAAGTTGAATTCTAGTAACAGAGGAGCTCTCTTTACAAGACCCTTTTTGGGTTAATTATAAGAACTTATTCCTATGGGCTGCATATTTTGCAATACGGGAACCATGCATAGAGAAACATAAATCTGAAAGCATTTCAGCATACCATGGAGTGGATTATAATGTGGATTACACATACTAGGAGCATATGCCTGCAACAAGTTGGAGTCAGGCTGCATTAACCTGTAGAATCATTGCAGTGTGTATGCCTGCTGTATAATTACATCTGCCAGATGGTATGCATTCCCCCTTAAAAAAGGATTTCAATTTAAATGCATAAAAAAAGACCAAGAACAAAGTGTATGAAATTTGGGCAATGTTGGAACCCACTGTGTTATCCTAGAGGTAATGTGTCAACATGACCAGACACAACTGTAAGGAGTACTGTAAATTCCCCACTTTTGTATATTTAACTACAAGTAATGTTTTCACGTCTAATGATGTGAAAACATTCCTGGAGAAATTCCATTTAACCCAGAAATAAGAGGATTTCACTAACTGAAATCTCAGTGACTTGTAAAAATCTGTAAGTTCTTTACGTATTTTACTTCTGAACCAACTCTCTAATAGCTTTTTGGTATATTCAATATTACAAATAATTGGATCTGCCTTAGGGAAACCCATACTTTAACCACAGCAAAGAGGGTCTTACTAAGCTGAGAACTCCTGCAAGAATATGCTAAGTGGGGCTACTGCTTTAAAGAGCGTGAATGTAACCTAAGGAGCTGGCAATGAGCCCAAGCTGTCACTTTGGCTTGTAGGACAAATGAGAAATGAATTCTTATTCGGCATGTCCAGCCTGTTAACCTCAGCTTTCCTGCATGCTGTAGAGAAATACAGTAGCAAAGCCCCAGACAGTGTCACACACTGCATAATTTAACGTGGATATGTCAAGCTCAAAGAGTGTTAATGTCTAGGTGGGACACAAAACAAGCATTGAAGGTTAAACCATGGTATTGGTACCTAGGGCATAGAAAAAAGAAATTAAAAAAGCATTACTGCAGCCAATGACATAAACCATGAAAGGGTTAATAATAGCTCATCAAGGGCAGCCTGGAAAGACTGTGAAGCTCTGTCCAATAACGTTAATGGGGACACCTTAGCCATAACTAGGGACTGTTATCGAAGTAGCTCTAAACATGCCTGCTCTTAATTGCTAGACCTCCAACAAGCATTTATCTCAAGCATTAAATACTTACTAGGGTCAAATCATTTAGAAACATAAGAGCACAACATAATTCACTGTTTACATACTTCTTAAAGGAACAGTTTTGTTTAAAATGTAAGCAATTATATAATTAAAATTCACTTATCGCTTATCAGATTTGGGATATTATTTGGCAGGCTAGGTAAAAATACATATCTCCACTTTGAGGATGTGATGTAAACTTTTACAAATCTATAGCCACAGTCTCAATACAGGGTACCGTGTAGACTTACCATTAGATATCACAGCTTACTATGCATCCATATGGTCCAGGGGTTGAATACAGGAACCCTATGCTAGAATTGTCTGCTTCATTACAAAAATACCCCCTGATACAAACCACAAAGGAAAGAATTTATAATGTATATCAAGAAGTGTTTGGGATTTCAGTTCAGTATAACATAAATTGGCACTACACTGTTATTATACACATGCATATAGTAATGAAGACTCCTGACTTCACCTGGCTAACCCCTGTGGTTCCTACAGGTATGGGATCTGTTATCCGAAAACTAGTTATCCTAAAGCTCTGAATTACATAATGGCCATCTCCAACAGACTCCATTATAATCAAATAATCCCCATTTTTAAAAATGATTTCCTTTTTCTCTGTAGTAATAAAACAGTACCTTGTACTGGATCCAAGATATAATTAATCCTTACTGGAAGCAAACCCGTCCTATCGGGTTTATTTAATGTTTACATTATTTTATAGTAGACTTAAGGCATGAAGATCTAAATGATGGAAAGTTATCTGGAAAACCTGTATAACAGGTCCCATATAGTATAATTTGGCACCATTAAGTGAGAAGTGGCTGCAACAGAGATGACAGTAATGTAACTGACTCTGGCTGGGGATGGAGCACAAGAGGAACCCAAGAATTCCAGCCCCTGCCTTGTTTGATATAGCAAAAGCCCCTTGTATCAGGTTTGTTGCTGGTAGATTAGTCGTTAAAACTGAAATATCTGCTGGGGGGTAGGTGCACAATGCAGCTTCATATCATGCATCATGTCTTTAGGAGCAGAAATATGATGAATTAGCATTTGAGTCCACTTAATGATTATATTGCTCTGCAGAACTGGCTCTGAGGGAAATGCACAGTACTTTGTAAATGCTCTTTATTTAAAGATTTAAAGATAATGCTTACTCTATTTATAGTATATAAATATATTTGGCTAATAGTCTTTAATATGGTGCAGAAATCCTGACCTCAACTTGGTGTGTATCAGTGAGGATTCTGTGCCTGGAACAGGGTGTCCTGTCTTTCAGTTCTGACACGCTGCCACTCAGACCTGTGAATATAAACAGCTGTGACCTGCAAATCCAATGTCCTTTCTTGCACGTCTAGCCCACAACAGGGATGGAGACCTACATAATAAACAGAATGCTCCTCTTACAGCAGATAGAGTGAAGCATCTCCAACTACTATTTCATTTTAGTATGGTTTAAGCTTCCTGGGGTTCAGTTCTCCATTCAAGAGCAGCGTACTAGTTTAATCATGTAACAGTGCCAATTGATTGAGTTTTAGTATTAAATATAGTCTAATGGGCCCATCAAAACTTATCTTCAGTTAGGTACCCAATTGTCAAAAATACATTTATGTATTGTGATTGGTCCATGCTTTGGAAATGAAAATGATGCTGTTTTTCAAAGTTATCATGCAAGTCTTAACCACTGGGAGTGACTAATGCTATACAAATCAGTACTTTACAGAATGGTAGCTTTTATTTGTGCAATCCTGGCATTTACTAGGAAAACCAAGGCCTTTTTCTTACTAACTGCAGACATACAAAATGATAGTGAACTGGGCAGTCATTTGACTTACTGTCACTAAACAATCACATTGAATTGTAATTGCTAGCTAGAATTATGGAATTCTTCCCAGTATTACTTTTGTTCTAGTAGCTAAAACCTGGTTCATGCCTTATTACTTCAAAGAAATCTACAAAAGGGAGAAATGCATTTGTTATTGATTGTTAACAATGTTCATCCTGCTGTGGCTGCAGAAGGCTGAAGGCCAAGTGTTTTTATACAGGTCATGGAACTGTGACTTCTAATAGCCTCATATTTTGCAACAGGAGGTCCTTTATTTATTATAATACACAAGTTTTAGTGAGTCATATGACAGAACGGATATCACTAAGCTCAGATTCTAACCAATGACAACAGTAAGAACCATTTATATTAGGATATAATTTACAGGATATTCATGGCTCTTGTGTATATATATATATATATATATAT
>CM044446.1:80031447-80047794 GCA_024363595.1 Xenopus borealis | reverse complement strand
ATATATATATATATATATATATATATATATATATACACACACATATATAGCATGTATCAACAAGTTATTTATTAGTGCATGGTATATCAACGCATTTCGTCTCACATGGGGCCATCGTCAGGATCCATGTGAGCCGAAACACGTTGATATACCATGCACTAATAAATGACTTGTTACTTGATACATGCTGGATGGCGACTGATGTGAGTGCTTTCATGGACTGCTACAAATATTTTTGGTTAGCACCTAGCAATTGACTATTGGAGTGGTGAGTGCCGATTATTCCTTTTGTATATACTGTATAAATATACACACACAGGGGTGATCCTGGCCCCTTCACCGCCTGAAACAGCTTGTTCTTGCTGCCACCCCCCTCCCCGTTTTTTTTGTGCGGGGGGGGTCCACAAGGGTGGAGCAGAGGGCCAGGAATTATGTGCTCTGCACTAGAGGAGCCCAATTTATATATATATATATATATATACAACATGGATAGTCTGCACACCTTTAAATAGTTGGAGACTATAGTAGAGAAGCCAAAAAGCAGTAGCTTGTTTTTTTTATCTTGGTGTTACTGTGTCAGGATTTGCACAGTTATGTCATGTATTTTAAAAAAAGAAAAAGATGTTTTACTGTATATATATACATGTAAGTACATTTGTGAACACAGTTAGTACATATTTATTAGCTCAATGGCTTCAAATCCTTTTAAAAGCTTCTCTACATTACTAAAATAATTGTTTTCTCTCCCACTTACCTATTGGCTGGAACGAACACATTTTTACCTGCAGCCATTTTCAGTTGCTTGGAAGACAGAAGGAGCACCCCAAAAATATTTAAAAAAAACTAAATCTTGGACGAAGGGCCCCCTTACAAGTTAAAAAAGAACTGGGGCCTGAAAAAATATATAAAAAAAAACATTGGCGCCAGGCCCCCCCCCTGACAAGATAAAAAAATGGGGCCCCAAAAAATATAAAAAAAAAAAATATTGTTGCAGGGGCCTATAGAGTATAAAAATAAAACATTGATGGCTCTACATTCAGTAGAATTGAACTCATGGCTTCAGGACTTCAGTTAAAGCTGTGACTTCGGGTCTTTGCGCTGCTTGAGGACTTCAATGTTGGCTCCTTTCATGATATTGGGTATTTCCGCCGCTTCAGGACCGTTCGGCACTTCCACATTCAGGTAGCACAGCAGCAGGGCTTCGGCGCTCGCAAGGGGGGCCCGGCTCTTCAAAAAGTGCAGCACTGCCGGGCCCCCCACTTGTCCCCCGTGTCCCCCCCTGATGGAGGCCCTGCAAGGCCTTATGTAGGCCTATTGGGAGAGGACTGTGTCAATGAGCAAATCCTCACCTAACTGGAGTTTTAATCCTGCATGATCCTATTTTGTCCCCATACACTGGTCAATAAGTTGCTTATTTGGTTTGCAGGAAGCTATTATTGGTATGTACATGACCAACTATAAATGACCAGATATAGTTACTATAGATCTGCAGGGACTTGGTTACAAAGGCTCACAGAGTGATTGTATAGAAGCATAAAAGGGATAGTGAAAGACTAGCGACTATGTGCTCTGCTGTCACACTGCCAGGCTTTTAGCACATTCTGATTTTGTGTTGAAAACTTTTCATTGACCAACACTTTTCAGTTTTTTTTGGAATATGTAGTCGAATAGGAGAGCGCCTGTTGGTGCAATTTACTTTGCTGCCAGTTGACTGAATATGTCAAAAATGATTGAAATGTGTGCTATTTAGCTCCCTGCGGGCGGAAGTTTGCCAGATTCATTTTTAGCACTTTTAGATGAGCAGTGCTATTTAGGGCACTAGAACTCAGGATTCATATTTCTTTATAACCAAGATAGGGAAGTATGGGGTTGTGAGTCATTATTTAAAGGAGTAAAGGGACAATGCCATGACTGGATGGATAGGAGTGGAAGGGACCTGCAATGTGATTAGATTTTCAAATTTTGCTTGTTTTCTTTCTTTCTTTAATTTTAAAGGATAATTAGAGCTTAACTAAAGAAGTAGCTAGAAATGTTGTACCTTATGTTTTAGGCTTCCCAAGGCAACCACAGCCCTTTAGCAGTAAAGATCTGTGTATCCAATGATGCCCCAGTAGCTCCCCATCTTCTGATTCACATACTCTGTGCTGCTGTCACTTACTGAGCTTAGGGACCCACTCACAATATACAGTACACATAGAAATGTCACAATATAAGGCTGATTAGTAATTAATACAGATAATTACTACATGGCAGCTCAGAAACAGTGCAACTGACATGATAATTTAAAAATCAGCCTGTATCATCAGTTTATATTACAGGTCAACCTCATTTTCTGCTTGGTATTTTGCAACAACCCCAAAGCTTAGCTTCTCAACAGCTGCTCAGAGCCCACTGAGCATGTGAGTGTGGCAGACACTTTCCAAGATGGTGACCCCCTGTGACAAGTTTGAAGTCCTGGATCATTGCTGCTACTAACAAGCTGAAACTGGTTGGGGCAATTAAGTCGGTATGCAAAATATGGCATTTTTAGCCATATTCATTTGTAGGGTTTAGTTCTCCTTTAAATACCCATTTGCGTGCAGAGAGGCCAAAGAACAGGAAAATCATATCGGATCCCAAATTGTACTTCACATTTTCATATTAAACTGCTGTGCCAGCATCAATTAGAACTCCAATAGAAGGGATAATACAAAACTATATACAGTACAGGTATGGGATCTGTTATCCAGAATGCTCAGGACTTGGGGTTTTCCGGATAGTGGATCTTTCCGTAATTTGGAACTTAATACCTTAAGTCTACTAGAAAATCATATAAACATTAAAGAAAGCCAATAGGCTGGGTTTGTTTCCAATAAGGATTAATTATATCTTAGTGTGGATCAAGTCAAAGGCACTGTTTTATTATAAAAGAGAAAAAGGAAATATTTTTTTTAAAAATTGGATAATTTGGATATAATGGCGTCTATGGGAGATGACCTTTCCGTTATTCTGATACTAACCTTCTGTGAATTTAGAATCTTCTCCATGTAATCGATATGCCTATAAAAAAATTGTTCTTGGTGGAACTGTTCCAATAGCTATTTCTTCTAATCCCATTTATTTTAACAATGGCCTCAAGCTTTTCATTAACATAGTTGGAGAGTGTGCCACAGCCTTTCTTTTGGTCTGTGTTGCTTTAATGCCAACACACTAATGTTAAGCTGGCCATAGACGCAAAGATCCGATCGTAAGATGATTCCACGATCGGATCTTTGCATCTCCCGACCTGCTCCCGACCTGTCACTAACCTTCAGATAACTATAAGTAGTAAAAAGAACAGACAGCTGACGTTCTGCCCCTGACAAGGATCCTACGAAAGTTGTACGATTAAAAACCTAGTGACAGTCTCCCACTGAAAATCGTACGATCTGCAATAGACGCAAAGATATTATCGCCAGCCGACAAAAATTTTCTAACCTGGCCGATCGACCAAACGACCGATCGGCATGGCACGACAAATGTCGGAACACTCCACACACGATCCGAAAGTCGTACGATAGTCGTGCCATACAATGCCATACCTGTACTGCAGGGACTTTCCTCTCATGTAGAAGTGATTGTACTTAGGTCACTGCCCGGTTATAGGTCTTAAAAAAACATACCCAGGTTCCCAAATCTCTATGTATTTTACCTTCATCAGCCAAAGCATAAACTAATCTTGTTGTGTTTTGATAGCCGAGGATGAGCAGGGTATAACAGGGCTTTATATATACATTCTTCACATCACATAGTCCATGGTCCATGCAGGTAGTTTTCTGATTCTCTCAGTATGCCTTATAGGTTCACTAGGTTCTCCAAAGTCATATCTAGCAGGAGCAAGACAACTTGCATTCCATATGTGTCCATTAGACAGTCCATATGTGTATGGTCCTCGCTGGCGTCTCACTTCAAGTGGTGTAGTAAATGTAGATTGTCCTTGTTTCAGTATTCCTGGTTTCTTAATTCTGACTAAAGATCCAGGCTCAAAGAGCACTTTTCTTGCACTACGTTTTCTGTCAGTATAAGCCTTGCATTTGGCTTGTTGACATTTGACAATGTCAGCAGTAGATGTGTTTGTAGGAAAAGTATTTGGTGAAAGTTTGATGTCTGCAACATGTAAACTAGTGCGCATCTGTCTGCCATGTCATAATTCAGCTGGAGATGCTTGGGTTGTTGCATGGCATGTGGCACTGTAGTTATGTAGTTCCTGTGAGACAGTGTCTCCCTTATAGAGTAGGGCAATCACTTTAATTTCTGGCACACTGTTTTTACATCTGATCTCAACTAAACTTTGTGTACAAAGTTCTTTGCACAGCCCAGTGAAGTGTTGCTTTGTGGTGAAATTTTAGACACAGGCTTTATGGCAGGCACTGGTGCTGTAGTAATAAGACCATCAACTAATTGTAGGTTTAATGCAGCAAAGATATCCCTTCCAAGTATAGCATTACCTTTATTCACAATGTAAAAGTCGATTTTTGCAGTATTTGATTTAAACTGTACAGTCACTGGCAAGCAACCAAGCAAAGGGATTGGACCCTTTAAGTAACTGAGGGTCAGGGCAGGTGCAACAAGCATATCTTTTTCAAAGTATTTCAATAAAATATCCTTTGGTTCTATAGAAACAGCTGAACCTGTATCAAGCATCAGGTTAATGGAGTGTCCCTTGTCAGTAGAAGCAGTATTGGCATTGATGGTGCATATAAACTTGCCCACACTTAATACTGTAACATTTGTAGTAGTGACTTCATTAACATGTTTAGCAGAACTATGTCAGGTTTTAGCCAAATTACCTACCTTTGAGCATTTGCGACACTGTACTGCTTTTGCAGGACATGTAGCATAATTTGCAATGTGTTCTGTTGAACCAAAGTGAAAGCAGTATTTTTTATTTGTCTTTGCTGCATGGTTGTGCAGTGAATCCCTTTCCTTAACACTGTATTTTGCCTGTGACTGTGCATAACTAGGCCACAGTGTTGAAGTCACAATCTGTACATTCCCAGCAGTTCCCTGACTGAGTGTTTTAGCCTCTGCCACTGCTGTTTCAATTTGGCTAGCAACTGTAATAATAACCATTCAAAAGTAGACGAACACTCTGTTTTCACCTGTGTAGGGTAAAGGAAAACTTTATTCGAAACTCTGTAAAACCATCAAATCCTTGATTGATAGAAGGATAGAAGAACCGCTCAGACTCACCACAATTGAATCACTGGAAAGAAGTCGGCAAACCGTCTGAGGATAACGGGTGCTGGAAATCCATGGCGTCCCAAGCCATATGCAGAAAAACAGACGGCAGTAATTGCTATTAAAACAAGCTGGGTTGTTAACTCGTTAAAAAATTATGGTACACACAAAGAATTTTGTCTGAAAACACAACATTTTATATCAGTTCTGAGCACACAGTTTTTAAAATGTGTGCACACAATTTTAAAATGTGCACACAAAAGGTTTTTTTCAGCAAATAGCAGAAAAACACTTTGCTGCCCTGTGTTAGTGAATAAGCCCCAGCACTATCCTCTGGTTGTTTCTATAATTCAGTCTGTTATTGTCAGCAGCACTGCTATTGTCAGCAGTCTGTTATTGTCAGCATGTATATAGTCTCCATATTGCAGTGTGTGTTTCTTTAAGTTCTGGTCCCTGAATGTACCTATTATAAGGCTATAACTGAGACTTCCAATGAAATGGAAAGTCCTTGAACTATAGCTATACATTTATTCACCTAGATGCCCACACGCATTGCTACAGTATAATCACATCAGTCTGCATTTTCATCTAATTTTTTTTTACTACTGAATGCTCTTATAAGGAGGATAGCAAGGTTGCCCTGAATGAACCATATTACAAGTGAAAATGGGATGATTAAGAGAACACTATTTAAGTGTTCCTTTGTGCTGACTGACTGTTTCCTTTGCCTGTCTTCTTCCCCTCCACCCACCTTGATGCACCTCCTCATTCCCCCTTCTCTATGCATCTTCTCACCATATCTTCCCCCCATTACACCTCTCTATAGGAGTTTACCATGAAATGCATCTCTCTGTACTGACACTGTACTTTATAAAATGAGCACTAAGGGGCATGCATTTTCACCCCTTAGGCTTTTACACACGGGCATTTGTTTCTGCATTTCTTAAATGCATGCTGACTGCGCATATATTGAGTTTAAACATTTCTTTTAATGCAACTAAGTGCATTTATTCCATTTCAAATCCAACCCTCTCTTTTATTGATAGCTAAACATACTTCAACCTCAATAAATTGCAACATTATGCGTTGAAACAAAATAACCAAAGCGCAAATGGAGTAAAATGCAACTCAGAACGCTCATGGGTGCAGGCAGGATAAAATGAAATCAATCAGCAAAGGTGTTTGAATATGCATTAAACACATTAATAACCACCTGCGTGTGACACTGGGGGACTGATAATTAGCTGGTCCACTGGGCACTGTGGATCAGATGATTCTTGGCATATGTTTTAGTACTTTTGCCCTTATGGCTAGGGGTCATTAAATGACCCATTAAATGCGGGGGGTGGGGTAAGAGCTTAAACATGTTACCATTAACAATTTTTTTTTGCTTGACATGACAGTACTTCTTAAATGTGGTGCAATTGTCCCTAGACAGTCGGCACACATCAGTACAATGTGAAGAAAAGATATGGCACAACACCATATATTCTGCAGGTGGGGAACTCCCCTGTTTATTGTGACCACCTGTGCATTAATGTTTCGGGGTGGGATTAACCCACCCTTTGTCAGGATACATTCAACAGTGCTGCTTACAATTTTTAAAGCATAGAATAACAACAAGTCCCACCCATCTAATTACTCATAGTCCACGAGGGTGATCCAAAGTGAGGCTTGACACACAAAGTCCATGTTGTAATAAACAAAAAAACAAAAAACTAGTTGTAATACATATTCTGTATATAAAGTCACAGATAATAGCCTTGTAAAATCAAATTATACTATTTACTACCAGCCGGAGTTTTACCTATATCTTTAACTGTATTTGTTCCACTGGCATAGGCAACCTGTGAAAAAGGAAATAAAGTGTAAGGACGTGGGTACACATATGTACAAATATGTATTACAACTAGTTTTTGTTTTTTTTGTTTATTACAACATGGACTTTGTGATCACCCTGGTGGACTATGGGTAATAAGATGGGTGTAACTACCGATTCTGCCTCATCCTCATCTGGTTAATTACCTGGTTTTATTCCTTGCCTGTCTGACGATCCTTGCTATCTGCCTGCCTCAACCCAGCCTGTCTGACCACAAATCTGCCTACTCCTGCCTGTACCATGACGTTTGACCTTTCTGACTTTAACCAGTGCCGGGCCAAGTGTACCTGGCGCCCCGGCCTAGCCGGTAAAACACCAGCCAAGGCCGGGGCCGGTATCACAAATTTACCGGCAATGTAGCTGCCGGTAAATTTGTAATACCCCTTAAAAAAGGCCCTTGCCTTGCCTGAAATCCTACAAAAACTTACCTTTCTCACATCTTCAGAGATCGCTCGCCGTGGCTCCGCCCCTTTTGCGTAACACCATGCCCCTTTTTGCGTCACATCACGCCCCTTTTTGGCCCCGCCCCACCTGCTGGTATTTTATCTTGCAAAAGGTGGCAACCCTAGTTCCGGCCCTGACTTTAACAACAGTCGTGCCCCTCTGTCTATGCAGAACCTTTCCCTTGCACCTCTCTTTTAAGTCCAGGTGGCATCTGAGTAGCTGAGAGCTCCTCCCAAAGCCAAAGGCGGTCACACAATTGGTGAAGCATGAGCCTAGACCAGGGTGCTTGGAATTGGTTCTGGTGTTGGGTGCCGACCGTGACAATCTGTATATCTGACGATTCAGCTCTACACGTGTGTGTTGTAATGAACAATCTTTCTTGGAAAGATCTTTTCCAAGAAAGATTGTAATTGTACCTTCAATGGCCACCTGGTGCAGGTACTTCTTAAAGGGGTTGTTCATCTTTGAGTTAACTTTTAGTATGATGTATCTAGCAATATTCCGAGACAACTTGCAACTGGTTTTCATTTTTTATTATTTGTGGTTTTTGAGTTATTTACCTTTTTATTCAGCAGCTTTCCAGTTTGCAGTGTCAGCAATCTGGTTGCTAGTGTCCAAATTACCATGCATTGGTTTGAATAAGAACATGGATTATTAACAGGGGACGGTCGGAACAGAAAGTTGAGTAATGAATAGTAGTGATAACAATAAATGTGTAACTTTAGAGAGGATTTGTTTTTAGAGGAGGTCAGTGCCTCCCTTTTGAAAGCTAGAAAGAGTCAGGAGAAGAATAATTAATAAACTATAAAAAATAAATAATGAAGACCAGTTGAAAAGTTGCTTAGAATTGGACATTCTATAACATACTAAAAGTTAACTTGAAGGTGACCCACTCCTTTAACAGGTACTAGGATGATCATATTTCATTTTTGCTATCAAAATATTAGAAATAGGAGACTAACTTAAAGCTAACTGAATTGTTGCTCCTATGTTCCAAGCAGCAATTAGCATGGATCAAGAAAACAAATAAGGCTTGTGAATAGCATTTTTAAGCCAAACACCTGTCGTATGCCATGTGCCTGCCAGTGTATCGGTCCAAGCCTGGATAAAGAAGAATGCTGCATGACTGGATGTGCTATATTTATGGCTTTGCAAGCAATGAGTGTGGTAAGCCAACTTTATTTACACCTGTGCTTTCAGCCATAGTACTTTTAACTGCTATTAAAGGGAAACTAAAGCTTAACTAAAGAAGTAAGGCAGAAATATTATGTTTAGGACATTTTTTACCAGCCCTAAGCAACAACAGCCCTTAAGCCAGGGGTAGGCAACCTGCGGCTCTGGAGCCTCATGCCGCTCTTTCTCCTGCTTGCTGCAGCTCTGTCTTGCAACTTTGCAACGTTGTCTATACAGCCTTGGAACCTGCTGGCGGTTTCTTTAGTGTGCGACTGCTAGCTTACCGCGGTCGCACAGTCAGGAAGCTGCCAGCAGGTGCAATGGCTGTATATATGTCCCAAAAGTGACAGGCAAGACCGAGCCGGAGCAAGATTCAAGACGAGAGAAGCCTCCAGAGTCCAGCTGCAGTAGGTGTGAAGTCTAAAGATGTGAATATGATTAGTGATGGGCGAATCTATCCCGTTTCGCCGAAAAATTCACGAATTTCCAGCGAATTGGCGAAAAATTCGCGAAACGGGTTTTTTTTTTTGCCACAAGCGAATTTTCACCAGACAAGTTTTCGCTGGCGTTTCGCAAATTTATTCGCCGGCGGCAAATCGCGGGAATTCGCTGTGAATTCGTGCCTGGCGAATAAATTCGCCCATCACTAGATATGATGCATATTGTAAGGACGTCTATAGTCCTCGCCTTTAAACAGATGAAAACACTAGCATTTAATAGGGCTATTCAGAGTTTAATTTAATTCAAAGTAGGCCTACACATGCACACTGCACTTCTGTTTGTTGTATTCTGTTGCTGGACGGTTAAAATTAAAAAAAAAGGTTAAAACATTTAAACATTTAAAAGCTGTGTTATGTTTTGCGGCTCCAGACTATTTTCCTTTAGTGAAAGAGGGGGCAAAATGGCTCTTTCGATAGTAACGGTTGCTGACCCCTGCCTTAAGCAGTAAAGATCTGTGTCTCCCCAGTAGATGCCCCAGTAGCTCCCCATCATCTTTTCTGCTGATTCACTGATTCACATGCTCTGTGCTGCTGTCACTTACCGAGCTTAGGGACCCACTCACAATATACAGTACACATAGAATATAAATGTGGCTAATGCACTCAATTAATGAGCCCATTAATATAGAGCAGTCTACTCTAGGGGGGTTATTTATTTAAGTGAAAAAAATCTTATATACATGGTAGGAGAATGTCACAGACACAATACCTGAGCTTTTGTGAAGCTTAGGCAAGTTTGTATTCATGCACCTTACATTTGTGCTTAGTTCCTTCAACAATAGACCACGTGCAGGTGCTCAAAAAAAAAGGAATCCCGGACTTTCCATCTGGTTAGTGACCAGTGCAACCTACAGGGATTTTTTTATTGCACCAAACTGAACCAATTTAATATTTGTGCTGTATGGATTGTAAGGTACTTATATTCCTTTTCTTTTGGGCTCAGGCCTTTAGTGACCCCAAGTGGATGAAAACTGTCCTGCACTAGCAAGCTGTACCCATGTACCACATACATCAACTCTGTCTGCATTAAAATGAATGGTTCAGAAATCTCTTCTATGTCAGTAGATTCAGTCAGATGAGTAAAGGATGAGTAAATGTGGCAGCGATACATCAAGTTTCTAAAGGTGGCCATACAAGCTGCCGACAGACCAAGTCGGATCGGACAGGACTAAAAATCCCGTCGGATCATGGCCGCATCTGTTCGTTGATGCGGTCCCGTGATCCGACCACCCGTATGGTCTCCATTATGATCCGATCGTGGGCCCTAGGTGGGCATATCGGGGAGAGATCCGCTCATTTGGCGACATCGCCAAACGAGCGGATCTCTCTGTGCATGGCCACCTTTAGTCTTGTCCAATCCACATCTGGCCGGCTTTCGGTCGGAGCGCCCATACTCGGATCAATAAGCTGCTGTCTAAGTCTGCCGCAAGCATTTATTGGCCCCATATATGGCCACCTTAAGAGTCAGATAAGACACCAACTGAGAAGAACTGCTGGCAGCTTTTTACTCGGCAGTGTAACTTTTCATTAGGAGTCTTCTCCCTACACTAAAGCTATTACAGAGCATAGATGCAGTACAGGTATGGGATCTGTTATCCGGAAACCCATTATCCAGAAAGCATTACGGACAGGCCGTCTCCAATAGACTCCATTTTATCTAAACAATCCAAATTTAAAAAAAAAAAATTTCCTTTTTCTCTGTAATAATAAAACAGTGGCTTGTACTTGATCCCAAGTAAGATATAATTAATCCTTATTGGAAGCAAAACCAGCATATAGGGTTTATTTAATGTTTACATGATTATCTACTAGACTTAAGATTTGAAGATCCAAATTACAGAAAGATCCCTTATCTGGAAAGCCCCAGGTCCCAAGCATTCTGGATAACAGGTCCCATACCCATGGTAGTAGAAGAATAATAAAGGGAATGCTGAATTTGTTCTTTATTTTTTGTTCTCTCTATTGGATATCTAGCTCATTAGTGAATACCAAAGTTTGCTGGTGACTGTGGGCATACAGCCACAGATATGTGACTCTCTTTGATTGTATTACAGATATTGGGACCTGTTATCCAGAATGCTTGGGACCTGGGTTTTTTTGGATCACTGATCTTTCTGTAATTTGGAATTTCATACCTTAGGGTCTTTCTAAGGGTCGAATTTTGAAGTGGAAAATACTTTGAAATTGGACCATCCAATTGAAATACATCAACTTCGAACATTGAAGTTGAAGCATTTTTCACCAAATTCAGTATTCCTGTGATCAAAGTAAAAATCGTTTGATCGAACTATAAAATCGTTTGATTCAAACGATTTCAGCATGTGATCGAACAATTTTACTTTGATAAAAAAATAACTTAGAAAAATGGTCTAGAGGGTCCCCATAGGCTAACATAGCACTTTGCCAGCTTTTATTTGGCGAAGTAAAAGAAGTTTTTAAAGAGACAGTACTTCGATTATCAAAGTCGAAGGATTTTATTAGACCATTCAAATCGAATGGTCAAATAGTTGTAGTAGCCTATTCAGTGGTGGAATTTTTTAAAAAAAATTTAATTCGAAATTATAAATTAGTAAATCAGCCCTAGCGCTTGTTCTGTGAAATGTGCCACCAGATTGGCCCAAATATGGAGCAAGCAATTAGGGGGATACTGCTGAATTGTCGAAACTACAGTTGTGCTCATAAGTTTACATACCCTGGCAGAATTTATGATTTCTTAACCATTTTTCAGAGGATATGAATGATAACACAAAAACATTTCTTTCACTCGTGGTTAGTGGTTTACTCTTTTTAAATCATAATCACTACACAAACTACCCAAATGACCATGATCAAAAGTTTACATACCCCAGTTCTTAATATCGTGTATTGCCCCCTTTAACATCAATGACAGCTTGAAGTCTTTTGTGGTAGTTGTGGATGAGGCTCTCTATCTTCTCAGACAAAGGTAAAGCTGCCCATTCTTCCTGGCAAAAAGCCTCCAGTTCCCATAAATTATTGGTCTGTCTTGCATGAACTGCACATTTGAGGTCTCCCTAGAGTGGCTCAATGATACTGAGGTCAGGAGACTGAGATGGCCACTCCAGAACCTTCACTTTATTTTGCTGTAGCCAATGACAGGTCGACTTGGCCTTGTGTTTTGGATCATTGTCATGTTGGAATGTCCAAGTACGTCCCATGCGCAGCTTCCGGGCTGATGAGTGTAAATTTTCCTCCAGTATTTTTTGTATTTCACCTGAAGTTATTTGTGGGTTTTTCCTTGCATCCCGAACAATTTTTCTGGCTGTTGTGGCTGAAATTTTAGTTGGTCTACTAGACTGTGGTTTGATTTCAACAGAACCCCTAATTTTCCACTTCTTAATTAGAGTTTGAACACTGCTGATTGGCATTCTCAATTCCTTTGATATTTTCTTATATCCCTTTCCTGTTTTATAGAGTTCAACTTCCTTTTCCCGCAGATCCTTTGACAATTCTTTTACTTTCCCCATGACTTAGAATCCAAAAAAACATCAGTGCAGCACTGGATGAAAGATGCAAGGGTCTGTCAGGAGTCCAGAAAGTCACTGACCTTTTATATATATATAGCGTTACGCAATATGTTTGCGCTATAGAAATACATGTTAATAAATAATAATACACACCCACTAATTACAAGCAAACAGATAACAGGTGAAGATGGTTAGCTTTAATAGCCATTCTAACCCTCATGTGTCAAGTTGTGTGCATGTTATCAGGCCAAATCACCCGGGTATGTAAACTTTTGATCAGGGTCATTTGTGTAGTTTGTCTAGTGATTATGATTTAAAAAGAGTAAACACAGTTGTTTGACAATAAATGGCTTCAGCCAACCACTAACCATGAGTGAAAGAAAAGGTTTTGTGTTGTTCATATTCTCTGAAAAATACTGCAAGGGTATGTAAACTTATGAGCACAACTGTACATGCATGACTAGAGTTAGTAAATATTTAAACTTTTAGGGGGTTATTTAGTAAGCCACAACTTTTTTGTGGTGTCCGTTTTGATGCTGAAAGCAGAAAAAGATGTGGTAAAAAAAAAAAAAAAGAGAGGGGTATTTTTTTTTGCGAATTATGTCCCTGTAATAAAATCTACTCACCCTGGTGGTCCAGTGGTGTGGCGGGGATGCCCACTGTGCCTCTTTCTCTGCACTGCCGGCTTCCTAGTGTGTGCGCCGTGTGCACTTCCTCCTTTTAAAGGCGCAATCGCTGGCTTGATTGCGTCAGCGCGCAATGTCGCGAAATTCAAAATATTTAAAGTGATATTTTGGATTATATCATTGCCTATGATATGATCTGATCCTGTGATTCCTGTACCTTGTGCTATTCATAATCTTGCTTATTCTGATTCTGGTTTGACCCTTGCCTGGCTAACGACTATTCTGAATTCTGACCCTCCCTCATTATTGACTACCTCTTCCCAACGTAGCTAGGTAGAATTTAAGCCTGGGGAAGGGTGGTTTGGAGGGAGCCTAAGTGTTTGACTGGCGGGTGAAGATTATACCTCCAGGGACTTACAAGTAATGCGGAGATCTAGATACTGACCCCACAGTAGGGGATTTTGGACTATTTTGAAGTCTAGACTGAGTTTACGGGTAAGACGTTGCCTTGATTGTAAACCATGTTACGTTACTAGCCTCTACCTCTCCCATCTACACAATTGGTTTTTATTATATGTTATCTTAGGGACATGGTCCTGCACGGCTGTGAGTGCAACATGCTGTGTGTGTAATGTCGGTGTAGCCTATACAGTTTTTAAATCACTTTCTTCATTAAAGGTTACGTTTTAATACATTGTTGCGATCGTAGCCTGAACTGGCTGGCTTGCTACATGGTTACTGGATAGATGTATATCATTTAATTCAGTACTTACTGTAATGTGATAATTTTGTTTCAGGTTGAATTTTATATAATACATATATTATATATAAGCACTGCATATCTTGTCGGCGCTATATAAATAAATGATGATGAAAATAAATGATATACACACTCATTATGATTTTCCTGGTTACTGAATTGTTCATGGTTATGTCTTTCAGTTCTGCTCTCCTTTTTCTTCTACTTTGTTTGCAAATTCATGCAGAATGCATATGAAAATGTAAAAATACATTAAAAAAATAAAAACTTGAATTGTAGAGAAAACTTGAATTCAGCTACTAACTCAACGTTGTGTTGTAAGTGTACTCATGATTTTCAGTAAAACTTAACTGAACAAAACAGTATATAAAAAATGTTTAATGTATATTTCAACTTTATCCTATAATGTATAGATCATAATATAGCTTTATGTTTGCGCTGCATGCATGTCAACACAAAAAAAGTAATTATTTGAATTGTATTTTTCCTGCCAACCAAATAAGTCAAAACCATTAATGAAATAGGTTTATTCATCATATCAATCATAAGAACACGAATGTTAAAAATAAATCTACATTATTGATATTAAGTGAATTCAGTATAATCAACCGTTTATATACAGCATATGGTTGAGATTAGTTCTAAAAGAATACTTTGGGGTTACAAAACAGAAACAAAAATTATATATATATATATATATATACACACACACACAACAAGGGCCATTCGTCGATGTAATTATTAAAATGCCACAGTGTTTTCAGAATATATTTACTGACTCTAGCATACTAATCATTTGCATTATAACAATTCTCATGAATACCTTTGCAATCAGGGGTAAGTTTAACCCTTGGTGTACAAGTGGCAGCAGTTATTTCAGCATTTCCTCCAAGCCTGGACTGAGAGTCAAAATAGGCCCTGGCATTTCAGGTACACAGAGGCCCAATCAGCCCACACTGAGGCCCAAACAGTCCCCACCAGCCCACTAAATACTGAATTTCTATGGCACATTATAGCAGCCCCTCTGGCATTTGCCAGAACCCACAGATTGCCAGTCCGGGCCTGATTTCCTCAATCTAGTAAACATAAATGTTCCCTGCAATTGTACTCAAAGAATTCTAATAAAACTTTGCTTTAGTTTTTTTTGTAAATGTTTTCAAACAGTGGCTTTTAGCAGTAAAGTAAAAAGCTTAACTATGAATGTGACTGATCTTGGCATGGATGAAAGAAGAAGAGGAAAAAAAAGAGGATTGCTTCATGATGCAGAGATAAATCCTGGACCAGTGCAATTTTTTTGCTAACAGAAGTGCAGGACAGGGTATAAGTGATTACAATTGCTGGGGAAATGCCAATGATTGATGATTCTCCTTTAAATTAACCATTTATATGTAAAAAGTAAATGTTGTTAAAGGAGGTCTACCCTCCTTGCGCTAAACTGCTCCCCTCCTCAGGCCCCCCCTCCCCCCCAGGCAAATTCCCCTAAGTTGCTACTAACCCCTCAGCACAAGTCCTGTCCATTGAGTTTGCAGGCACCATCCTCTCTCGTGCAGTGCTCTTTGGCGCTTGCCGGCACATGCGCAGTATGAGTATTTACTGGTTCAGCTCTACTGCACATGCGCTGAAAGTCACAAAGTTGAAATCGGAAAACTTTGTGACTTTCAGCGCATGCGCAGTAGAGCTGAACCAGCAAATGCCCCCTACTGCGCATGCGACTGCCAAACGCCGATGGATCCTGGAAGTAGACTGTACGACAGAAGATGGCGTCTGCAAAATCAATGGACAGGATTTGCACTGAGGGGGTAAGTAACAACTTAGGGGCATTTGCCCAAAGGGGAGGTAGGCCGGGGGGGAGGAGTTTAGTGCAAGGAGGGTAGACTTCTCCTTTAAAGATGATGTATATCTTTTTGTTAAAATTTTTTTAACTTGTTTCCCTTAAAATTTTCAAATCAATTTGGTGCTTACCTAAAGTTGTGCCCTGCACTGTTCCAGGGTGTCACCAACCCCTCTTAATACTTTTTTTGCAGGATAGCATGCTCCATCTCTCATTCTTATTTGCATAACGTGCATCATATTGCCATCCGATACAATTCATTCTGTGCTAATGAGCAAGGAAGAAGCACCACTCTCTCTGGGACACTAGCAATTTTTGCTAACAAGTCCATATTGTCAAAATACAATAAATGGGATAATTGTTAACAAACATGTACATCCTCTTTTCCCCTTTAAAGGGGTTGTTCACCTTTGAGTTAACTTTTAGTATAATGTAGAGAGTAATATCCCG
>CM044446.1:79980685-80028750 GCA_024363595.1 Xenopus borealis | reverse complement strand
CACCTGCTTTGAGGCCACTGGGAGCAACATTCAAGGGGTTGGAGAGCAACATGTTGCTCGAGAGCTATTGGTTGGGGATCACTGCTTTAAAACATGGCTGCCATTGGTATTGTAGCCCACAACAAAGGAATATAACTTGCAGTGCACTTGCACTACACGTCCACAGTTATTTTCAGTTCTAACTTCTTCTGAATTTCCAAAAGTATTGGTTTCTTTCTAAATGTAATATATTTACATTTATGTCTAAAAACAATTTCACTAAGTAAAAGGCATATACAGATGGCTGTAAGTTTATAATAACATAAAATAGAAAACAAATGCCCAAGCTCTCATTAGGATGGGCTAAATGAAGTTTCTCTATTGTTGGAATACACAGAAGTCACATGAACTGAATCTCAGTTACCATAGGTATGGATAACATGTATTCTGGTTTTGCATAGCTTGAAAAAGCAGTGCCTGTCATGTTGTGGACGGTCAGACAATATATAAACACTGAATGCCTTAAAGGTAACCATTGATGGAAAGCCCACCTTGAGTGGATATCGGGCTGATCCGATCGTGGGCCCTCGTGATGTCCCAATGATTGGAACACAAGGCCAGGAATGCAGGTGGTGGGATCAAAGACCGCATCAATGAACTGATGAGATCCTCAATCCTTGGCCTTCGAATTTTAAGCCTACCCAATCAAAACTTCATGAGCTGTGATACCTCACCTTATGAGTCAGTCTGATTTTTGGTTGCCAAGATATCTTTGTTTACACATGACCGTGACTTGCTGGATGTGGATGACAAAAAGTTTCACTCTATGTGTGTGTGTGTGCCTTGTTGGAATCCTCGGAGTGCTGTCAATATCTGCAGTATTTTTTTTATATATATATGTGTGTGTGTGTGTGTGTTTGTGTGTTTTGATGCAGATGAATTCAGCATGTGGGAAAAACATAAATTGATATAAAACAATGAGATGCTATTTTAAGTATTTTTAGGCTTTGTGCTAGTATTGAGTCTATACAAGTGTTTAAAAATTTTTTACATTGATTGGGCTCTCTGGCTATGACGAGGCAACAAGAAACCCATAGCCCATTCCTTGCCCTCTGTTAAACTGTTTATTCAGCATTGTGATTGGGTTTTCTTTGAGATGGAGGAATAAGGTGTAGGGGGAGGTCATTGGGCAACTCATACCCCTCTAGCTTTATTTTAATGAGATGCTTTGCCAAAGCAAACTCCTCATCATCAAGCATGCCATCGTTATCATTATCTGCCAGCTTCCAGATCTTCCCCAGAACACTGTTTGGCAGCTTTGAATTTACCATCTCTTTCTTGGCATGGACTCCAGAGATCTTGCCATTGATTGGAGACAGTGTGTAGAACAGCTCATCATAGACAGGCTTGTCTTTTGCCACCACCCATTCCTCATCTTCAGCACCTTCGCCTACTCCTTCACCATACCCTTGACCAAAAGGACCTTCCATGGTACCCTCAAATGCTCCTCCATGCACCATTTGAGATGGCATGCTGTTTTCTTCTTCACGGATCATGCTCATCAAAGGAGCGATTTTATTAGCTAACATGTTGTCTACAGTTTCGATCAGCTTTGGCTTCATTGCGTGGAATTTGGAAAAGTCATACATCTCCAGCTGTTGCTGTACACAAAAAAGAAAACAAAATATGTAGATCCCTCTTATGCTGAAATGTTGGGGAAATAAAATTGGACCATACAATATACAATAAAATATTCTCTTGAACCTAGACCCGACAAGATTTTAAAGGCTCGTTCCTGTTGAAATTCAAATAATCACTATCACAGCTAATCTTATATTTTGACTTTTTACAGAGAGTGTATTGTCGGAGGCAATATACAATATACAGCACAGATATATTGTACCTATTAAAAGAAATATTGTAATTAACTTGGCAAAGCAGCTTCACTCTGTCTGTTAATTGGCTCATGTGACCCAACTTTATAGTTTTTTTTGGTATGTTTGTGTACACTGTGAATCATACGCTCCCAGGGGGCGGCCCTTATTTTTTAAAATGCTCTAGATCCCTAGCCAAAAAACAAGGCTACAGACCACTGAATTGCACATATAACACTGCTGACTTTATATGTTGACAGAGTCCTTCTGATATGTTCTCTTCATTCTGATCCAGAGTGGCTGGCAGAAAAGATACATCACAAGGACTGGTGACAAGGCTGAGGGTCCCTTAATTATTATTTATTTATTATTAATTATCACAAATATGATCACTAGATAGGGCTCTAGATGCTCAACATTGGATTGTTTTATGGCTTATAATGATTGTTTTTGGCAGTATATTTGGTTTTATGTAACCAAAATTTGCCTGTAAGCCAGGAATCAAGAAATAAGCACCTATTTTGAGGCCACTGGGAGCAACATCCAAGGAGTTGTGGAGCAGCTTGTTGCTCACTAGCCACTGGTTGGGGATGACTGATTTAGAGAGTAGCATGCTGCCCACCTACGGTAATCCACTGTAGGTAAAGGGCTATCCAAATGGTAAAGCAAAGGTGTGGCCCATGGTCACGTCTTATAGGGTAGATCAATGGGCAAAAGGGGAGAGTAGAAAGATGTGGGGGGAGGATAAAAAAACTGGTATGATTCAAAACAAAAAAAAGGAGAATTTAAGAAATTTGGGGTTAAAAAGACTTGCAGTTGTATTCATAAAACATTTCATGTTAGTTGTATCCATATCTAAGAAGTATCAAAGAATCTGGACAGCACTGTAATGGAGAACTAAAGGCAGCTAGGGGCATATTTGTGTCAATGTAAAAACATACTGCTGCACCCTGAAAATAAAGAGAAATTCCATTTAAAAAAAAAAAAAAAACATAGTAAACCACAAGGTTTAAAGACAGTACCTGCATTTTCTTTACATCAGGAAAATCTCCGGGTGAAATCTGATGCTCCCTCTGAAGCTGAATATAAATCTCTGGAAGCCTATGAATCAGCTCTTTCTTCTTGGTATCCTTTCCGAACACGGCTGGCATCTCTTTCTTCAGGTGACTAATTATATAAGCATGTACCTGCAAGCAAGCATGACAAAATATTTGTTGATAAGTGTTACAGTAGAACCTCAATTTTACAAGCTTTCCCTCATTTAACATTGTTGTTTTGTGGTCTCACCTATATATTATACATTTCCCTAATTTTACATTTTCCTGGATTTTACACAATTTTTTTATGGTCCCCTGAAAAAACATAAAATGGGGGTTCTACTGTATTTCTATCTTAGTGACGTCACGGAGTGGCACCAAATTCAAATTAAATAGACACTCAGGACGCCGGTTCAATGCCCAAGTATAGGTTTTGAGTAACTCATTCCTGGGTGCTCTATAATTCTTCTAATATTGTTTTCTGGACTTGACCCTCGCCTGGACCTTGACCCTGCCTCTTGCTGCCTGCCTCCTTGTTCATTGCCTGGACTTTTCACTACGATTTCATCTGAACCCTTTCTGTACTGCATATAGGCAAATTCGACCATCGAATATTAGAATTCGAATGATTCGAATACTTCGCCAGGATCAAGCTACCGAATTGTGAATCATTAGCTGAATTTTTTATATTTGATCGATCGAATTGCAGTAAAATCCTTTGATTTTACTTCCCCACTATTCCCATGGTCGAATTTCAAATTTTTTTTTTTAATACGAAATTCGACCATTAGTAAATCTGCCCCTTATGCTGGCCATAGACGCAAAGATCCGATCATTCGAATCATCGAAGGATCGGACTTCCCCATCTCCCGACCTGCCACTAACCTTCAGATCAAATAAAGTAGCAAAAGCACAGGTCAGCTGACGTTCTGCCCCTGACAGGGATCGTACAAAAGTTGTATGATTAAAAACCTAGTGACGGTCTCCCAATGAAAATCGTACGATCTGCAATAGATGCAAAGATCTGATCGCCAGCCGACAGAAATTTTCTAACCTGGCCAATCAACCAAACGACCGATCAGCATGGCACGACAAATGTCGGAACACTCCACACACGATCCGAAAACCGTACGAGTCAAGGATTCGTACGATCGGATCGTTGCGTCTTTGGCCAGCTTTAGAGCTAGATACACCAGTGAATGGAAAGCCGGTTGCAGCAATTCCCCTGCAGTTGCTAGAACTGAACTTGCTCAGTTGCTGCTAATTTATGAGTCAACCTAGAAGGGATTTTTTTCTTCTTCTTTCATTTAGTTTTTGCTTTAAAAGATAACTATACCCCACTAAAACAATGTAGGTCTCCATAAAAAGATATTGCATAAATTATTATTATTAACATGTATTTCTATAGCGCCAACATATTTCGTGGCGCTGTATAAATCAGCTCATATGTAAAACCCTGCTTCATGTAAATAAGCCACTTTCATAATAATATACTTTTTTAGTAGCATGTGCCACTGGGTAACATAAATTGAAAATTGCCATCTTAATAAATAAGGGCCGCCCCCTGGGAGCGTATGATTCACAGTGCACACAAACATACCAAACAAACTATAAAGTTAGGTCATATGAGCCAATTAACTGACAGAGTTGTGTCTTTTGCTTCCACACTTCTTCCTGTTACAGTTAAGAGTTGCAGTATTTCTGGTCAGGTGATATGAGGCAGCACACAGACCATCAAAAAATGATGTTTCAAGACAAGAGATGTAAAAGGGCAATATTTACTTAAAGGGAACCTTTAAAAAAATTTTCAAAACACATCAGTTAATAGTGCTGCTTCAGAAGAATTCTGCACTGAAATCCATTTCTCAAAAGAGCAAACAGATTTTTTTTATATTTCATTTTGAAATCTGACATGGGGCTAGACATTTTGTCAATTTCCCAGCTGCCCCAAGTCATGTGACTTGGGCTCTGATAAACTTCAATCATTCTTTACTGCTGTACTGCAAGTTGGAGTGATATCACCCCCTCCCTTTCCCCCACCCAGCAGCCTAACAAAAGAACAATGAGAAGGTAACCAGATAACAGCTCCCTAACACAAGATAACAGCTGCCTGGTAGATCTAAGAACAGCACTCAATAGTAAAACCCATGTCCCACTGCGTACTATTCAGTTACATTGAAAAGGAAAAACTACAGCCTGCCAGAAAGCAGTTCCCTCCTAAAGTGCTGGCACAAGTCACATGACTGGGGCAGCTGGGAAATTGACAAAATGTCAAGCCCCATGTCAGATTTCAAAACTGAATATAAAAAAATCTGTTTGCTCTTTTGAGAAATGGATTTCAGTGCAGAAGTCTACTGGAGCAGCACTTTTAACTGATGCGTTAAAAAAAAAAACATGTTTTTCCATGACAGTTTCCCTTTAAATATATATTCCAGTTTGGTAAGATTTTTTAATATGTCACTTAATATGAGATAAGCTATCTGTTGCTTATGTATTCATTTTGGGGGCAATCAATCATTTTGGGGGTATCTATTTTTAGAACTATTTACTGCAACATTTTTCGCTACTTCATTACATGTAATTTACTACCTCGTGGCTGCTTCTCTTTAACACATTTGATGTTGTTCTGACCTTGTATATAAAAGCCATTCAAGCATGATAAGACTGCTAAATGACATCTGATCTCATGAGTAATTGTCCCATGTGCCAGAGAAGTTTCAGTTAACAGGTAGAAGCAGCTGACTTGGTGAATGACCTTGTAATGATAAAGTTACAATTGTCCCCGAGTACATTCAGGATGCATCGACAAACATTACTCTGTGGTGCCCAGCAGAGGGCGTTATCTGGAAGCATAAATACCGGCCTTCCTATAGATTTATCTTTTTTCCTATTAATAACATTGGGATCAACCATCAAAAATACCAGCCGGGCTGGTAAAATACCGGACAGGTGGCAACCCTATCCATTGCACTTCTCGCCATAGGGCCCAACATTCAGATTATCCCAATATAGCCCTGCCAGTTAGTGGCATATCGGGGAAAGATCCGCTCGTTTGGCGATGAACACTATCAGCTTGCAAAGTATGATTTTTCTATAGAGGTTATAACAAACAAGCACATTTCCTTGTTCAATTTGTTCTATAGTGGATTGCTGGGAACTGAATTTCAGCGATTTAAAGAAGAATCACAGGTTATAGTTAGTCTGGCCTAGCTCGTTATTTTGGAAACATGTTTATTCAGCTAGATTTTGCAATATGCTTATAATTTCATTCATTTATGCTGGCTTTCAGTAGCAAACTCTGCATAACTGTGTGACCCCTGACCCCATGACATGTGCTAACCCCGTTTCCTCATTGTGTGTGTGTGTGCTCTACTTCTTGTATGTATGAATAGTTATAGTGTTTTCCATTTGTTTGACTTTCTTTGATAGTTATCCTACAGTACCAGAGCAGTTAACCCTTGTAATGTCTCATAGGTAGTGGTATCCACCTTCCTTGATACTCTTGCTGTTAAAGGAAAATTAAAGTGCTTTAAAGTAATGAAAATGTGTGTCCTGTTGTGTTGCTTTGGTAAAAGTGGTGTTTTTGCTTCAGAAACTCTACTACAGTTGATTTAAACAACATTCTGCATTTCATTCAATGATCAGGTTACATAGCAGATAATAGATGCATTCTGCAGAATACCATTGTATTCTATTACAGAGCTTATCCGTTATCTGGTAAGTATCCTGTGTTTTTTCTCCTTTTTTAGCCTAAATGGCTGCCCCCATGGCAGTCTATTTATATAAACTATAGTAATGTTACTAAAGCAAATGCACAACTTTTACCAATGCAGGGCAACAGTCCATTATATTTTAATTACTTTAAAATGCTTTTAGTTTTATGTGTTACTGATCCTTAAATTTGACACCCCTTTTATAACATTAAGTTGCTTGTTGGCCCCTTGTTTAATTTTCTGTCATGCCTGCACAATTTTTGATGTCGGTGGATATATACACAACAGTTTCAGGACATTACGTCTATATCTACACTCAAAATCTGTGGTTGGGGAAACTCTTACAGTTTGTGACCCTACAGAATGTAGATACATTTTAGGAAAAACACTACTGGACTTATTCACTCCAGACAACAATCTACAAGCAAATCGGATTCTAGTGGTGCTTTAGAATGATTAGTGATATATAGATTTTACATTCCTCTAGCTTGGAATCTTGTGTAATGGATTTATAGGATCACAGTTTCCCATTCCCTTCTAGCTCTTCGTTATCTTGGATACTTCAAACTCCCCCTGGATTTAACAAGAGTGAAGCAAGAGTCCTGCACCAAGATGCATCAGACAGTCACATGGTGAGTAGAGCAATGTCTGCCCTTATCTATGTTCCACTCTCACTTTGCTCAGGAATGTTATCACTGATCAGTCACAAGTTCCAGTTCTTACTAGTCACTTTTATTTCTGCTCACAGTTTAAAAGCTGCAGAGGCTTAAAGGAATACAATCATTTTTAAAGACCAATCTTAAAGGCCATTCCCAGGTGCATCTGCTGGGACCTCTATGTGCTTCAGGTGGGGCACCACGGCTGACACAAGCTGATCACTAGTCATAGGCTGACCTCAATTGCCCCTCTGTCTTATACAAGCAAATCTGATGTCTTTCTTTATAATGGTGCTTGCTACAGGATTGCTTATGTGGGAGGACTAAACAGTCCTGCAGATAATCTACATACACTGATGTCATAGCAAGCTAATATGGCAGCTCCTATCCTAAAGAAACAAGTGTCTAGAGCCGTTTACTCAGGTATGGAAAAGCATTATAAAGAATAAAAATGGTGTTGTAGCTTGCACTGCTGTGGCTAATCTATTGACAATAAACTGCCTTGGTAGCTTACTTTCTCCTTTAACGCATGTACAGGGGGCCAACCCCAACAGCTTGAGTACCTATCCTACTTCTGAATTCACAGACTATACCTGCATAGATATGTTAAATAAATATGCCTGTGCGCATCAGCAACTTTGAGGCAGCAGCATGTAGGATATTTGCCCTTCTAGACAGTCAGTCTATTTTTAGTTACGCATTCTCCTTTAATGGACACAAAAATCAATTTATCTGTGTGAGGCTGATTTATCTTGATTAACTACGCACAGTCTGGCAGAAATGTCCTATGCATTTATTTTAGAATGCAGTGCAAAATGCTCGATTACTTGTCAACATCAGGAAGAGATTTCCTGGGACACAATGCCACTGTGCAAGGGGCTGGAGATACCCTGCTCTGAATTGAAGAACATGCACCCCACCCCTCTACAAATGTCTTGGAAAGAGCAGGTAAACATTAATGAGATTTTTGTGCTTTTATCACCTTATTTCATTAACTATGGCTAACAGAAAGAGACTTGACAGTGAGTATTGCTTTCTAATAACCAGAGCATAATCGCATGGATTCTGAGGCCCCAGGAACACAAAGAAGCAAAGCTTTAAAATCAACACAGAACCTGCAGACCATTTAGTGTGCCCTCCTGATGAAATGGTGGCTGAAAATCAGGCATAAATACATTTGTTTGTTAGAGAATATAGTAGGGTGAAGACAATACTTGCAGGCCAAACAATTACATCATGCTAATTGGGCCAGTGTGTTAAGGCCCCCAAACACGGGCCGATAAAAGCTGCTGACAGACCGAGTCGGCAGCTTATTGGTCTGTGTGTGGGGCCATCCGAAGGGCTACCCCAATCGATATCTAGCCGAAAGTCGGCTAGTTGGGCAGGTTAAAAAACCCTGTCGGATCGCAGCCGCATCTGTTAGTGTATGCGGTGCTGTGATCAAACAGCCCATTTCGGAAGCATTATGATCCGATCGTTGGGCCCTAGGGCCCACGATCGGATCAGCCCGATATCGCCAACTTCAATGTGGGCATATTGGAGAGAGATCTGCTCGTTTGGCAACATCGCCAAACGAGCAGATCTCTGCGTCTATGGCCACCTTTAGTGGCAAAATAAGGTAACGATCAACCTTGTCAAACAAGCAAATCTTTAAAAGTATTAACAGTACAGTGGCAACATGATGAGGTCAAACTACACCAAGACAGAGCTTAAAAGAAAGATTGGCGCTGAGAAAAAAATTAGTGAATCTTTAAATCACCAAACACAGGGTATATGTTTTCTTAACAAGCCACCCTACAAAAAATTATTTATTGAGAACAAGGGACTTTTTTATTGTTTATCATTAGCAGTACAATTGGCACATTGTCCATTTGACGGCAGTGTACTGTACTCGAGAAGAAACAACTGGCTGTATGTATTTTCAGGAGGCAAATTATCAGAGTTCAAAAGCCCACCATAATTCACTGAAATACAACTAATTAAGTAGGCATGACTTCACATGAGGCCTCTATATCTAACAGACATGCCACAGGGAAGTAGTACTTACTCGTTTAAAATGCAGGGAAACCTAAATTACCAGGAACATCCTTCCCTTTGCATAACTTCAAGCGCACTGGCTGTGTCTGTAGTGTGTACATATAATGAGTTACGTGTCACCTACTTTATAATGTAAGGATTTTAGAAGGGGTCCCATCACCAAAGAAAGGTATGAGGTTACCCAAGCTGTACATTCTGAAATGATAATAACTGAGTGACATTCAAGCTTTGCCAGCTCTGTTACTGGAGAACAAAAAAATACATTTTGCACGTTGGCATTTTGACAGTTGATAACAGCTGGATTTGAGTTTATATCCTGTTTGCCTAAGTTTATTTCCACATTTCATAGGTCAGCCAGAAATATAATTAACGTCTGCATATCAATTATATACAAACACTCATACAGGGTGTATAATTAAAGGGACCATCACTTGGGTAAAAGACAGCACGTCTTTACTGCCCTGGTTGGATAGCACCCATAACTTTGCTCAATGTCCCTCCAGCCCTATATGGTCTATACTAGTGGTCCCCAACCTTTATTGGTGCAGGGACCGGTGTCGAGGCAAAAAACTTTTCAAGGACCGGGGGGGTCATTGTTCCATTTTGATGCACCTTGTTTCATTTAATAGAATGAATGTATGAATGCTGACAATGTATTTGCCTTAAAAGGAAACTGTCAAGGGAAAACATGATTTTTTTTTTTTTTAACGCATCAGTTAATAGTGCTACTCCAGCAGACTTCTGCACTGAAATACATTTCTCAAAAGAGCAAACAGATTTTTTATATTCAGTTTTGAAATCTGACATGGGGTTAGACATTTTGTCAATTTCCCAGCTGCCCCTGGTCATGTGACTTGTGCCAGCACTTTAGGAGGGAACTGCTTTCTGGCAGGCTGTTGTTTTTCCTTCTCAATGTAACTGAATAGTACGCAGTGGGACATGGGTTTTACTATTAAGTGCTGTTCTTAGATCTAACAGGCAGCTGTTATCTTGTGTTAGGGAGCTGTTATCTGGTTACCTTCCCATTGTTCTGTTGTTAGGCTGCTAGGGTGAAAAGGGGAGGAGGTGATATCACTCCAACTTGCAGTACAGCAGTAAAGAGTGATTGAAGTTTATCAGAGCACAAGTCACATGACATGGGGCAGTTGGGAAATTGAAAAAATGTCTAGCCCCATGTCAGATTTCAAAATGAAATATAAAACAAAATCTGTTTGCTCTTTTGAGAAATGGATTTCAGTGCAGAATTCTGCTGGACCAGCACTATTAACTGATTTTTTTTCCCATGACAGGATTCCTTTAACTTTTTATCTCCGATCAGGCAAACCATTGTATATGTGTATTTCACTTAGCCTTGGAGTGCTCCCACAACTACTTCCCCCACGTGTGTGTCTATATATCCATACTTAAAACACTCACAGACATGGCAGGAAGGAAATGTTTCCTTTTATTGAATCCTCTTTACATCTACGCTAGTGATGTGCTGGTCGCATAAAACCCAACCGGCAGCTGACCCAAACCCGACTGCCCTCCACCCACCATAGCCCAAATTCTGGGTTCCTTTTAAAGACCCCGTCGCCCCGCCAATGATGTCACAAAAGGGGTGTGGCAAGCAGGCGTGCAGTTATAAAACCTGAAGTCAGATGCTGGCAGTGTATGGTGGCGGAGTCACCTGCCAACTGCAAATGCAGGTGCAAGGTCGGGCCGAACCCTACCTACCCCCGGGTCCTGGGCCGGCCCGTACATCACTAGTCTATGCATTTCAATCCTACAAGGTTACTAAATGGGGCTTAGCGCCCATAAACATCTGATATATTTTGCAGTTTAATCAAAGCAGTGGTGAGCAGCAACTGTCTATATTATTATTTAGTACAAAGGAAATAAACAAAAGCAAACAATTTATACCATGATCACCCTGACAAAGTACAAATCTGTGCTAAGAGCATCCGATAAAATGGGAGAGGTCACACGTGGGTGCCCACATATATTGCCACATGCCAACAGTGCAGTGGTAAGAGTTTAGTAAGCAGAACACTTCCTGACAGACTCACATTTCTCACTTCCTCACCCTTACTAGCTGAAATATATGAAATGTAATAACCTCCGCCTCCCCCACCCACACACTTCCTGTAACCAGTCCCTTTGTGGGTATTTAAGAAAATCCTATATAAATCTGAATCCTACACTCAGGAGCTGTGTTACCTCTCACGACCCCAAACTTTACTCTTCTCTGTTTAAAGAACCCACAGGAATATCAGGTTAAATGATGGGGATATAGGATAATATGAACAGGTCAAGCACTAAGCAGTGTTCTGCCCCACACAAGAAATGATCAGGAACAAAAGTTGAAGATTAGATGCTTAAGGGCTGCCTATAGCTGCCCTGGGTAAATATTAGGGATGCACCAAATAAATGTAAAGTCATGCACCTGAGATGTAAAAATATCCAAACCACTTATACCCTTAATGGGACTGCACTAGGCAAATCCATTATGGAAAAGGACCTTGGAGTCCTTGTAGATAATAAACTTGGCTGTAGCAAGCAATGCCAGTCAACAGCATCAAGGGCCAAAAAGGTCTTGAGCTGCATTAAAAGGGGCATAGAGTCACGGAAGGAGGGGGTCATTCTTCCACTTTATAGAGCACTTGTAAGGCCACATCTAGAATATGCAGTACAGTTTTGGTCTCCATCACTAAAACAGGGCATTACTGTATTAGAGAGGGTACAGAGAAGGGCAACTAAGCTGGTAAAAGGTATGGAAAATCTTAGCTATGAGGAAAGATTGGCCAAATTGGGGATGTTCAAACTGGAAAAGAGGAGAAGGGGGATATGATAACTATGTGTAAATATATAAGGGAATCATATAATAATCTCTTTAATGCTTTATTCACCAGTAGGTCTTTCCATCTGACACAAGATCACCCATTCCGTTTAGAAGAAAAGAGGTTCCACCTAAATATTCGGAAGGGTTTTTTTACAGTGAGAGCTGTGAAGATGTGGAATTCTCTCCCTGAAACTGTTGTACAGGCTGATACATTAGATAGCTTTAAGAAGAGGTTGGATGGCTTTTTAGCAAGTGAGGGAATACAGGGTTATGGAAGATAGCTCATTATACAAGTTGATCCAGGGACTAGTCCGATTGCCTTTTTGGAGTCAGGAATGAATTTTTCCCATGGAATGCCAATAAATATAGCACATTGATTAATATGGTTCTCCAGGATCATTTTATTTTTGATTATTGAAGCTGAGTGACCTGACAGAGCCACTATTCCTGTTGATTGAACCGATTAAAACTACTAACAAAGTGAGGACATCACCATACTACTCTGTATTCCTAGGAATTTTTCCCCCTCTGAGGCAAATTGGAGAGGCTTCAGATTGGGTTTTTGCCTTCCTCTGGATCAACTAGTTTAAAGTTTGAACTTGATGGATGCGTGTCTTTTTTCAGCCTAACTTACTATGTATGTATGAATGCACTATTTTGGATTCGGCCAAACCCCCAAATCCTTCACTAAATATTTGTCCAAATAAAGAACCAAATCCTAATTTGCATATGCAGATAGGAAGGGGAAAACAGTTTTTACTTTCTTGCTTTGTGACAAAAAGTCACATGATTTTCACTCCCCGCCCCTGATTTGCATATTCGCCAGAATCCGAATCCTGCTGAAAAAGGCTGAATCCTGGCTGAATCTCAAACCTAATCCTGGATTTGGTGCATCCCTGGTAAATATATTGAGAATAAAGAGGGCCCAACATTAGGTATGGTACTTTAATTCCAGAGTCACACCTGCACTTGTCGGTACACTGCATTATAATAGTACCAGAAGGCAAGGTCAATGCCAAAGGCAGGGGAAGGCTATGGTATTCACAGAGTTGTTCTTCTCCAATAGGCTACCTCCTATCTGTTTGCTACAGTGAAGTGACCCTAGCAACTTTACATGAATGACAGTCTGGAGGATGAGACAGAAACTAAAAAGTTGACCAGGGTTGTTGTCAGGACACAGTAGCACATACCTCCCAACATTTTGGGAAAAAGGACAAAAAGATTTTTCAGCACGCCCATTTTGTGGCCACACCCCCTAATATCCATGTTCATTTTACAAAATTTGGCAGGTTAAGAAAAATTTTAACACATTTCTGTGGTTTTTATGTGTTATTACAGTTTTGCTTATGAGGTGGATTGCCCTTTAAGTTGCAAGTCAGTTTCACCAAGAGACCTGCTTGTCTTAAATTGTTACAATTGCTTCCTTTCTTAACTTAAATTGTTACAAAAGTATCTAAGTGCACCTTCAACATATTCTGGGCTCTCTGCCAAAAGCCAATTAAGTTAGAAAATGTTTATATTTTTCTGGCTGTTCAGTGCAGGAGATCAAAGGGAACATTTCAGTAACAACCTGGGACTACAGGTTGAGCTGTCAAAATCAGGACTGTCCTCCTGAAAAATGGGACAGTTGGAAGGTATGCAATTTATTTGGCGAAACAAAACAGGACAGATTTGCTCATCACTACTTCTTAACATCTCTGCATTTGCCATTTGATCAGCATTTTGTTTTAATTGATACTGGTATAGGATCTTTTATCCGGAATGCTTGGGACCTGAAGATTTCAAGATAAGACCTCTTTCTGTAATTCGGAATGCTGTGCCCTTGCTAAAAATCCTTTAGCCATACAATAAACTTAATAGGATTGTTTGACCACCAATATGGATTCGAGCAGAAAAGTTCCCACAAGGCACAGGTATGGGATCTGTTATCTGGAAAACCATTAATTAAATGTTTGCAAACAATTTCCTTTTTCTCTGTAATCATAACACACCAGCTTGTACTTGATCCAAACTAAGATATAATGAATCCTAATTGGAAGCAAAACCAGCCTATTGGGTTTATTTTATGTTTACATGATTTTCTAGAAGACTTAAGGTAGGAAGATCCAAATTACAGAAAAATCCAGAAAGCCCAGATCCAGAGTATTCTTGATAACAGGTCCCATACATGAACTTTTTTATTATTACAATTAATACTAATTAAATTATTTGCATAAAATGGACTGTATGGAGAGAAGCCTTATTACATAGTTACATTGGGTTGAAAAAAGACAAAGTCCATCAAGTTCAACCCCTCCAAATTAAAACTCAGCATACAACACACACACACAATATATGCCCATAGCTATACTAATAGAGTTTAGGATCAAAATATTGTACTTTGGAGCTTTATAGATTACGGGTTTCTGGAAAGAAATCCCATCCTTGTACTGATTTTTACACCTGCTCGGCAACTTTGTTATGAGCAAATGGAAAACAAGTGATTAGGCTTCAGGCCCATTGCAGAGAAATGCCCACTAGAAACTGCTCTATGAAGATAAGCAAAAAGGAACTACTGGAAAGATATGGATAAATAAGGAGGGGGTCATTTATATGTAACAATTGCTGTGATCTGCCATTTCTGTTTGCTTCAAATAATACTATAAATCTGTTTTTGAGATTAACGAGTCACTGATTGACTGTGAGGAAAATGTGGTATTTGTGCCATTGTGTTAACAACTGCTTTCCTTCCTGCTTCCATTTGATTTCTTACTAATTACCTGCCTTTTTTTTAAAATATAACTCTTACGGACATATTTAACCCATCATCTCTAACAACTCTCTACCGCTTAAAAACATACTTTGCCCAAATATATATAATAATATATATAGAATAATAATGTATGCTATTCATTTAGTACGTTTGTTTTTAAAGTTTCTCCCATGAGCAAACTGCAGCTGCTTTCTTTCCCTAATTGCATTTAATTATTGTAGGTGATGCAGCAATGACTTCCCTAATGTACACGCTCAATATGCGATTGCGCCAATCTAAAATAATTTAATCTAGAGACACCTTCATAGAAACTAAAAGGCGGGGGGGGGGGAAGCAATAAAAAGTAATACAGATAAAGGGTCTGTTATCCAGAAAGCTCTGAATTACCAAATGGCTGTCTTCCATAAACTCCATTTTATCCGAATAACCAAAATTTTACCTGTAATAATGAAACAGTACCTTGTACTTGATCCAAACTAAGATATAATTAATCGTTATTGGAAGGAAAACCAGTCTATTGGGTTTATTTAACGTTTACATGATTTTCTAGAAAACTCAAGATATAAAGATCCCAAGGTGCTGCATCACATTCATTCTCCCATAAGGACAACATGGGAGTTTACAAGACAATTATTTTTTACATCATCTTTGTCACTGTAGCATGAAAAAGAGCAAGCAAGACAGTGCTCACTATCCATCTGGGGTGAGTGACTTGGGGAAGGCATGGGCAATTTTGCTTGCTTCAAGATTAATGTGCAACCACAGCAAAACAGGTTTTTCCAGGTTGCAGAGGCCAAGTTCATCCGAAGCAGGAAACGACTGCTTTGACATAGAAGCATTAATATTGAGAAAAAAATAATGTCTGGACTGCCTCCATGGCAGACTCCTGACTACAGTAGACTTGATTGATTGTACAAAGATTGTTTTTCCTATCCCTAACTCAGATTTAGTATAAATGTAGCTGTTAGGCTTGATATTAAACTGCTGGGAAAGTATCAATTTTATTTCCTGTTTTTCCTTGGCTCACACACTGTGTGTTGTTGGCAAGCATATTTGTGTGTGCAACTAGTTTCATTTAAAACAGGTTGTTCATCTTTGAGTTAACTTTTAGTATCATGTGGGGAGTGATATTCGGAGACAATATGTGCTTTTTGAGTCATTTGGCTTTTTATTCAGCAGCTCTCCAGTTTGAAGTTTCTTGAAATTACCCAAATTACCCTAGAAACCATGCACTGATTTGAAAAAGAGACTGGAATATGAATAGCAGAGGGCCTGAATAAAAAGACAATAATTAAAAACAATGTATCCCCATTTTACATGTTCCTAAGTTTTAGGGTTGCAGCTATCTTCCTGGGCAAAAGGGTGGGGCAATGACATTCGGGGTAGACTTGTGGTGTTAGGGGGTAGAATTATATCAAGAGGGGGGTTATAAAATCATGGGTTTGGATCGGGCCTATTATTATCTGGGCTTGCTGCCTGAACAAGCAATTTTGAAACAGACAACTCATTGAAAGAGCAGCTAAATCCAGCCTCTGTATTTTTTTATCATTATTAATTATTTGGCTATTAAATGGGACCTGTCACCCTAAGAAACTGTTACTAAGACAAACTGTGTATCACCCCAAACTCTTGTGTATGAACCAGAGTGGGGGACCTAATGCTCATGCGCAGTGCACTGCACAATTATAGACCCTGAGGAGGGAAGAGGAATGTAGGAACCACGAGTGGAAAGTGAAAGTAATTGACTGCCCCACCTTTATGCCTCAGGCATCTCAGATTTTTAAACACCTTTATAACAGGTATGGATGTTTTAATGAAATAGATGATAGATAGATAGATAGATAGATAGATGTGTATATATGTCATTAGGCAAAAGTCAGTTGTCCTTACCTTAGCAAGACGAGCTCTTTTGATAAGATCATTGAGCTTGCGTAAGGCAGCGTTTCGGGGGAGGCTCTGAATATCACGGAAAAGGTCCTGAGCCTCCATTTCAAAGAGCTTCCGATTTTCTGTAGTCTGCAGTGGTTTAGACCAGAAAGAACCAATATAAACTCGAACAACCTCTGGAGTATTTATCACCTTCCCTAATGACCACATTAGGGCACCGTAAACCCTCATTAGCTGCTGAGTGTCCACCTGGTCAGCTTTATTGAGTACCACCCGTATTTTGTCATCCTGACCACGAAAGGCTTTAATTGCTTCGGAGAACTCATCTGATATATCCAGTTTGTGAGCATCGAACAGCAGAATAATGCGATCCACTCGTTCTGCAAACCACTGCAAGACCTGGCTGAAGTCATAGCCTAAAGTTAAAAAACACAAATAAAATTATAACAATAATAACCAAACAGAACATATAACATAACAAAGCACATGTAGTCCCTTATCTTTATGGCTACTAATCATATTTTGTTTCTTGGCATTCAGCTTTGTTACTTTCATGAGTTACAGGAAGAGAGAGATTCCATTCTAAACTCGGCTGCACAAATAGCAATGACATTAGCATTAGGATATTTTATCTTAAAACATGGCACATCCTAACAAAATACATTCTTCCTGAAGAAAAAAAAAATTGCTGATAGAGGCTGGTTATTTACTATTTTTATTAAAACATGGCTGTGTTATCAAACACAAAGGGTGGTGGAAATCTCTTCTACCGCGGGCGACTTATCGCCCTGAAATGACTTCCTGCCGGCAAGAATGTAAATCAACAGCAGAATGGCATTCAGATTGGTTTGTTTTCCTGAAGTCATCTGAAGTTTCCTTGTGAGGCCACTTTGGACAACTTTGGAAAAACAAAGCGATCCTAATGCCACCCTGCCGGTGATTCCCATTCTTGCAGGCGGGAAGGCATTTAGGGGAGATAAGTCGCCATCGGTAGAGCACATTTGTTGCTTGGCGACTAATACCCCCGTCTGTGCGGAACCAATTTCTAAGACTCAGACCCAACCCAAAGCCGCATATTTACCCACTTTGATCTGCCATCTGACCCGCAACTGCCTTATCCACAACCCAACCCGCCGACCACCATCAAACCAAATTTGACATTATCAAAACTGGCCAGTAGCAGATAGGGAGAGGGATAGAAGCACCCCATGTGAAGTGAGAGAGCTGTGCCTGAAGTCAGATGGGAGGAGGAGGAGACGAGTGGAGGGAAGAGAGCTGCAGCAGGAAGATACCTGCAACCTGACCCGCGACTGTCTTCTATACACCCTCCTGAAAAGCCTACCCTAATTCCGCAGGGTACCTGCTATTTTTGCGGGTAACCCGCGGGTACTCGACCCGCAGCAGGAATCTACCCTAAAGGTGAAGACGCAAAGAGTTACTAGTGGCAGCTACTTGTCATGGCTACAAAATAGAAATTAGAGCTTATTGGCTTAACTAAGGCACTGTGTGTGTTTTAGCAGACAATTCTCAGTATTGTTTATGGAAGGGTACTTTGCAGCCAAAAAAAAAAAGAAGCTGGTACTAGTAGCTCTGTGTGTCTTCACTCTAAAAGAAAGAAACCAATAATTTATCAAGCCCATAAGTTCACACTGTCAGTATGATACTAAGTTGTACAAACCAATAAAATGATCATGGAGCACTTGGAGATTCCTTGGCAGAACCATACAGTATCCCTTTAGTGTTATAAAATGAAGAGACTGCATTATTAGTCAATATGGGCTGCATTTTATAAAACTGGGGTGGGAGAAAGATTCTCTTACAGTAATATCCCAAGACACATATCAAATGGATAATCTGACCAGAAAGCAGCGGAGCAGTGCCACAAACAATAGACCCTAAATTAAGGAACACTGGAATGCTGGACTGCTTTGATCAGTCAAACTACATTTACACATTTTAACCATTTCACAGGATTGTAGAGAAAGAGGATGAAGTATAGAGAACAAGCTTGAAGCCCTCTGCACTAGGGGCCAGTTTATTCAAGTCCCTTCAGCAGATATTTTAATGAATGCTATGATTAAAGTTGGATTCAACCTGACAGAGAACATGCTTTGTTATACAATCCATGGTGATTATTGGAGCTAGAGCAGCAGATCTGAAAAGTGCTTCATCTGTAGGTCTGAGTCATAACCAGAACTGGCTGGAGTATATGATGTCATAGCCATGAGATGTCACAGAAAGCCACTTGCCTGCAGATCTGCTTTTTAAGCTCCAACTCGCCCCATGAAGTTGTCAGGCAGTTACAATCAGATAAAGGAGAGACAGAAACACATTAGGCAGGAGAAGAAGGCAAATTAAAAAATATATATATAATAAAAAATAGGCTAGGAAATTCTATAACATACTAAATGTAAACTTTATGGTGAGCTATCCATTTTAATGCAGTGGCATGGTGGGACACTGTAAGCTTCCTGAGACAAATGTATATGTAAAGTCTTCTCCATCTGTATAATAGGTGCAGCCAGTGTACTTCCTCCCACCCAGGATTATACTAGGTCTCTATAAACATTATTTTCAGACTTTTAATTTATTCACTCCCGGATTATAAGCATGTGTACAAAACACACAGGTCTGTTATAACTATGGAAAGTCATATGACACATGCGGTGGCTATCAGCGTTGTGTTAGAGTATACACAAAGACTGAAAAAAATTGAGAACCTGTTTCAGAAAAAAGCAGTGTGCTTCACAACACAATTTATAATCATGGTAACATGACATGCATGGTTAGTGCAAGAACAATAAGGGACAGATTTACTAAATTCACATGAATAATTCGAAGTTCGATCGAATTTTAATTAAATATGAATCTTCAAATATGCAAATTAGGCAAATTCAACCATCGAATATTCGAATAATTTGAATATTCGAATAAAATTTTATTTGAATATTCGACTATTAGATGGTCAAATTACTTCGCCAGAACCAAGCTACCGGATTGGGAATCATTAGTTTTGATTGAATAAAAAAAATTTGATTGATCGATTAAATCGATTAAAATTGCGGTAAAATCCTTTGAATTCGATAGTCGAATTTGAAGGATGTTACTTCCCTTTTATTCATATGGTCAAATTTCAAATTTTTTTTTTATTCAAAATTCGACCTATGATAAATCTGCCACTTTAAGTGTGTGTAAAATTAAACTAAAAAGCCTATATTGTGCAGCATTCATATTTTGTTTGGAATCAGCCAGGTTAACTTTTTTGTGTTTTTTTTTTCCATAAAATATATCAAAGCCCAAGCACTTTCTTGGAAATAAATAAAATGCCATTATGATAAATAAACTTCCCCTTCCCTCTCGCTTGCCACAGAACAAAAATGTCCCTTATCTTTCTTGAACAGACTCAGACTGTTGAAACAAATGCAGGAGCCAAGAGTGCAGTGCACATTTATGCGAGGAAAGACAAATATAACATGCAAGGCAAAAAAACTCTGCTCTTGCATAACATTTCAAACAAATGTAGAGTGAAAACCCAACCCAAACCTGGCCAAAGACAATTCTTCACTGCAAATTTAATTCAGCCACATTATAATGGTCTTATATTCACTTTTAATTAGTCTAATAACAATTAAGTTTTCCATCAAGGATGGCTTGATAAAAAAGGAAGTTTTTTTTCCCCAGAAAGGCTAATTCCACATTAATAAAACTGACACAGCTGATCAGATGTTTCGTACTTGACACAAGAGGAAGTCAATATATCCTGTTTATACAGTACATTGTATATGCTACCTGTGAAGTTTTAAATATTTTGCTTTTATCAACTTTTAGGCAATGTGATCAAATTGCACACCCGTTACATTGCTCCATGTATAGGTCCCTTTGCCATCATGTAATCCCAGTCTTGATTGGGACGGAAACCCCAGCCAGTACCACTCATACCATCTGTTGAACTAGAAGGGGCATTGTCTGTACATCCCTTCTTAAAGGAGAATTCAACCCCTACCATAAAAAAACCCTACTCTCCAACTCAGAACCCCTGCCTCCTCCCCCTGCCTAACTGTGCCCACTGGTCAAATGCCCCTAACTTATTTTACTTATCCCTCTATGCAGATTTGTCCTTGGGAGTTCACAGGCGCCATCTTCTTTTCTTTGTTAAACTTTGGAATCAGAGAGACGTTTTCGGCGCATGCATGTTGGAGTAAATTTCCAGCTCTGGACAACTGCGCATGTGCCGAAAGTCATGAAAATTTCTGAAAATTACTCTGCAATTTTCGTGACTTTTGGCACATTTGGGGCAGGAAGATTACTCCAACTGTGCATGCACCCAAACTCCGCTCAGATTCTGAAGAAGATTGAAGAAAAGAAGATGGAGTCCGTGAACTCCCGAGGATAAATCTTCACAGAGGGATATGTAAAATAATTTAGGGGCATTTGCCTGGGGGGCAGTTAGGCGGTCTATTTAGGGTAGGGTTATTTTTATGGTAGGGGTTTAATTCTGCTTTAACACGATCAGACTTTGCTTGAATTTCTGTACAGTATCAACTGCACTACTTAGGTTTTCTTGCCTTTTTTTCTTTTGCATAGTGTCAACGCAGCCATTGCTCCTATTAGCACATGAGATAAGATGCAAGAGGACCCTGTACTTTATACCTCCAACTAATTTAGCATTAAGTCCAGTGTCTCTGCTCTGGTCTTACTGTATCTGGTGCATAGGGTTGCCACCTTTTCTTGAAAAAAATACCGGCCTTCCTATATATTTGGCTTTTTTTCCTATTAATAACATTGGGATCAACCATCAAAAATACCCAGCCAGGTGGCAACCCTACTGGTGCAGTATGCAAATATGCTGCATTGTGGGCAGAAAAACGAATCAGACTGTACTAACCACTGAGGCCTCGTATATCACATATTGGACCAGATTCAATACAGTGAGAAAAAGCTTTATCACGTGAAAAAGCATGACTGGATTCAATTTGAGATGCAAATCAATTCCGAACTTGTCACATGAAAACTCTATTGAAGTGTATGGGGGAAAAAACAGGGAACTGAATTTGGAGAAAATAGTTTTCTCCTCGAAGTGAATCTCATCCATGAGTTTTCACGTGATAAACCATGAGATAACATTTTCTCCCTGAGCTGAATCTGGCCCATTGCCTGGTAATAATACACACATTTAGCACAATCCAGGACTTCAAAAAAGCAGGTTATTTGCCGATTTTCCACACTGCTCAGTGCCCCATCCTTCTTTACATCGGCCAGGAGTGTCTGGAATGTGTGTATTGTTACATAGCCTTGTTAAATGCCACTGAAAAATCAGTGAAGCAAAAGAATTTGTATAAATGATGACACACACAGTCACTGAGTTTGTCAGCATGACTGTCTGGAATGGTTGTTTAAAGGGCAGCAGTTAGAAAAAGCAAAGCAAGAATACTATTTGAGAGGTAGATACTAGTATACATAAAAAAGGCCCAGCCTCAGGACATCCATCTTTGGTTGATCTACAGTTGCTAGTATCCCACGGAAAGGCTCTATTTACTTGGGGGGTGTGAGTCTCTGATGAAGTGCCCAGCTTTGGGGCATGAAACGTTAGAATTGCACATCCCTCCACGTAACCACTATATGCGTTTGAATAAAGCTGAGAATTTGATGTTAATAGTGCCAGTGCCAGACTCCTGAATTACTGATCAGCGCTCACTTGTATAACAGTGGACCCCCAAGTAATTGTATATATTAACTCACACCCCGGGCCGGTGCTCCTACCGATTTATTTGTTACAGCTTGGCTTTTCGCTACTGTGCATGTGCATCAGCTCAAAGAAAGAAGGAAGCCAATCGCTCCATGGTGTTGGCAGGAAGAACCCCGGTCCAATGCAGTTTTCTGCTGATAGGAGCACCGGCCAGGGTTGTGAGGTAAATAAATACATTCACTTGGGGAACCTAACTTTTGGCACCCCTAAGTAAATAGAGCCTTTCCTTCTCCTTTAAAAGTATATGCAGATATGATCCTTACACTTTCATATTGTTGCTCTAAGCACTACTGAATCCATTCTGACCTCCAAAGCACATTCCCAAAAAATATAGCACATAATCCACTGAAATCCATTTTGAATTATGTGAATATATGTAGTACTGGGGTTTATGTTCAGTTTCAACTTTACCTCGTTTAGTTCAAGAAATAAAACCCATAGATATAAAATGAAACTCATTTTGGAAGAAGCAGCACATTTCCCTTTAATTGTTACTAGATGCAGTTGAGTAATGCAAATACACAAATACAATAAGGAACAAAAGTGTCAACCACAGTTTTGCTTCCTGGTAAAATTTCCCATAAAGTCATTGCAGTACTATGAAACACTGTGGTGACTAAAACACAGATTTAATAAATGTATTACACTTGTTGCAAGCTTTTCTGTGCCGAGTTGTGCCCCCAAACCAACCAATCCTAAGAAACTTACAACCTTATATTGAATTTACATACCCCTGCTAATACGTTGCTTTTCTCCAGAAAGGATTCCAGGGGAGTCAATTATACTGATGCTTCTCAGAACTTCATTAGGGAGTTGTGAACATATAAATCTGCAATATAAAAGTCACTACAATCATGCAACACTGAATGGAAATGTTCACTTTGAATCTGTGAAAATACATATGTAATCGAAATTATACGTAGGCCTCTATAGGCACGAATAAAACAAAACACCTATACAGGTAAGGGAATCGGAAACCCATTATACAAAAAGCTCAGAATTACGGAATGGCTATCTCCCATATCATCCATTATAATGAAATAATCCAAATTTTTAAAAATGATTTCCTTTTCTCTGTAATAATAAAACAGTAGCTTGTACTTGATCCCAATATAATTAATCCTTATTGGAAGCAAAACCAGCATATTTGGTTTTGGTAATGTTTACATGATCTTCTAGTAGACTTAAGAAGACTTATGAAGATCTGTTATCTGGAAAACCCAAGGTCCCGAGCATTCTGGATAACAGGTCCCATACCTGTACATAATTGACTTTATACACAGTACAGTGTAAGTGCCTCTCTAAGGACAGAAGAATCAGAATCATAAAGAAACATGCTTTTGCTAAATGAGAAGAACCACTTTGTTGTTACAGGAACAAAAGCAGATCCCTCTTATGTATAAATTAAATTAGGGGATCTTTAACAAATATAAAAATATAACCACTGCTTATAAACAAGGTTTAGCCAACGGCAAACAGTAAATAGCTGTAATTAATATTTTAATAAGGGGTTCTGTATAGAAGTAAATAAAATCCAGTTTGCAAGTTGTTGTTGGTGTCACTGGCAGTGCAAAATCATACGCTACTTTTATGGTGTCTACAATTAGGGCAGGGGCACACGAACCTACTGGGTGAAATTTGTCGCCCAGAGACAAATCACCTCTTATTCGGGCGACCAAATTCCCCTAAATGCCGTTCTGCCGGCTAGAATGTAAATCGCCGGTGGGATGGCACTCAGAGCACAAGGAAACTTGGGGCGACTTCGGAAAATGAAGCACTCCAAGTGCCATCCCGACGGCGATTTAGATTCTAGCTGGCAGGAAGGCTTTTGGAGGAGATTAGTCACCTGAAGAAAAGGCGATTTGGTGCTGGTCGACTAATCTCCCCAGTAGCTTTTTGTGCCCCTGCCCTTAGGTGTTCACAAGACATTGGGCAGCTGCAGTGTTAATTGCATGTACATGGTTTAACAGGATCTTTCTCGTAACTATGCACACAAGGTCTTGATGCACGCAGACGTTCTTTATCAGACAGGAGACAGCAACATGCTAATCATATCAGACCAGTGACGCACAGTGCCTTGCTAAAGTCTCTAGCACGCACCAAAGTAATGGAGCAGGTCTAGAATCGTTTGTTTGCTTATTCTTAAAGGAGAAGGATAGTCTATTTAACTTGGGGGGTGCCAAAAGTTAGCCACCCCCAAGTAGATGCATTTTCTTACCTGACACCCTGGGCTATCGCTCTTATCACCATAAACTGCACCAACCAAGGGTTCTACCAGCAAGCACCACAGATCAATAGTCTTCTTTGTTCTTTAAATTTCCCAGGGTAGACGCAAGTGCAGTAGAAATAAATATCTGGCTTTTTCATTAAAGTTGGCTTTTCTCTACTGCGCATGCGCTTCCACAATAAGAAAGAAGAAGCCTTAAGCCAGTGATCCCCAACCAGTAGCTTGCGAGCAACATGTTGCTCTCCAACCCCTTGGATGTTGCTCCCAGTGGCCTCAAAGCAGGTGCTTATTTTTGAATTACTGGCTTAAGCTGGCCATAGACGTAAAGATTTTTGAAAGATCCAATAGTTATCGTGAGACCACGATTGTCTCAAAACGATCGTTTAAATGCCTGATGTGTCCATCAACTAAAAAGACCATTTCAGGCTATATTGCAGCAAAACTGAAGGATCGCAGCCTGCTTGGCCCTGCAAACATAGGTAGATTGCATGGGGACCGATAAAGATTTTCTAACCTGGCCGATCAATCATCAGACCAATGTCGGACGAAAAATCGTAAGATGAACGATCGTTTGTATCTCACTAACCGCACGATAATTTGACAGATTGGTCGGACTTCCCTAAGATCTGTCGTTCGGCAGGGAAAGATCGTTGTGTCTATGGGGAGCTTTAGAGGCAAGTTTTGGTTGCATAAAAACAGATGTCCTGCCAAACATTCTCTCCTGTAGGCTGCCAGTCCATATAGGGGCTACCAAAAAGCCAATCAGATCTCTTATTTGACATCCACATGGACTTTTTCATGCTTATGTTGCTCTCCAACTCTTTTTTAAATTTAAATGTGGCTCACGAGAAAAAAAAGGTTGTGGACCCCTGCCTTAGGCCAATCGCTCTGTGGTGCTCACTGGAAGAACCCTAGGCTGGTGCAGTTTTCTGCTGATAGGAGCACCAACCCAGGGTAGTAGGTAATAGTGATGTGCACGGTGAGAAAAACTCGACCCGCAGCTAATCAGTGCACTCATGATCTGCACCCAACTTCTGCCTTCTGTTTATAGACCCGCGCCGACCTTCCACGCTGATGACATTGCCAAAGGGGCAGGGAGGACAGACGCACCTATAAAACTGGAAGCCAGCAGTGTAAGGTCGTGGGAGTTGAGAGAAGGCAGATGAGCTCAACTCAAAACCGCCCACAACCAGCAAATGGGGGAGCGAGGTCAGCCCGAACCTGCTCGAGCAGCAGGTAAGCCGTAGGTATTGTGCCAGCGCACACATCACTAGATGGCCAGGAAATATAATTACTGGGAGGTGCCTAAAAGGGAGCAGGCAGTTCGGGGAGATTGTTGCCTCGCAGAAGAGGCGATTAATCACCAAGCGACTAAATCTCCCCGTCTGCCCCAACCCTAAAGGATGGATTATATAATTAAAAACACTAATTGGCATATTTACTGAAGACAAACATCCCAGTGATGTTGCCCATAGCATCTTTGCCTTTGTTTTCTAACTTGTAGGAGACTGTTCAAATCTACTTGCTATTTGGTTGCTATGGGCAACATTACTGGTGATGTTAAGGTGGCCATACACGTAGAAATCCGCTTGTTTGGTGATGTCGCCAAACGAGCGGATCTGTCCCCGATTTGCCCACCTTGAGACACAGATACGAGCGGTCGGATCGCGGGACCGCATCAATGAACAGATGCAGCCGCGATCTGACAGGATTTTTAATCCTGCCCGATCGACATCTGGCCGACTTTCTGCCAGATATCGATCGGGGAAGCCCATCGGAGGGCCCCCCACACGGGCCGATAAGCTGCCAACACAGTCTTATCGGCCCGTGTATGGCCCCCTTTAGTCTCTGGTGTTAATAAATACATGCCTACGTTTGCCCAGGAGCAGTAACCTAGAACAACCAATCAGCAGGACGCATTTACTGGTCACCTGCTTAAAAGCAAACATCTTACTGTTTGCTATAGATTACTGCTCATGGGCAAACTCAGTGCATTTTATTACATATGGGGGATTGCTTTATATGTAAACTAATGTTATCATTTGCTGGGAGAATAGGAAGATGGGATTTAGGTTAAGGTGGCCACACACCGAGAGATCCGCTCATTTGGTGATGCCGCCAAACGAGCGAATCTCTCCCAGATATGCCCGCCCACCTTGAGGTGGGTGATATTGGACTGATCCGATCGTGGGCCCTAGGGCCCAACTATAGGAACATAACTGAGGCCTTATGGGCAGTCGGATTGCGGGACCACATCAACGAACAGATGCGGCCACGATCCGACGGTATTTTAAGTCCCGCCTGATCGACATCTGCCTGACTTTCGGCCAGATATCGATCAGGAAAGCCCGTCGGAGGGCCGCATACACAGGCCGATAAGCTGCTGACTTTGTCTGTCCGCAGCTTTTATCAGCCTGTGTATGGCCACCTTAAGACTTGTGGCCCATTAGATGCAGCATACAAATATTTAACCCTATATAGTGTTGATTGAAAGGTTTCTACCTCATTGTTTTTAAGGTACAATATCTCCAAATTGCATGCTGTCATCAGAAAAGAATTTCTTTATATTTGGAAACACTAAGCAATATTATTTAAATTAGTGTATACTGTGTACTTGCTCTCTGACAATAGAACAGGCACTACAGGTATGGGATCCACTATCCAGAAAAAAATTATTAATCCTTATTGGAAGCAAACCCAGCCAATTTGGTTTATGTAATGTTTACATGATTTTCTAGTAGACTTAGAAGATCCAAATTATGGCAATATCCATTATCCGGAAAACCCCAGGTCCTGAGAATTCTATACAGACCTGTAATTGCCTCCTAAAATAGAATAAGATTTATTAATTAGACTGCTGCCTGGGGAGTTCTTAGGCTATGGTGCATTATTACCACTGCAATTTTCTTAGGAACAGTCTGCAGACAGGACTAATGGTTTTGAACGGGATATGAGCTGCCTATGGAAGTACTAGTACTGTCAGGCAGGGACAGTTCATAATCACCAAAGCTAGCTGTATGAAGTGTTCCTCATTGCAACAGCATCTGACACAGGCAGCACATTTTCCCTTATACCACAACGACAAACCTAATGCAACCAAGAGTTAATTTTCAGTGTGTTAAAGGGGAATTCAACGCCCGGCGTTGACCCCCATGGCCCCCACCCCCCCGTAGGCCCTCCTACTTCCTCCTCCCCAGGCCTACCTCTCCCCTGGGCTATTGCCCCTAAGTTGCTACTTACCCCTCTGTGTAGGTCCCCTCCAGCGAAGTTCACAGGGGCCTTCTTCTCTTCCAACGGCTTCCTCCTGGATCCATCAGAGCTCAGCGGCGCATGCGTAGCAGGACGCTGGTACTATTGTGCATGCGCGCAAAGTTCATGAAGTTTGCCTATTGAAATTCGAGAACTTTGTGCGCATGCGCAGTAGTACCAGCGTCCTACTGCGCATGAGCCGCCGACGGAGCGGGATCCAGGAAGAAGCCGTTGGAAGAGAAGATGGCCCAGGAAGAAGCTGTTGTGAACTTCACTGGAGGGGACCTACACAGAGGGGTGAGTAGCGACTTAGGGACAATACCCCAGTGGGAGGGGGTTAGCGCCGGGGGATTGAATTCCCCATTAAATGCCACTGATTACTTCACATTGACATCATGAGAATGTATTCTGTGTTGCCCCTAACTTGAGATTATTGACAAAAAACGTGCCAGTGTTCCTTCTCGCATGCATGGAATTGCAAGGCACTTTGCAGTAATCAAAAGGCAGTAGATAAAATACACTCTAACTAGGACTCGCTCTATAGGATCAAATCCGTGGAAAGCAAAAGAAACCGAAGCTTTGCTGAACTGAACGAGCAATCAATGCAGCGTTAAACAAGAAAAACAAGTTACGTTACAGCTGCAAAAAAATAAATAAATCTGAGGGTCTCCTGTGTGTGCTTTAAGAGAAAGCCCGGGGGCTTTAGAGAATCTGAAGTAGATTGCAGAGTGTGTTTTTTGGAATGTGCAAATACTTTCAACTGCTGATATCATAGGGAATGCAGCACCTAATAATTTCTTGATCCGTGAATGTGCCTTAGGCTAATGTCACGCTATGCTGTTTCTACGCATTTGGGTTTTTTTCTGTAGGCTAAATTAGCTCTCCACACTCTTGTCTTATTTTCCAAATGTATTGTAATCCTTTTTTGTTTTTTATAAACCATTAACATACTTCATGAAGTGCGATTGCTATCAAGTAAGTGGGTCAAGAAGCTGCAAAATTCCAATCTGCTAAAGAATAAATCTGTTGCACAAACCATGACTTAACTGCTTCTACAACCAACTGAGCTAAGTGGCCCTGGAATCTTGTTTATTTCAGGTACAGGTATGGGATCAGTTATCTGGAAACCCATTATACAGAAATCTCTGAATTACAGAATGCCCATCTTCCATAGACTCAAAATAATTATTGAAATTTTAAAAAATGATTCCCCTTTTCTCTGTAATAATAAGAGAGTACCTTGTATTTGATCCCAACTTAGATATATTTAATCATTATTGGAAGAAAAGCCAGTCTATTGGGTTTATTTAATGTTTCCATGATTTTCTAGTAGACAATGTATGAAGATCTGAATTACGGAGAGATCTGTTATCTAGAAAACACCAGGTCCCCAGCATTCTGGATAACAGGTCACATACCTGTATCTTTCAGTGAGAACATACCTGTTCAGAAAGGCATTGCCGAAGCTATTCAGTTTACGGAATGGCTTCTTTGGGTCCACAACAAGCGCATTTCCTGGGATGCTCCCTTCTTGTTCCCCATACATTACAGCAATGAATGAATCTGTTGTGGGTTCTGGCCCAATACGCATTCCTGGGAAATCCTGCTCCAACAAATACCTAATAAACAGATAATAAAGATATTTGGAGTCATTATAATGGCAATACATCCGGGAAAACAGAAATTCATAAGTGAATAATAAAACCAAAGCTCGTCTCTTCTTCAGCTCTCTCCAGGGAGTTGAATGGGATATGGCTGAAAACACCAGCAAAACATTTTCAAACTGAAAAACAGGTGTATTCTCCTTCAGCTGGTAGATGGAAATAAGCAGATTTAAATAGTGTGTAAAAACGTAACTGTGTAAGCAGTGAGCGTTATCATGTACTACACACACTAGACAAAGCCTAGTAGGGGTTTATATAGATATATTTTACCATTTAAAACACAGAATGTATAGTCACTCATTTCACAAGCCTGACAAAGGCACATCCTGTACAAACTAAAAATACACGTACACTCTTTGACCTTTTAGTGATAATAATGATAGTTAAACCTAACAAAATCTAAGCCAGCAGCACTGTGGGAAGTTTACTGTCGTGAAAACGCCTATGTAAGCAATCGTTTGTTTTCCTGCCAGAAATGAAATATATTATTGTACTTGGGTAGACTTATTGCCCGATATACGAACCCCAGCTTGCATATATAACTTTTCCTCTGTTCACTCATAAATATAGTTTTTTTCTTCCACATATTTATAGAGCCCTTGATTTCTTGTCAAACAGGACAAAGCTTATTCCTGTTTGAATGAGTAAGAAAAGCAAACAAATCTTATCGAGCTTGAAACAGAAAACCACAGGCCAAGTAATAATAGACGTGATGGGTCAAAGATGGTCAGATTTGCTTATCATCATTCTCAGAGTACTTTACAAATAAATCATAAATGCCAAGCAAAAATAGATTGTTATACAATACAAACTTATATTTGGCAGTACCCACATTCTTGCTCCTCTCTGCTTCCTTCCTCTGCAGTCATGTCTCGCTTTTCTTTCTCAAATACTGTCCTTTCTTTACAGCCCCTGCCTTCCACATTTACCCCTGTCCTTACAGCTTTCACAGACCCTTCAAAATAATAATGATTATAGCTAATCTGAATCCTTTAACAGTTGATTTTAATATTCAAGTCCATCTAGTTCACACTATTACTAAGATAGTTCAGATTTGGGCTGTAGCCGATCTTCATGATAGAGGAAGGGGAATGACATCCTTACATACTTCAAAATGACAAGTGGAACATAACCGTACACTATGGGGGGAATTCACAAAAGTTCAGATTCAAGTTCAAGTCAGATTTCCCACCAAATTCACAAACCTCTATCTCCACTTTTGTGAATTTGTTTTTTAAGCAGACAGTTTTCATATATTACTACACCTGTCAGTTGGACATCAAATTTGAATTTTTAGAGGAGGGGGTTTATTTTACATAAGAAAAGAAGAAAATTATACATAATTTTTTTCAGGATAACCTGTGCTTTCTAAATCTGCCTACATGTTTGTGTAATTCCACTTCTGTAACATGATATAAGGGTCTAAATACAAGAAATTAGGGATGCACCGAATCCAGGATTCGGTTGGGTATTCGGTCAGGATTCGGCCATTTTCAGCAGGATTTGCCCTAATCCTTGTTCCTGGCTGAACCGAATCCTTAAAATCATGTGACTTTTCATCACAAAACAAAGAATTAATTTTTTTTTTACCTGTGCACTTCGTGTGCGGCTGGCTTTTACCCTTCCTCTCACTAATTTGCATATGCAAAATTTGGGTTCGGATTCGGCCAAATCTTTCACAATGGATTTGGGGGTTCAGCCGAATCCAAAATAGTGGATTTGGTGCATCCCTACAAGAAATGTGTTTTATCTTAGGTCAATTGTCTAATTGTTACTAAAACTAAAAAACAAAATGACTGGGAGACTTTACTTTTCCATTAGAGAATGTATTCACTCAAATTGCTAATATTTACTAGTAAAATAATGCAAGTGTGAGTTCAAAACTTTTAACATATCAAATTGTATAAAATACACTTTTTTGTATAATCAGTGTTTTACTTTTTTTGTTAATGAGGCTTTTACACCTATAGAGTAGAAACTTGGGCCCTGATTATAAAATGCTAATTCCTATTAATATGCTACTACTTCCCAAATGTGGCACCTACAAGAAGTGTGAAATGAAGATTGGCTAAACCAAAGTAGAGCAAATTATTTTAGAACTGATCTGACACATGGGGAAGAGTTATACTGATCTTTACTCCATTTTTAAAATGTCAGGAGAAAATGTTATTTAAAATGTAGTTTTTGTGCCATTTTGAAAGACAAATTCATAAAACTATCTGTAAACTGTCATCCTTTCACTAAAAGTTTTTTTACTCCAAAAATGTGCTATCTCCACTTTTTGTGAATTCCCCCTCCAATTTTCCGAGATGTACGACACTTTTGAAATAGTTCGTGCAAAGTGGGCGTAGCTTTTTCAGCGCCACTTTCACCGTCATTTTTATGAATTACTCATAAACTAATTTTTTTTGCCGACAATTTTTCTGACACATTAGGCTCTCCAAAATGAAAATGCAGACCAAATTGTCTTTTAAAAAGTCTTGTAAAACGTCATCTGTACGATGAAAAGATATACGACATTTTAGAAAATTGTTGGACTCAAGAGACATTCAGAGATGGTATAGCCTTTGTGAATTTGCCGTTTGTACGACATTTTACAAATTTGCCACTTCTGGGTTACTTATTTAACTGACACTTTTGTGAATTCCCCCCTAAGTCTTTCTCACAACATTTTTTCTGAATTTGACTTTGCTCTTACTACACCTGTCAGCAGTGTCAGACTGGGATGCCAGGGGCCCACCAGAAAACCTTAGACCAAACTATTATTCCTTCTCACTTAACCTATTTATTCTCCTATTCTTTTAGATCTACTTACTATATTCTATTCTTCCATTATTTAGCCTCTTTTTCCACATAAAGAAATAGGGAATGAACATGAAATAGGCCAAATTGTTAGAAGAGGGAACACTGACACCTGGGCCCACCGGGAGTTTTCCTGGTATCCCTGTGGGCCAGTCCAACACTGCCTGTCAGTCATTCATCAAATTGAAATTTCTGGGGAAGGGTTTATTTTACCTAGGAAAATTATACATCCAGTATAACCTGGGATTTCTAAATCTGCCTACGTTTGTGTAATTCCCCTTCTGTAACAAGATATAAAGAGCTGAATACAAAGAATGTTATTTTGCATAATATAGGGATTTGTATCAGAAATATTTTTTATTGTCTTAAGTCAAGTGTCTCTGTGCTGCTAAAGTAAAAAAAATTGGCAGGGAAGCTTTACTTTTCCTTTAGATGTATATGGTATAGTCACTCAAATTGCTAACATTGCCTCATTCATTAAGATAAAACTAGTAAAATAATGCAAGGGCGAGTAAATAAAAGGTGATCCTGTAATCTGTTAGCTATAGTGGATTGACGGATTTGAGAGTATGCTTGGCCATCTGAAATGCTCTGAAACCTCAGAACCTGGTATGAGGTCCACTACCAATATATCCAACGCTGGATTTAGAGATATCTAACTGAACCAGTAAAAATATTTTGGACATTGTCGATAGAGAATTGGAACTGACTGGAGTGAAACACTATATTTAACAATACATTTTTTTGTGGAAAAGTGGCTCTTCCTCGTATTATAAAATATTATTACATTCATTCCGATTGCCTGTCACTGCTCACAAGGGGCAGATTAGAATCCGTACGTGCACACAAAGTGATACTGAAAAATTATTTTCAAATATTTAATCATATAGGTCACGTTGATGTTTTTTTGCTGATAGTTCTGTATTTGTAGGCAATTATAACTTGAAGTTCCTAAACCTGACTGTTTTTCCAACCTGACTGAACCTTCTCAACCTGTCAGAGTTTCTAATGCTAACAGACTCCTGCTGCACACATATGGAAGCCCCCTCATAGAGGAACATGGAGCAACAGACAGGTATTGTAAAAAGCATCAGGCAAATACTTTTATACATTTTTGATAATAGATAATGTAATGATGGATATAAAAAAAAAAAAAAGTTATTTTCTGGTGTCAGTATCTCTTTAAGTGTTAATGGGCCAGTGACAAGCAGATGCATTTGATGGGATAGAAACAGTATCAGACAGTCCCATGGATTCAAATAATCTGGAGGGGCCCAAGACTATGGAGAGCCCAATAGGAGTCCAGACTGATAGCCAATTTCAATATTTGTCTGTAAAATATTTGAATGCAAAACCCCAGTAACTTCTAATTACACTACTTTTGGTTAACATACATGCCAAGATATTCTGATCTTTCCACTCCATGTGTTACCAGCAGGCACAGGTCAAAGTGTATCCCAGAAACCAAGAATCAATGGTGTTGGCACAATTCTACTGTGAGCAACATGCATTTTAAACAGTCAGTTACTGATCTGACCTATATGATTGAGGGCAGGTCTACACGGACAATTGACATCTGTTTTTGGCAGATGCATCAACCCTGTGACACCATCCGACTTTTCTATTACTTACCTTGTTCTTGTCGCATCTGACTCGTCGCATCAGTTTCCGCGCGCCCATCGTCCCATTCACCGAAAATAGACGTCAATCGTCTGTGTAGTCCTGCCCTTAGACCAGTGGTTCTCAACCTGGGGGTCGGGACCCCTTTGGGGGTCAAATGACCCTTTCACAGGGGTCCCTTAAGGGGTTCCAGGAGCAGGTTCTTCTTTCTCCCAACTAGCCCTGGGGCAAGGTTGTAGCTCTCCGGGTGTTGGTGCTGGGAGTTGTAGTTCAGTAACCTGTGTAGGGAAGCCAGTTGCACTACAACTTTCGATATTTCCTGTAGTAGTAGTAGTAGTAGTAGTAGTAGTACAGCTCTCCCTGCACATTTAAAATTTGTAAAATTAACTGGGGTGTGGCCACAAAATGGATGTGGCAAAAATGTTTTGCTGCACTACGCACGGAAAACAAACCTTTATGCAGCCACGCTGTCTCCTGTACTTTCCTAACAATCCGCTCTGGGCTGGCAACGTAAATATTTTAATATTTTATGGTTGGGGGTCACCACAACATGAGGAACTGTATTAAAGGGTCGCATCATTGGGAAGGTTGAGAACCACTGCCTTAGACTATTTGTGTAAGTGGCTTTAAAAAGATCCCGCCCAAGTGTTCATAGCATAATCTAATGACATGTATTGGAGAGGTTAATGGTTGTGATGCTGGAAGAAGTAATTAAGTGCTAACCATCAACAGAATGGCATGTCGGTTTTTATTCTATGGTACAACTATTTGGCACCTTCTTGCAACCACTATCAGTATAATTAGGTTTTATAAGTAACCCAAATCGGCAGCCATTCTTCATTTCTGTTGAAATTCATTGAGGCCTATATATCCAAGGATGAAATTAGAATTAGTCGCAGTTTGCCAGACGAGAGCTTCCATGAGTTCAATTTACTTATAGAGGATGATCCTGTCTTTTTGGGGAAAAAAGGGATTTGAAAATTAAAGGAATACTCTTATGGGAAAACATGTTTTTTTCAAAATGCATTGGTTATGCATTGGTTAATAGTGCCGCTTCAGCAAACTTTAATTTTATATTTAATTTTAAAATTTGTCATGGGGCTACACATGGTGTCCATTTCCCAGGTTCCCCAAAACCATGTGACCCGAGCTCTGATAAACTTCAGTCACTCTTTACTGCTATACTGAAAGTTGGAGTGATCTCACCCCTCCATCATCCTATCATCCTAAGCAGTTCCACCCTGAAGTGCTTGCTAATTCTCAAAGCTCAGAATCAGGCACAAAGCACTGAGATGGTCTCAATGACAATATTACAGCTAAAGAAATTAATTTGTTGGTTCAGGAATAACATTTTAAATGGTGAATTATTTGCAATGAGACAATGCAAATTAGAAATAAAAAGTAAAACATAAAAATCATGAATCCCTTCAACCCAAAATTACTACAGGTATGGGATCCCTTATCCAGAAAGCTCAGAATTATGGGAAGGCCATCTCCCATAGACTCCGAGTAATAAAATAATTCACATTTTAAAAAAAAAAAGCATATCCACCTTGCACTTGATCCAAAGATATAATGAATCCCTTATTTTTAGCAAATTTAAAATATGGAGATCCAAACATAGTGCCTGTGTATATATACAGGTATGGGGGTCAATTATATGGAAACCAATTATCCAGAAAGATCCAAATTACAGAAAGGCCATCTCCCATAGACTCCAGTTTATCCAAATTTAGAAAAATTATTTCCTTTTTCTCTATAGTAATAACACAGTAGCTTGTACTTGATTCAAACTAAGATATAATTAATCATTATTTCAATCAATGCCAGCCTAATGAGTTTAATGTTCACATGATTTCCTAGTAGATTTAAGTTATGAAGATCCAAATTACAGAAAGATCCATTATCCGGAAAACCCCAGGCCCCATGCTTTCTGAATGACAGGTCCCATACCTGTACAGTGAAACCTCAATTTTACATCCCCCGTGGTGCTCACTGGTATAACCCCTGGTATAATCCCAGGCTGGTGCAGATTTCTGCTGATAGGAGCAAAGGCCCAGGGTTTCAGGTAAGTCAATTCAATCACTTGGCAACCCCAAGTGCCTCCAGCCTTTCATTCTCCTTTAAGTTTTGCCTCGCCTATACAGTTATGCTCATAAGTTTACATACCCTGGCAGAATTTATTATTTCTTAACCATTTTTCAGAGAATATGAATAATAACACAAAAACTTTCACTCATGGTTAGTGGTTGGCTGAAGCCATTTATTGTCAAACAACAACTGTGTTTACTCTTTTTAAATCATAATCACTACACAAACTACCCAAATGACCCTGATCAAAAGTTTACATACCCCAGTTCTTAATATCGTGTATTGCCCCCTTTAACATCAATGACAGCTTGAAGTCTTTTGTGGTAGTTGTGGATGAGGCTCTTTATCTTCTCAGATGGTAAAGCTGCCCATTCTTCTTGGCAAAAAGCCTCCAGTTTCCGTGAATTCTTGAGCTGGAAGAATTCAGAGACTGAGATGGCCACTCCAGAACCATCACTTTATTTTGCTGTAGCCAATGACAGGTCGACTTGGCCTTGTGTTTTGGATCATTGTCATGTTGGAATGTCCAAGTATGTCCCATGTGCAGCTTCCGGGCTGATGAGTCCAAATATTCCTCCAGTATTTACTGCATTCATTTTGCCATCAATTCTGACCAAATTTCCTGTGCCTTTGTAGCTCACACATCCCCAAAACATCAGCGATCTACCACCATCATAGTCCTTGTTGACTCCTCTCCAAATGTAGCATATTTGGTTGTGGCCAAAAAGTTCAATTTTAGTCTCATCACTCCAAATGACTTTGTTACAGGAGGTGCATATTGTAAGCGGGTCATTTGCGTAGTCATTCCTTTCTTCTGGCAACTCCACCATGCAGCCCATCTTTCTTCAAGTGCCTCCTTATTGTGCATCTTCAAACAGCCACACCGAGTCCTGTAATTCACCTGAAGTTATATGTGGGTTTTTCCTTGCATCCCGAACTGGCAGTTGTGGCTGAAATTTTAGTTTACTTTGGTTTGGTTTCAACAGAACCCCTAATTTGAACACTGCGGATTGGCATTCTCAATTCCTTTGATATTTTCTTATATGCCTCTTGTGTCAAGTTGTGTGCATGTTATCAGGCCAAATCACTTGGGTATATAAACTTTTGATCAGAGTCATTAGGGTAGTTTGTGTAGTGATTATGATTTAAAGGACACCTATTGCAAAAAAATGTTATCCCCAACCAAAGGTGCGGGCTGATAGAGCCCACATTCCAGTTGGGGATAACAGTACCGCTGGCACCAGCCACCATTAAAGTGGAAGCGCATGTGCATTATGCACGTGTGACGTCACAAGCATTAAGAAAACTGGCCCTGAAATTGTGGCCACTTTTTTCCGCATGACATCATGCACGCATAATGCGCGTCATGGCAGCTCGCACCGGGAGCTCCCTCCTGGTGCGAGTTTGCTAGTGCCGGCAGGGGGCTTTTTTTTTTTTTTTTTTTTTTAAAGTACTGTTATCCCCAACCAGAATGCGGGCTCTATCAGCCTGCACCTTTAGTTGGGGGGTACCTTTTTTTTGCAATAGGTGCCCTTTAAAAAGAGTAAACACAGTTGTTTGACAATAAATGACTTCAGCCAACCACTAACCATGAGTGAAAGAAAAGTTTTTGTGTTATCATTCATATTCTCTGAAAAATGGTTAAGAAATCATAAATTCTGCCAGGGTATGTAAACTTATGAGCACAACTGTGTATTATGCATAACACAATTCACTGAAATTACAGTTTCCTGGATATTACACCATTTTTTCTGGTCCCCTGAAAAAAGTAAAAAAAGTCTTACTAACCTTTCCCAGAGATGCACCATGTATCTCTTCTGTTCATTCCTTTTATTATTTTTACAATTGTTCTAAATTGCAAGAATATTTCAGCATACTGTATTCTAGACATTTATAAATAGGGCACAACTCTATGCATGCCCAATTTAGTGTAGAGGTCAATAGGGCTAGGGACACCATTAGGTGGCGTAACATGGGACTAATTTTAGTACCAATAGAGCCTGGACAACAATGCTATATTTATTAGCAATATTATGTCCTCCCATTCTGGACAATATCTAGGACCCATGATACTTAAAGGGGTTGTTCACCTTTAAATTAACTTTTAGTATGATGTAGAGAGTGATATTCTGAGTCAATTTGCAATTGGTTTTAATTTTTTATTATTTTTGGTTTTTGAGTTATTTAGCTTTTTATTCAGCAGCTCTCCAGTTTGCAGTTTCAGCCATCTGATTGCTATGGTCCAAATTACCCTTGGGGTTTGAATAAGAGGCTGGAATATGAATAGGAGAAGCCTGAACAGAAAGATGAATAATAAATAGTAGCAATTACTATACATTTGTAGCATTACAGAGCATTTGATGGGGTCAGTGACCCCCATTTGAAATCTGGAAAGTGTTAGCACAAAAAAAGCAAATACTGGTATGGGATCCGTTATCTGGAAACCCGTTATCCAGAAAGTTCCAAATTACGGAAAGGCCGTCTCCCATAGACTCCGTTATAAACAAATAATTCAAAAATGTTTTCAAAATGATTTATTTTTCTCTGTAATAACAAACTAGTACCTTGTACTTGATCCAAACCAAGATATAATTACTCCTTATTGGAAGCAGAACCAGCTTGTTGGCTTTATTGTGGCGCAGATTTACTAAGATTTGAATTTGAGGGTTAATTAAGCCTCAAATTCGAGCATCGAATTTTTACCGGATTTTAACCCTTCATATTTGATATCCGAAGGGTTTTAACGATATTCAAAAAATCAAATAAAAAATTCAATCGATAGATAAAAATCATTTGAATCGAACGATTTTAACCATTCAATTGAATTTTATTTATTCGATCTTAAAATGCTGGAAAACCCCTATGGGAGCTTCCCATAGGGTTAAACAGCAATTCGGTAGGTTTAAACTGGCGAACTACGCATTCGAATAAAAATTTAAAGGGCAAGTAATTCGACCATTGAATAGCTGAATAATTGAATATATTTTTATTCGATCTATTGAATCATTTGATTGAATTTTTAAAATTTGATGGTCGAAGTGGCCAGAAAACCTATTCGAAAATTCAAATCTTTTTTTAAAATCGATTGAATTTCGAATCATACACATGAATTTAGTAAATCTGACCCTGTATGTTTAAATGATTTTCTAGTGATCTCAAGGTGTGAAGATCAAAATTACGGAAAGACCTATTATGCGGAAAGCCCCAGGTCCCAAGTATTCTGGATAATAGGTCTCATACCTGTAATTCAAAAACCATAAAAAATAATTAATGAAGACCAAATGAAAAGCTCCTTAAAATTAGCCATTCAAAAATATACTAGAAGTTAACTTTAGGCTGGGGACAGACAGGGCGATTTCCGGAATCGCCCAAAGATACTTCGTGAGGAAACTTCGGGCGATTCCGGAAATCGCCGCGCTGTGTGTGCACAGGCGCTGGCGCTTTGTCATTAATACTAGCGGCAGACAGGGAGAAGGAAATTCGGGGAGATTGTCGCCTGCTAAAAACGCCAGGCGACAGAATCTCCCCGAATCTCCCTGTCTGTCCCCAGCCTAAAGGTGAGCCATTTTTACCGCTTATGTCACTCCATATATCCATACCTCCCAACATTTTGGAATTTAAAAAAAAGAGACAAAAAAAATTTTTTTTTTGCACGTGGGGTGGCTATATTTTTGACCAGACACATATTTGTGGCCACACCCCCTAATTACCAAACTTTTCAGATTCTGAAAGTTTGAAAATATTTCTCCTGTTACAATTACTTATTTTCTTAATTTAAAAGTGTTACAAAGCATCTTATTTGCACCTGGTGGCTATTCTGGGCTCTCTGCCAAAAGCCAATTAAGTTAGAAACTTTGTTTCTTTTTCTGGCTGTTCAATGCACAGAAAAGAGGGACTTTCAGGTACAAATGATGGACTGCGGGTCCCTCCAAAAAAGGGACAGCTGGGACTTGGGAGGTATGCATATCTAATGATGAATTCAGTGCCCTCACCTGATGAAGGTGGTCTTCCCTGTGCTGTACTGGCCCACTAGTAGCACCATGGGTAAGTTCTTGAAGTCAGCCTCCTCCAGGGCCGGCGAGTGGAACTCATGGAAGCGGTAATGTTCCTCAAGTGGCAACAGCTTCCCGGTGTAGAGAGACTGCAGACCCCCTGTCACTGTCTGTAGGACATCTTGCTGCCCCTTGGCATTCTCTTTGCCCATCCAGCTGAACATGGTTACCAGCCTCCCTCAATTCACTGACAGACACTGACCAACACCAGCTGAGTGTCACCAACGAGATGAACCTGTGTGCACTCAAACGATCCCCGACCAATTAATGAACACACCACACCTATACACTCAATGGCATTGCTGGAATTGCTATGATTATGACATAAAAGCAGCAGCTCCCTAGCAGCACTCTCCCTCACTGGGTGCTCTCTACCAGCGCCGTCACTTAGCTACACCATTCATTCAGTGAAGTCACGCCACACAGGGGTCTTTCCAGAGCTGTCTATCGCTACCACTTCCTTGTACTCGCACTGCTCAAGCAGCCCGCCCTACTCCTATACGGACACGTCTCCTGAGGTCTATAATAGCCACGCCCACTGCTTCGCCTTAAGCCAACCACGAGCGTGGAGGCAAATCATGCTGGGTTGCCACGGTCACTCCCAAGCTGCTAAAATGACGTCGTTCATTGGAACGACGTCATTTTAGTAGCTTGGGAGTGACCGTGGCAACCCGGCAGCTTCTAGCATCTAGTCTAGCGCTTAGTAACAGGCGCGCCGCTGACCTCTAGCGGCCAAATGTGCATTGTCATCGTCCTCCTAACCTACACATCTTGGTTTAATTTAAATGCGCATAATTACCTTATAATAGCCCAGGGCTGCGATTAGAAATCACGGGGTCGCGCAACAAAATTTTCAGGCGCCCACCCTGGCATCCGAGCCCCACCCTTGATCCTGCCCACTCCGCATAAAAGTTAACAGACCACACAAATATCAGCGCTAAAAAAGTAACCCCCCCACACATAAAAATTGGGGCCCCAAATACTGTTTTTTGGGTTTTTTTTGCGCCTGGAACCCCCCCTTACAAGTTAAAAAAATATTCTCTGGGGCCCCATAATTTTTTTTAAATTTGGTAGTAGGGGGCAATAAAGTATTAAACATTGGTGGCCAGGGGATTTAAAAAAAAAAAACCCCACATTGGTGTCAGTAGAATTGAACTCATGGCTTCAGGACTTGCATTATAGCTGCTCTCGTGACATCGGGTATTTTCGCCGCTTCAGGATCTCAGTGTCGGCTCCTTTGTGACTTCGGGTCTTTCGGTCACTTCAGGACTTCGACTGTCTTCGGCCCTGATGCCGCCCCCCCCCCGCTCCGCACTTTGAACTTATAGCGCAGGAGCGGGTGGAGGAGGGGCCGCATCACTAGCTGCGCTGTTGCGCTCACTGCGCTAGATGAGCCGAATATCCATTTTAAAAAACGGAAATTCGGCTCTTAAAGTTACCACAGGCAGCTTTTTGCCGCCCCTGGTACAAAATTTGGCAGTTATGGAAAGTTTGAACATATTTCTAGGGATTTTAGGGTCAGGTTTTTTTTTTTATTTTTACAGTTTTTCTAATGAAGATGAATTGCCCTTTAAAAGAGAATTCAACCCTGCTGGCGCTAAAACCCCTCCCCCCCTACCTCCCCCTCGGGCTATTGCCCCTAATTTATAAACTACCCCAAAGTGCAGGTCCCCCTTTGGAAGGTTTACAGGCGCCATCTTCTGCCGCACCGTCTTCTTCGTTTCCCAACGGCGTTTGCGGTGCATGTGCAGTAGGACGCATTTGCCAGTTGGTACTACTGCGCATTCGCCCAAAGTTCACGTAGTTTTCCGATTGAACTTCAGGCGCAGTTAGGGGCAATAGCCCAGGGGGGGAGGTGGGCCTACGGGAGGGAGGGGTTTTTGATCCACAGGGTTGAATTCTCCTTTAATGTTATTGGTATAGGTATGAATATATCCTTTGTAACGGAACCCCACGGCTTGTGTGCTGACTATTTAACAATACATTTACTCCTGTTGTTTAAAAAAAAATTCTGCCATCCCACTGACTGCCAAAGGATGTTGTGAGTGCTTAGACGCACTGTGTAACAAACACAAGACAGTCCCAGGTTTGTTTCCTAAGTAGCAAGCCTAAAATCCTATTTAGTAAACATTCTGGTTGGTAGAAAAAAGGTTAATAACTGAAAAATAATGACCAATAAAAAAAATGTCTTATAATATCTACAACATGCAAATATCATAAATTGTTTACATCCTGAAATTAACAAGAATGAAAAGCTGGTGCGCAAAAACCCCCACAGAGAATTGTTATGGGAAAGAAACAACACAAGACACTTCTATAGCCACACACTGCACCCAGGTACAGAGACTGTGGTACCTGCTTGGAATTAATCAGAGTCAGTCTTGTGTTTGCAACCATAGAAGGCAGAATTTATGTAAGTGGTATGTCAGCACCATATGCTTTTATTCAATATTTTTACAGGTAACATGCATGCACCAAATGCTCTCACCTATATTTACAAATATAAGAAGACTAATTAGAGATCTAAGAAGATTTGAAACCTATTGCCTGTTGAATACAAGATATATTCTTCATTGTATCATTCTTATACATTCTATATATACATGAAAAATGACCAGCAACACTGGGGTTTCAAACTAGTTTGATCTAATAAAAGGAATTTTTGGATTATAAGACCTGTGAGTGCGGCCTTTACCTATGGAGAATGGAGATTTACTGCGGATCTGCACCCAGGCAACCTTGTGAACTTGTTTCGTGAGTGCCCGTTTTTTTGTATTTTTTGTATTGTATATATATACACAGAAGGAACTGAAATGTTGGATACAATAAACCCACTTTTTGCTTGAACTTTGTGCACAAGTTAAGCGGTCAGGCGGCACGGAGCGGCCAGTTACCATGGGAGGCAAAAAGCTGAAAGGGATACTGTCATGGGAAAATTTTTTTTCTCAAAATGTATCAGTTAATAGTGCTGTTCCAGAATAATTCTGCATTGAAATCCATTTCTCAAAAGAGCAAACAGATGTTTTTATATTTCATTTTGAAATCAGACATGGGGCTAGACATATTGTCAATTTCCCAGCTGCCTCAAGTCATGTGAATTTTGCTCTGATAAACTTCAATCACTCTTTACTGTTGTACTGCAAGTTGGAGTGATATCACCCCCTCCCTTTCCCCCACCCAACAGCCTAAAAAAAGAACAATGGGAAGGTAAACAGATATCAGCTCCCTAACACAAGATAACAGCTGCCAGGTAGATCTAATAACAACACTCATTAGTAAAAACCCATGTCCCACTGCGTACTATTCAGTTACATTGAGAAGGAAAAACAACAGCCTGCCAGAAAGCAGTTCCCTCCTGAAGTGCTGGAACAAGTCACATGACTGTGGCAGCTGGGAAATTGACAAAATGGCTAGACCCATGTCAGATTTCAAAACTGAATATGAAAAAATCTGTTCGCTCTTTTGAGAAATTAATTTCAGTGCAGAAGTCTACTGGAGAAGCACTATTAACTGATGTATTTTAAAAAAACTTGTTTTCCCATGACAGTTTCCCTTTAAGAGCCGAATTTCCATTTTTTTAAAACTTCAGACACATAAGGAAAAGTATGGCTTTGCTGGAGCCTTAGCAACACTTTGCACACAGCATGTTTTATACCAGATATTCTTCGCCACATGAATTTCTCCTGTGATACAACAATACTATAACAATAATAATGCAACACATTTTACCATTACACAGACCTTAATAATTATGTGATTAGCCTCATTACTGACTCCCCCTTATGCACAACTCATCTAAGTGATACCCCACTGGCACAAATACTATCACAATGGAATTCCCTATAACACACATGGTCCTTTATAGCCTTTGGTGTAATTATACTTGTAGGCCCAGGGTAAACTCATTTGGCACAGTGGTAAATCTACAGGCTCTTTTGGCTCTCATACAACAGCTCAGAAGCTCTGTTTATAGTGTAGAAATTTGCGAATTGGCGAAAATTTCGCGAAACGAGTTGCGCCTCTTTTTCAGCGTGTCGCGTCAAAAACGACGCGCGACTCGTTTTTGTTGGCAAATTTTTCTGCTGCGAATTTTTGCTGCCGTTTCGCGAATTTATTCGCCAGCGGCGAATTCGCCCATCACTACAGTTTAACCAATGAAACAGCAAAAACAACCGCATTAACAGCAGGAATGTACAGGTATAATTAAAAAAGGAGCCTAGTACAAGTAGTACATGTAGTTACTGGGTACCGCAACTAAATTTGGCCCTAAAAAACCTCACGGACATCATATTTCCCCCATATATTCTCTCAATAGTTAAGGCTTAACTGGCTGGAACCTATATGCCCTGGTGCGGATACCATTACCAAGACTGCCAGAAAATTAACTGTCCCAAAGAATCAGGAAACAGGATTAAATAGGATTAGAATTGGGTTAGAAGGGACATATTTTCCGTATTGCATTACCTTATAATTATACCCTCTGACTGCTAAACACTTTATGAGACAAGTCATATACTTTGTATGGCTTAACTTAAAGAATGCAACTGATCTCAGTGGGTTTTTTTTGTTACAGGTATGGGATCTATCAGAAATTCTGGGAAATTGGGTTTTCTGGATAAGGGAGCTTTCAGATACATTTTAATACAAGTACAGTAGAACACCCATTTTAAATCCCCTGATTTTAAGTTTCTCTCATTTTACATTGGTGTGGTATATGGTCCCACCTATATATTATGCATAATACATTTACCTGATTTTACAGTTTCCTGGATTTTACACCTTTTTTTTCTGGTCCCCTGAAAAACGTAAAATGGGGGGGACATACCGGGATGTGGGTCTTCTACCGGAGGCCTAGTGAGGGGGCTTGTTAGAGGGCGGGATGAAGGATCTCCCAGAGGGGAGCCTGCCACCAGGCCCGGACTGGCCATTTGTGGGTTAGGGCAAATGCCAGAGGGGCTGCTATAAGGTCCCATAGAAAGTCAGTGTTTATTGGTCTGGTGGGGGCTGTTTGGGCCTCTATGTGGGCTGATGAGCCTCTTGTGTACCTGAAATGCCAGGGCCTATTTTAATTCTCAGTCCAGTCCTGCCTGCCACCATCCCTTCTATAAAATGAGCACAAGCGCAGTCCTGGTATTTGCCATTTTTTATTTCTAACTTTCACCCGGGGCTGCAGGTAGGGTCAGGGGGGAACAATAGGGGACAGGGATGCAAGTGCAGTGCCCCCTAGAGACTTGCACCTAATCCAGCCCTCGCCTCATTCACTGCACTTCAACTTCAGCTCAGCAATACACGCAGAGATATCTTCGTCAGCCGACAGAAATTTTCTAACCTATCTGATCTACTGAACGACCGATCGGCATGGCACGATAGATCTCAGGACACTCCACACGCGATCTTAAAATCGTACCAACCAAGGATTTGTACGATCAAATCTTTGCATCTATGGTCAGCTTGAGCCATTTCCTTAGGCCACACAGGTCTGGGAATAATGTGCTATTTCCATAGACTAGAATACAAATGTAAACAGTACTGCAGCCTAAGGAAAGATTACACCATAGCCAGCTCTGTGTACCTGGGAGACATACTTTAGCCTGGTGCGAGTGGGTAAGAGCTGTTGGACTAGAGTAGGAGTCCCCAATCTTTTTACTCATAAGCCACATTCAATTGTAAAAAAAAAAATAAATTCAGCCTTTATACTCCCAACTAGGAGGGTAACCCAGGAAAATAAGGAAGGGAGAAGCCAAACCAAATATATAATTATGCACACAGGAAAATATTTTAGGTGCTTTTTACAGGTGTAGGAGCAGTAGGAGGTATGATGGCTTTTGAACTCAAGGAGTTGAAGACGCAGGCTCAAGTGCCTTTGTCGATAAGTAAGGAGACAAATAGCGGAGCTCACCTCTCCCAATTCAGAGCAGCTTCCCCTCCAGCAGCTGCCCACGAGTTCAGACGGGTTTGCAGCTCCCAGTCATTGTAATCAGCAGAATGTACAGACAACGCGCCGGCGCTGTACCGAAGGACTTAGGAAGCTGTATGCTCTCTTTCTAAGAAGTGGCTTTATTAAACAAACATGGCATCGGGTGGCAAATACAGTATAAACAGTCTACGGGTTTCGTGCCCTAACTCGTGGCACTTCTTCAACACTGAAGTGAAGACACGTGATTCAGCCATTAAATAAAGTGATCCAAGTGTGTGCAAATCTTGTAATTAGAAAAACATGTCCTCTTAAAGGAATATTACCTTAAAGGGATTTTATCTTAAAGGGGTGTTAAAAATACTACGTGACCTTAAAGCAAGGGTCCCCAACCTTTTTTGCTCGTGAGCCACATTTAAAAAACGAGGTGGAGAGCAACACAAGCATGAAAAAGTCCATGTGGATGTCAAATAAGAGCTCTGATTGGCTTTTTGGTAACCCCTATATGGACTGGCAGCCTACAGGAGAGAATGTTTGGCAGGACATCTGTTTTTTATGCAACCAAAACTTGCCTCTAAGCCAGTAATTCAAAAATAAGCACCTGCTTTGAGGCCACTGAGAGCAACATCCAAGGGGTTGGAGAGCAACATGTTGCTCGCAAGCTACTGGTTGGGGATCACTGCCTTAAAGGGATATTTTTTAAAAATATTCTAATGAATTAAAAATGGAATGATGTGAAAACCAATATGTAAATGGTTTGTGATATGTGTTTAATCAATTAAATAAATTATACTATCAAATAATGCTCCCTATAGTGGCTATAATAAAAAACACAATAGTGTTGACATATATAACATGACTGATACCTAAATATCCCTTTAAGGTCACATGGTATTAACACCCCTTTAAGATAATATCCCTTTAAAGTAATATCCCTTTAAGAGGACATGTTTTTCTAATTACAAGATTTGCACACACTTGGATCACTTTATTTAATGGCTGAATCATGTGTCTTCACTTCAGTCCTGAAGAAGTACCACGAGTTAGGGCATGAAACGCGTAGACTGTTTGCACTGTATTTGCCACCCGATGCCATGTTTGTTTAATAAAGCCACTTCTTAGAAAGAGAGCATACAGCTTCATGAGTCCTTCAGTACAGCGCCGGCGCGTTGGTCTGTACATTCTGCTGGTCGAGTGCCTTTGTGGTGAGTAAATAAGCTGTAACAAGGTGTCAAACCTTGATACTATAACTTAACTTTAGTCAAGCCTGGGTATCCCAACATATAGGGGCTGATTTATAAAAGGTAGAACGTTAGAATTTGTTTTACCTCAAATCAACTTGAATGTCCTCAAAACTCACTTGAATATCACTGACCCTAAAACTGAAATCAAATTTGACTAAACTCGAATTTTTCTCCAAATAAATTTGAATGTCAAGAAGGCTATCAACATCTTTAAATGGTTCACTGGACCACTGCCATTGATTTCTACATGAACTCAGCAGGTTTTATATGGTGAATAATCAAATTGGGGTTGTTCCTAGGGTCAAGGTATAATATATCTCGAATTTGAATTATTCTCAACTTGAATTCAATCTTAAAATTCAAACCTTAATAACTCTGCCCCATGGAGACAATGATGGAGAAATCCATTGTCTGTTGTTGGATGAGGGCCATTGTCTTTGTTAAATGGAATCTAAATATTTACAATTATTTTCATGTTTGCATAGATAATTTTCATCAGTTGTATGTACTTCCTGTCTAGTCTAATGTGGTTTATGACAAATTACAATCATGTTTAAACCATTAGCCTAATACAAAGGAAGAAATAAAGGAACGCTCGTGTAAAATTTCTATGCTAAGTATTTGCTAGTATTTCATAGACTATTTAGTTCAGTGGTCCTCAAACTTGGCCCTCCAGCTGTTAAGGAACTACAAGTCCCAC
>CM044446.1:79961140-79977568 GCA_024363595.1 Xenopus borealis | reverse complement strand
CTCACCACTGATTTTTAAAACCATTAGGCGGGGGTGCAATGAGGCTGTGACCACAAAAAATAAAAATAGACAAATACAATAGGTCCTCTCTGCACTTAACCCATTAGCAATATATTTAAGACATAAAGACATTTTGTGCATACAGCTACTGAAAAATACCTACCCTTCAAACAACGGTGTTTTTTCACTGAAGGGGAGGATTTAGCCTTCAGTGAAAAAACTGCGTTTTAGTAGTGATGAGCCAATTTGTTGCCAAGTTTTGCCTCAAAATTGATGACCATAGCCTCCCATTTTGATGCACAACATTCAAGTTTTTTTTCTGGAGTTCAAATTCAATTGAATTTTCAGGTTGGGACTATTAGAATTTTTCCATAAATAACATTCCATTTGGATTGTGAATAAAATCCAATTTATTAGAGTTTAAACAATCACATTATTTTAAAATTCGACCTTTGATAAATAACCCCCTAAGAAGTGTCTAGCATCTGTTTTTGAGCACTTGTAGTTGGTACTGGGAGAACCCAGGATACAGCCATTTAAAGCGGGGGTCAGAAACAAATTGCAGCAATATACCATAAAGCAAGTTCCTAACTCATGGAGCCCATCTATCACTGCTGACATTAAGGGGCAGATTTACTAAATTCGTGTGAATAATTTGAATTTCAATAGAATTTAAAAACTTTAAAAATTTAATTTTAAAATATTTTTTTGGCCACTTCGACCATCAAATTTGTAAAATTTGATCGAATCGAATGATTCAAATAGGTCGAATAAAAATCTATTCAATGGTTGAATTACTTGCCGTTAGAATTTTTATTCAATGGCCTACTTTGCCAGATTAAACCTTCCGAATTGCTGTATATCCCTATGGGATGCTCCCATAGGATTTTTCCAGCTTTTTTAGATCAAATAAAAAAAATTTTGATCGAATGGTTAAAATCGTTCAATTCGAATGATTTTATCCATCGATCAAATTTTTCACATTCGATCGTTTGATCAAATTGCGTTTGAATTCGAAGGGTTTTAATCCGAATTTAATTTGATGGTTGAATTCGAGGGTTAATTAACCTTTCAAATTCGACCCTTAGTAAATCTGCCCCTAAATCTGAAAGGACTCTGGGGTTTCCCAATCAGAATGTGAATGTCACAACCCACAAACAATCATCTGGCTTCCTTTCTGTCAAAGAAATTGCATAAATCATCAAAAGACTCCAGCACGGTCAGTTAGCTTCTGTGTTGTGTTGGGTCATTTGCATTCCTGATGCAGAAATATACAGGAACCTTTAGGCTTTATTCACAATATTTTACAATGTTAAAAAAAACACACAGACATCTTTCACAGCTCTCTATTACATTGAAATGTGTTTGTAGCTGTCCACCAAACATGACAATTTACATTCTGATTACATGATTTTCTTCTCCAGCATTAGTGCATTATATAATTCAAGGTACAATTATCAATGCATATTTAAATAGCCATAAAATATATATATTACTTAAGATCATCCTGTGATTCAACGCCAATTGATCTAGTTTACAAAGATTACCAATACAGGACTTCTGTACATCATGATTAGATACAACAGGGTGTTTGGTTTTAAAGGGGTGGTTATTTACCTTTTTAGTCAGTATTCAGTTCCAGCTCAAATCATGCGCTGTCCATTCTGACAGGTTGATTTTATTAATGGCAAGACACAGTACTCTTTTTTTTAATCCTCACATGAAAATATATTACAGTTCATGCAACAGCATTGTTATTCAGACCAACATTCTACTCAACTTATGAAAAAAAAAAAGTAATGAAATCTCAAACAAGACCATTCACTAAAACAATCTGAAGTCTGTTCATAGACCCAGCAGGAGGACCTCAAACTTTCAGAAATAAAAGGATAGTACTTTATATACAGTACAGTCACTTAGTGACAAGCCTGCTTTAAATTCATTGCTGGTTTCTCTCTACTCCAGGGTAGAGACACCAGGAAAAAACCTGGTGTGCTCCCGGCTCTTATGAGCCTCTTTCGCCCAGATCATCACCCTGCACCTCTTGCTCTTTTCCTGCCGCAACCACTTATAGCAGAAACATGGTGCGGCGGTGGGGGGTCTTGAGGCACAAGCCCTGTGGGCCCTGGGACCCCCAGCCCGACCCTGCTCTACTGATATGCCCTATGCACAGCAAAGCTTAGAAACGGAGGTGAACAGTGAAAGTAATGGAAAAAGGAAACCAAGGAGGTATTTGACCAACGAATGCCTGGCCTGGCCTGCACAGATACAGACTAGTTACCCATATTTATTGGAAGATGCACTCTTGAAAACATTTATTGAGAAAAATCACTTGCATCCACAAAGTCTTCTCTTTCTCTGCAGTGCTAAAGAGCGTAAAGACATGAGGATTTCATTTATTATAGTTGTCCCATTATTCAAAGCCTTTGAACACAAATTGAAGAAATAGATTAAGCACAGTTCTGCAAAGTTTGGCAACTCCGTAACAAAGAGCATATTGTAATTGCTGGTAGTGTCAGGCTTCCTCGTGTTTTCTTTTTTTCCTAAAGAGTGGTAAAAATCCAGTCTGAAGCTACCCTTCTTAGCTTCTTAGTAAAACTACAGGCATATAAACTCCACAAAAGCTCTGGCTCCCAAATCACTAATTTTCAACCTCAGCTGTTCTGCTATAGGACACTTGTCAATCTCTCTCACTCTCTAAGGGCCCTTACACACAGGCGTTTTCGCGTTCCATTTGGCTGCATTCAGCCGCAAGGGGAGCGAAGGTCTAGACGCACTCCATTAGTTTCAATGGAGTGTACCCACGAGATGCGTTTGGCGCTTACACGCGTCTCGTGGGTACAACCCATTGAAACTAATGGAGTGCGTCTAGAGTGCAGGTCGAAAACACCCGTGTGTAAGGGCCCTAAAGCACATTCCACTCCCTTTCAAAATGACACACCAATTCCAATAGGGATGCACCAAATCCACTATTTTGGATTTGACCGAACCCCTAAACCCTACCCAAAAGATTCGGCCGAATATCAAACACTAATTTGCATATGTGGATTATGGGTGGGAAGGGGGAAAACATTTTTTACTTCCTTGTTTTGTGGCAAAAAGTCACGTGATTTCCCTCCCTGGCCCTAATTTGCATGTTTGCAAATTAGGATTTGAATTCGGTTCAGCCAGGCACAAGGATTCGGCCGAATCCGAATCCTGCTGAAAAAGGCAGAATCCCGAACCGAATCCTGGATTCTGTGCATCCCTTATTACCAATAATAAAAAAACATTAATTGCAATTGTCCCTATTTAGGAAGGGCATTCCTGAATCGGAAATCAGCTTACCAGAAGGTTGGTTGGAGAGTCTTCATGGGTTAGGGCATGTATATGCATAACTGGTCATGGTAGGCTGTGACTTTATTTGTCCTAGTTTTTCATTTTAAAATGCTGAGAATTATGGGAATAGAAGGTTTGACATCTAGATTGCATTAAAGTGGAAATAGCCATAACAGCTATTAGTTCATTTATATCTGTAAACTACAAAATATAGTGTTTCCTTAGGTCAGTCAATAGTAGCATAAGTTTTACTTAATAAATATATTCTGAGGTACTTTACAATGTTTTACAATGTTTAAAAGGCATTTGTTACTAGCAGTCAGAGTTATCCCCTGACAAACAGTTATGTACACTTCAAATGAGTCCTGGCCCTACAGGTATATGGACAAACTGCTCACACATCTAGTTATGCTGGCAGCAAGTCATATCACCATAATATGCCCATGTGATATGATATAAAGTCAGTTTTAATAAATCTGTTTTCCTGTAAAATACTTTAGTGTGCTTCATTTTTTTCCCCACAGCAGCACCTTACTGGGCAACAGTGGCGTAACTACTCTCTGGTGGGCCCCGGTAGAGGATAGGCACCTGGGCCCCCCTATCGGGCCCTAACCTCTATAAATCCCATGCTGGAGTGTTGATAGCATGTGTTCTGTAAAATTTCCCCCTAGATAACCACCTGCCATAACCATTATCATGGCTCCGATGGGCCCCATGGGGTTGGGGCCCTGGTGCAATTGCACCCTCTGCACCCCTGGTAGTTACGCCACTGCTGGGCAAAACAGAGAAATACCTGCTCTGATGATGACACCACTAACCAAAGTATACAAGAAACAATACATTGGAATGTCAGTTAATTTGTGAACCTCAAAATAAAAAATAAATAACAAAACAACAGACTGGCTCCTTAATGTTTGACACATGGCAAGTGAACACTGCTTCTCAGACTCAATCTTGATCTACAGCTTCTGAATCATCACTTGGAATTTACCTGCAGAAGGAAAAAAATACATGTTTAAAGGAGAACTAGATGTGCAGAACAGAAATTTAACTTAAAAAGAATATCATGCCCCATTAAAGGATCTTTAGAATTGACATATAATCTTTTATTTGAAATCATTTTTATTTATTTTAATACAAACAGTAACAGAAAGAAAACAAAATACATAAAGAAAAGAATAGATGGGTATGGACGGTTCTTTGTTTTGTTTTACATGCTGTTATCAATATAAGGCACATTGAAGAATAGAATTGCAGTGGTACATAACAGTAAAATACTGGACTTAAAGAAAAAAGTTATTCACCACCAAGTGATTATATATACTTACCCAGCAGAAAACTGCAGCGGTCCAGAGTTTATCCAGCAAGCACCACAGAGCAATCGTCTTTCTCCTTCTTTCTTCCAATTTCCCGTGGCAGATGCATGCACAGTAGAACAAAATAACCAGCTTTTTTGTTAAATTCAGCTTTTCCCTCTACTGAGCATGCACAGCCATGTCAAGAAAGAGGAAACAGGAATAAGTTCGCTCCGTGGTGCTCACTGGTATAACCCCGGCCGGTGCAGGTTTCTGCTGATAGGAGCACCAGCCCAGGGTTTCAGGTAAGTGAATACAATCACTTGGGGGTACCTAACATTTTTGTTTTACACTTGCTTTGCACTGCAATTAAACATTTGATTTATGAAAAGGCACTGTAATAAGACAAATAAATAGAGGACAGCAATATTGGAAATACATAGGTCGACTATTGAACAGTACATTACAAAATATATCTTTTATAGTATAATGTTTAGACTTACACGCAGGCATTACTGAGACTTCTGCTGTGACAATGCTCTTTATTCCCAAGTTAGACAAGCCACCTCTTATTAAACCACAGCTAAATGCCAGGTACTGTATGGAATAGTAAGAAAATAAATAAGAAGTGGCATTAGTTAAATAGATCAAACAGAAGCTATATCTCAGAATTAAGAAAGGGGTCTGAAAGGAATCTGATTGAGCTACTGGCAGCAACAAATTAGAGTGCAAAAATTGGTTTTAAAGCAGGGAAATGATAGAGGTCCTTCCAACCAGTCCACTTGCCTGACAATGGACTGACAAATACAAAAGTCTAGCACTGGTGACGGGGGTGGGGACGGGCGAGGGGACTCACAAATGTGGTGATATTGAGACAATAAAAGTGTTTTATTGAAGTTTATTGAATTTCCAGTGCCTTGTACTTGATTCTAAATAAGGTATAGTTGGGGAAAACAATCCTATTGGGTTGAATTAATTGTTGAGATTCAAATTACAGAAACAACCCCCTTGTCGAGAAATCTTGCGACCTGGGCTTTTCTGGATAACAGGTCCCATGTCTGCACCACATGGATTATATCCATTAGGTGTGGTCTCCTGTTAAAGGGGAAGTAAGCTCTCCTGGCATATTTGTTTTTTGGCGTTAGCACCGGTGCACAGACCCTCTATCCCTCCTCCCTAACCACATGAGTTACACTTGAACCAACTTGACTGTGGCGCCACTTCAATGCCATCATGGATCTCATATAGAAACACAAACAGTATTAGTAGTGTAAATCTGCTGCTTTTTGGTTAACAATGTTGGGAAGAGACGTGATACAGCTAAAAGTGGTGGCCAAAGGCAGCTCTGCAGTTCTGTACATGCTATGGGGGCACAGATAAGTTGGGCCAAGTGTCAGCGACATGTTGGGGAAGGGAGCTGTATACAATAGTTACATAGTCAGTAACATAGTTAATTGGGTTGAAAAAAGTCCATCAAATTCAACCCCTCCAAATTAAAACCCAGCATACACACACACCCCTACACGCTTTCACACAAGCCATATATGCCCATAGATATTATGTCTTTGATATTATGTCTGTCCAAAAAATCATCCAAGCCCCTTTACAATACTGGTACTAAAAATTAAAACTATCAGGAAGGCTGCTTTAAATAACAATTGATTCAATGTATTTACTCAAAATGCTAATATGTTATATTTTATGTTTATATATAAAATGGCATAAAATACACTGTTTATTAAATTGCTAACAAGTCTTTTTACACCTATTGTTATACAATTCTGTTTATATAGAAATGGATCTTGTAACCTGGCAATAGGCTTTAATCCCCATGAATATGCTAATGAGTCGCCCATACTGCCACTGAAATAGGGGTGAATGGAGAAAGAAATGAAGGGCTGAGGACAGTGGGAAAAGCTACACTGAACTTAACCCTATTTCAAAGTGTCGGGGAAATGTAGTTTAAAATGTTGTTTTCTTCTATGTATCTGCTGTTGTTTTAACAACATATTCACAAGTGTCTGTAAACACCAGAAGATGAAAAGTGGAGGTGGAGTTGTAATTTTGTCAACATTCTGTTTGCGAATATTGAGGTTGTATCTCCACATTCAGTCTTGCTGGGTTGCATCATGCAGAATAGATCACAATGCTCTTGCACGGAGATACACCTTCAGTCCTGCCACTCCCAAAAGCAACACTCCAGGAAGAAGAAATTCAGAGGAGCATCTAAGACCAAGGGCACAAAGAGCTTAGGCTTCACTGCTCTCAGCCAGTGTATTTTTTGCAAAACACACAAAAGGTTCAAAGGGAGCATACCCATTAACATTAAAGTGAGGGGCAATCCTACAGGGACTCGCAAACAGAGTCACCACAATGTGGAAGATTGCACTCTCAAAAGGACAAATTCAATTATTTAACTGAAACGTTACAGAAAATTAATAAATACATCAAGCCCTAGTGTATTTTTTGCAGGATGGAAGAAGCAATGCGTTCCTTGCCCCAGTCATACACAGCTTTGTAAGACACTATCATTTTTAATAATACATATGACCCTGAACATGTGGTGTATTTTATGATCAACTCACTACATGGACAGAATTTGTATATTCCAATATAAAAGCTTCTAAAGAAAGATATTGTATATAGTCACTCATGGTTTATTTCTCACAAATGCAATTCTTCATTTACAAAAGAGGTTTGTTTTAGTGTTTGTTTGTTTTTACCTTTGGTGCATGTTCCAAATACTGCTTTCCTGCAGACATCTGGGTTATGAGTCGGAATTTATTATCCTGAAGCACATAAATGCCCTTTATAATAAAAAGATATGTACAATTAATCAAAGGCCCACAAGACTAGTATCCATTGGATATTAAAGAGATAATGACACCTGAAATTAAACTTTTTTACATCTATTATGATATTGGCTTTGAAAACTACTTGTAACTTTTCCATAAAGTATTTGCATGATGCTTTTACATTACCTGTCTGATCCCCCATGTTCCTGTATGAGGGGGCTGCCATATTTGTGCAGCAGGCATCTGTTATCATTAGAAACTGTAACTAACAGGCTGAGATTGGGCAGTCAGGTTGGTAAAGTGTGTCAGAGAGTCAGGCTTAGGAACTTCAACTAACAATTATATACAAAAATAAAACTCTAAGCAAAAAGTGATCAACATGACCTATAGGTAACATTTAATGTACATTCATATGATAAAATAATTTTTTGCTGTCAGTATCACTTTAAAGAAGTTGACCACCTACAGGATTTCTCCAGCCAAAGTTCTTACGCTTAAGGACAGACCAATACAGTTCAAATTTAGCCAATGACCACTATGCACAGTCACATCACATCCGCTACTTTGGTTTTCCCTTTAATCCAATTAGGGATGCACTGAATCCACTATTTTGGATTTAGGCGAACCCCAGAATCCTTCAAGAAAGATTCGGACAATTACAGAACCAAATCCAAACCCTAATTTGCATATGCAAATTAGGGGTGGGAAGGGGAATACATTTTTTATTTCCTTGTTTTGTTACAAAAAGTCATGCAATTTCCCTCTCCGCCCCAAATTAGGGGTTGGATTCGGTTTGGCTGGGCAGAAGGATTCGGACGAATCCTGCTGAAAAAGGCCGAATCCCGAACCGAATCCTGGATTTGGTGTATCCCTAAATCCAATGCCTTGTGGTACTGGCACCACTGATTTGCCTAATCCACTGGTAATAGGACAGGTTTGTAGATTGGTAAGCATACCTTCTGGAAAAAATAGCAAAACAGATTGTATTAAACAACCACACAGTTTTTACCAAAACAGATTTCAATCACACATTAATGGAGAACTAAACCCTAGCCCAGTGATCCCCAACCAGTAGCTCACAAGCAACATGTTGCTCTTCAACCCCTTGGATGTTGCTCCCAGTAGCCTCAAAGAAGGTGCTTATATTTACTGGCTTTGAGGCAAGTTTTAGTTGTATAAAAAACAGATGTCCATTCTCTCCTGTAGGCTGCCAGTCCATATAGGGGTTACCAAAAAGCCAATCAGAGCACTTATTTGACATCCACATGGACTTTTTCATGCTTGTGTTGCTCTCCAACTCTTTTTTAAATTTAAATGTGTCTCACAAGCAAAAAAAGGTTGGGGACCCCTGCCCTAGCCCATCCTCACCCCCCCCCCTCCTCCAAGCTCCTGCCTCACAACATCTATTTTATTTTTATTGTGCTGAGCAGCCATAAATCTGCAAGGCTGCATGGCTGCATTCAAAGGTCTGATCCTCTTCTATTAGTTCACCAACAAAGATCTTGCAGGAGCGTGCACAGTTGAATCTGTGTCTTAAATAAGCTTAGACTGCAAAGATCTGCAAGATCTTTATCAGATATATGACATGAGTATGAGGCAAAAGACAGGGGAAGATGCTCTTCTGATTTATGGCAGGTCGCATACAGGGTAACTTTTCAATAGAATAGATGTTGTGTGGAGGGGGTGTGAAAATGGGTTAGGGTGCAGTTCCCTTTTAAAATATTGGCATGTTAGTAGTATCATTTTAAGTATGACACTCATTTAGGCTGAGGGCACACAGAGCTCTGCACTCAGCCTGTGTTTTTTTTCTAGCGAGAGCCAGTTTAGCGTCTCTCTACAGCTCTATTGACTGCACTAAAAGGTGCGGCTTAAACATTCGTCCTGCCACACGGAGAGGATGCTGGCCCGAAAATGCTTTTGCATTTTTCGGGCCAGTCTCTGCTCCATGTAACTGCACTTTGGCAGCATCGGCGGAGAGCAGCAGAGTCAGCTCTCCATGTGCCCTCAGCAATTTGCATTTGCCACTGTTTCTAGACTGTCAGTCACAACATGCGTTTCTTTATGTCTCACCTGGTGATTGGTTCGGAGATTGTCAATCTGCTTCTTAAACACTATCGTCCAAAAATCTTTGCAGACAAATTTCATTATGTCTAGTTCATCTTTGAATCTTGCGGTGTCCTTGGTAAATCTAGTTAGAAGGCATGCACATGGAAATCAGTTCTGGAGACTAGAGAATATAAATAACAAGCGATTACATCACTCAATTACATCATTTAACAAATGCGGATTTCGGCGCTGGAATGCAGCATTTTGCATTTCTCTCTGAAATCCGCTCGCCCACAGAAGAGAAGATCTGCTATTCTTTCTCTGTTTCAGTCTACAAATGTCATTTTTCTTTCATTTTACTATATGCAAACCTCCCCTTTTACGTTCATAGTGCAATAGAATAACCCCATCTCATTGAAATTCATCCACCACTTTCCTCACTTTGCCTTTTAATATCCACCTCTATATCCATCTGCTTGATCTATCCATTTTTTGCCACTTTGTAAACTAATATGATTCAGTTTGAATACATCAGCTCCAATAATCCCTGTAATACATAAATCATAGTGTAACTGACACATACAGGGAGATAGCAAAGTGCTGATAATGGTGAATGTTATACTTACCTCTCTATTAAACCTTGTCCAACACGAAATCCCATATTCTCCAGTTTAGTAACATACTTTCCATTGTCCTAAAAGATCAATTATTGAAAATCACCACATGGATCCTTTCTCTTGACATTAAAGGAGAAGGAAACCCTGTAGAAAAAAACCCCGTACCCCCCCTCCATCCAGACTAACTGCCCCCCCCCCAGGGGAAATGCCCCATACTCGATTCTTACCCTTTGTCGCAGATTCTGGCAGAGGACTTGACATCATCATCTTCCATGTCCTCAGTAAGCTGACTGGGAGATCGGCAAGCTCCGTCAATTTCAACGCATGCGCAGTTAAAACTGGCAAATGTCTCCAACTGCGCATGTGACGCCATGGCGGTCTCCCAGTCAGCTTACAGAGGACACAGAAGAACGGATGCTGTCAAGTCCTCAGCCAGAATCTACGACGAGGGGTAAGAACAGAGTATCTGGCATTTCCTTGGGGGGAGGTGGGGGTCTACGTGGGGTTGGAGGTACGGGGTTTTTTTCTACAGGGTTTCCTTCTCCTTTCAGGGGGTTATTTATTCAAATCCGAAAATCTCTCATTATTTTTGAAAGCTACTCTGACCAAATCCCCTTATCGATACAATTTTTTTGGCAAATTTCCTGTGTCGGAAAAAACACAAAAAAGTAGTACAAAACTGTTGGATTTTTGCAGAAAACAGATTTTTTCAGATTTTTGCCCGAAAACTTGCACAAAACATAGTGCATATCAAGGCAGTTGGAGTTGGAGTACTTTTTTATTTGGACTTTTAACACCCTTTGATTTAATACATTTCCGAAAAAAATTGAAGTTTTTTTTCCACTGAAAATTCGGATTTTATAGTAAACAAAAACAATTTTTTCGAGTTTTTGGCATTCAGACTTTAATAACTAACCCCCTCAATGTCAACAAACTATTTCTTTGCAACAAATGTTCTATTTTATATGTGAAAGGCTTTTAGTTCTGTAGAGAGACTCAAATGGCACTGGAACCCTGATTTCTACCCGTACAAAAACTAAACCCATTCTATTCTATACAGTTTACCTGTTATCTGCTGGGTAAATAGGAGTCTTTATGAACTGTTCTGCAAGAATGGCTTCCCCATGGCTACTCTGCACCTTATTTATATAAGCTATGGAAGTGTTTCTAAAGCAAACACACCATTTAACCAGTGAGGGGTAGCGGTGCATTATTTTTAAACTGTCCCTTTTAATATGCCCATATATAGCCAGCTTTAGAGAGTGATCTATTATGCAAGCACACCTGCCAGCTGACAGGTCCCACCAATGGAACAAATTGAGGTTTAACAATTGTTACTTTTTCTTATGTCACTCCAGGTGGTTTTTGTGCCTTCTGGCACCATTTTTTTAACTAGCTCAGATGGTGGCACCAAATTGTCCTAGCAGTGTGCAATACCACTGTCATCTGGAAACCCAGAATGTGAGTTGTGGGCAATGTAACAGTAACACGAAACAGTAGCAAGAAATGAAAGTGTTTTAAAGTAATGAAAATATCACGTAGTGTTGCCTTGTCCTGTTAAAACGGATCTGTTTGTTTCAGAAACACTACTACAGTTCATATAAACAAGCTGCTGTGTAGCAATGGTGGAAATTGAAAAAAAGGCTATATGGCACAGGATAATTAGTGAATAACAGACAGCACCATTATGCTCTACAGAGCTTATCTGCTGTCTGCTGTATAACCCGAGTCTTTTCTCCTTCTTATGGCTGCCCCTATTGCTATACAATATCTGATTTATATAAACAATAGCAGTGTTTCTGAAGCACACAGCAATTTTACCAGTGCAGAACAACACTGCATTATATTTGTATTACTTTAAAACACTTTCATTTTTCTGATGTTACTGTTCATTCAAAGTAATTTGGCAGGAACCCCAGTGTCATACAATTTGTGGTTGTCAAAGAATTTAAAACGGATACAGCCTTGGGAAAAAATTTAAGTCAGTTAATAGTGCCACTCCAGCAGAATTCTGCACTGAAATCTAATTCTCAAAAGAGCAAACAGGTTTTTTTATATTCAGTTTTGAAATCTGACATGGGGCTAGACATATTTTCAATTTCCCAGCTACCCCATGTCATGTGACTTGTGCCAGCACTTTAGGAGGGAACTGCTTTCTGGCAGGCTGTTTTTCCTTCTCAATGTAACTGAAGGAGTCACTGGCAGCTGTTATCTTGCATTAGGGAGCTGTTATCTGGTTACCTTCCCATTGTTCTGTTGTTAGGCTGCTGGGGGGATAAAGGGAGGGGGTGATATCACTCCAACTTGCAGTACAGCAGTAAAGAGTGATTGAAGTTTATCAGAGCACAAGTCACATGACTTGTGGCTGATGGGAAATTGACAATATATATAGCCCCATGTCAAATTTCAAAATAAAAAAATATGTTTCCTCTTTTGAGAAATGGATTTCAATGCAGAATTCTGCTGGAGCAGCACTATTAAATGATATGTTTTTAAAAAAAATGTCCCTATAACAGTATCCCTTTAAGTTCACCGTAGGTGCCACTGACTTTAAATTGTTTCTAATTCTAAATAAAATGTTATAAGTAAACGCCTATTAGCTTTCAAAGAGTCTGCTGTTTCAGAAGAAAGTTGGTTACCTAACCCTCTAGCACCCCCAGTTGCAATTATCAGTTAGAAGTGTTTTATTTTTAAACACAATGGACGCTGGGAGTTGTAGTCCAAGCCAAACAAGATGGGATGTCGCTTAAACAACATGTTCTTATGATTAACAGTGAATGCTGTCAACCTTCTCCATAGTTATGCCTTTCCAATTCTCCGCAACTTACCGCGTCCCCCTGGTCACCGTCTTTATACACACACGATATAATCTCATTATGCAGGAGCAAAAAGAGAGCTTCATCAGCCATATCCTGCTTGTTCATAGCTACAGCAATCTCTGCCTCTCATTGGACAAAGATTATGGGGCGGGGAAAATAAATATTAAATCGCTATTGGTTCCAGGGCAAAACTCTGACGGAACAGCACCTGGCGTAACTCTTCTCTGTGATTGGTTAGTAGCATTGGCCCTTCCCCCCCCTACGGATCCGCAATGTCACGTTCCACTTACGCTTAATGATTATCTATGCTGCGGCTGCTGCTGACTGGAATTAGTCTCTTGGACGACCCGGAAGTGCTTGAGGCACGCGATTAGGGCGGAGAAAATGGCGGTAGCTGTGCGAACCCTGCAAGAGCAATTGGAAAAAGCAAAGGAGAGCCTGAAAAACGTCGACGAAAACATACGGAAATTAACCGGCCGGGACCCGAATGAGACCAGGTGCGTTTTTATAATGATGGCGTGTTTTTTGTTTGTCAGGTTCGGCATCGGTTTCTGTTTAGGCTGCGCCTCATGGCAGGCGTGGTGTCTGCAGCGTATTACAGGCCACTGTGTTCATTCAAACTCCCTGCCAGTCTCTACGCGCCTCTTCCTTTTCAAAGACATACGACGACTGAAAATCACATTTAGAATTCAGTCCGAATCGCAGGCCGGGCCTAAACGTTATGATTAATGAATGGGAATGCTTATTCTGTGCAGCCAGACGTATTGGTCTCATTAGCGTCATGTCGCGTTTTAAATCGTATTTATGGGGGTGGATTTTGCACATCTGTACACAGGGTTTTTTAGATTTATGTTTACACAAATCTGGCTCAAATTCCTATTCTGCTTTTAAAGGAGAACTAAACCCTTAATTAAAAAAAATCCACTACCCTACATAGACCTCCCTCCCTGCTCCCCCTGAAAGGGCAGGATTTACCTAGCGGGTGCCCCTAGGCCCACTGCTGTTTGTCGCCCCTGTCCGCTCCCTTTTATTTGCTCAAATTTTCATCATCGGGAAGGAGCAATGGGATTTGGAAATTAAAATTTCTGAACCAACGTGTATGTGGTTGGGCAGCATGCCGCCCCCTAAAATCCTGCCGACCCCAGGCCTGGGCCAAGGTGGCCTCTCCACAAATCTGGGCCTGCCCCCACTCCAGCTGTTACCCCTGGTAAATGCCCTTAACTCTTTACTTTCCCCTCGGGTGCAGATTCAGGGCATTGTTCACGGGTGCAATCTTCTTCTTCTCTTCTGTAATCTTCGGGGAGAGATCGGCGTGTTGGTGCATGCGCAGTTGGAGCAATCTTCTGATTCGCGACGACTATTTCTCAAAATGCATCTTTTAAAGGGCACCTATAGTCAAAAACCGTTACCCCCAACCAAATATGCGGGCTGATAGAGCCCGCATTCTGGTTGGGGGTACTGTTTTTTTTTTTTTTTCTAAATTGCCCCTCGCCAGTGCTAGAGCGCTCGCACCAGGAGCCGCCATGAGAGTCTCGGTGCATGGGCATTTGCGCATTAAGAAAAGCGGCCTCAACACTGACCACTTTTCTTAATGCGAATGCACCTGACGTCACGTGCACGCAAATGCGCATGCGGTGAGACTGTCATGGCGGCTTTCAGCGTGAGCGCGCTGGCGAGGGGTATTTAAAAAAAAAAAAACACCAGTACCCCCAACCGGAATGCGGGCTCTTATCGGCCCGCACATTTGGTTGGGGGTAACTGTTTTTGACGATAGGTGCCCTTTAATAGTGCTGCTCCATCAGAATGCTGCTCTATAATCCATTTTTCAAAAGAGCCTAACAGAACAATGGGAAGGTAACCAGATAACGGCTTCCTAACACAAGATAACAGCTGCCTGGTAGATCTAAGAACAGCACTCAATAGAAAAAACCCATGTCCCACTGCGTACTATTCAGTTACATTGAGAAGGAAAAACAGCCTGCCAGAAAGCAGAAATCTAGCCCCATCTCAGATTTCAAAATTGAAAATAAAAAAAAAATTGGTTTGCTCTTTTGGGCATTGGATTTCACTGCAGAAGTCTGCTGATGCATTTAAAAAAAAGTTTTCCCGTGACAGTATCCCTTTTAGGGTTTAGTTCTCCTTTAAAGGTGTTGTTTAGTCACCCCCAAAGGGGTCACGAACCCCAGGTTGAGAACCACTGCTGTAGATGGTGATATTTTGAGGCAACTGGTTTTCATCTGGTTGCTAGGGTCTTATTTACCTTTTAGGAACAGTAACACCAAAATGACAATATAATGTACTTTTGTGCTCCACTCTTAAAACTGATGTTTGCTTCGGAATTCCAACTATAATTTATATGCACAAACTGCATGGGGGCAGCCATGTATATGTTTTGAGCAGAATACAGAGCTTATCTGCTGTGCATCCTGTGCCTTTTCTCCTTTTTCAGCTTTGAATGGCTGCCCCATGGCTATACAGCAGCTTGTTTATATAAACTATAGTAGTCTCTGAAGCAAACACCTGTTTTATTAGTGCAGCATAAAAGTACATTATATTTTCATTACTTTAAAACTTTTATGTTCCAGTTTGAGTGCATATTAGTAACATGGATCCACTTCTGGCAGATACTGCTTTGTAATGAAAGGAAACTTTCTGCATGGGAACTGCCTTTATTCAACTCTTTGCGATGTGCATATTAAGTAAAAATGATTTCTATGTATTGTATGCCCAGTACAATTATTTTTATATTTAAGCACAGTGTCGGACTCAGACACCAGGGGCCCACCATAAAACCTTAGACCAGGGGCCCACTCTCGGTACTAATATTCTTCATCTCCTACTTCTATTCTCCTAGCTTATTTTCTTATTATAATCACTTATTCCATCTATTTAGCCTCTTTGTTCTCATAGAAATAGGGAATGGCCATGAAACAGGCTAAAAAGTTTAGCAGCATGAGGCCCACTGACACCTTGGCCCACCGGGAGTTTTCCTGGTATTCTGGTGGTATGTGAGAAGCCAGGTTAGTTTCACTTTTATGGCTGTTGATCTGTATACCTTTCATGTTTGTCAATGAAGTTTTTTTGACTCTACAGTAATAATGCTTTGACGGCTGTACAGGAGTTTACTTTTTTTGTGAAAGCTGATTTTTTTCCCCCCTCATTTGTTTCAGGCCTGCACAAGCAAGGAGACTGTCCCTCACAGGCCCTAATGTGGTTGGAGGTAGAGGCCGTGGCGGGATTATACTAAGGTATTTAAAATGAGCTTTGGGCATGCATTGCTTCTTCAATTAAGTGAATTACTTTTCTTATCCCTATACGTCCCAGCTTGCCATCTTAAAGGGGACCCGTCACCCAAAAGAAATATTCAAAATCCAAAAGCCATTTTGTGGACACTGTTATTAAGGCAAGCATTATATCAATCTTGTTTGTGCACCGAAATAGGGGACCCAATGTCCATCTCCATACCCTGTCTACACAATTAAGAGAATGGGGGAATGTGTGTGGAGCAGTGACATCTAGGAAGTGCTGAATGGAAAGT
>CM044446.1:79948301-79960710 GCA_024363595.1 Xenopus borealis | reverse complement strand
ATATATATATATGAGACACACACACACAAGTCTGCAATACTGTTTTGGAGTACAGTGCTGCAATCTTCCATTTCTTTGCACTTCCTTACTGGTTAGGGCAGGAACATGACTTTCTTCCAGGATAGTCTGTGCATGTGCACTAGGGAATTGCCAAAGGGGTGCTCCGTGGAAGAAAGATGCTAGAAATGAGGCATCATGCACCCTGTAACCTGGGTTGCTGCATAGTTTAATGAGGAGCACCAAACTACTGTAATGTAACTAGAATCACTGACTGCCAAGGCACCCCCTATTAACAGTAAGGTTATAATCATTGTGGATAGTGATGCCCAGTGTATCCAGTAAGATATTAAAGCCACTGGGGTAATTTAACTGTAGTGCAGACATAACGCCTGCATTCTTCTCCTGGCATAGTTCATACATTCATTTATTATCTTCTGTGTGCAGTCACCACTTCTACTGTGCCAATAATGGGACATAGAGCAAAACACGCTGTGGTACAGTGCATAGTACTTCTGCCCTGCAGCACTGGGTATCTAGGTTCAATTTCAGCCTGGGTGCAATCTATTCTCTCTGTGCTTATTTGATTTTTACCATACATTTAAAACATACATGTGGGTTTATTGGCTCAGATAAAATTGAGCCGTATGCAATATGAGCCGTAGGTTATAAGATATACTGGGACCGATGCAAATTATTTCTAATCTGTGTGTAAAAGGCCTATTTGCGTTGAATGCTGAAAGTCTTGTAGTGAATAAGGCATCAGCACAGCTCTTGGTTTTATGTTCTCTTTTCCTTTGCATGCTCATTTTTAATGTACATTTCTTGGTTGTGGGAGGAAAAGAATGTTAGGCTGAAGCTTTATGAATAGTTGTCTAATTGCATGGAACAGTAGGGGCATGTACTAATTAAAACAGCAATGATCAATTGGTGCTTTATAATAAAAGGAATATAGAAAATATTAAATTAGGCAGAAATCCATTCCAGCAGCTTTCAAGCTTAAAAAAAAAAAAACAGTGCATGGGCCTGAAACATTGCTCGTCACAGATCAAAAGCCATGTGAAAACTGTAAAGCTTTTTAAACTTTGCTTGTGGATGGTGCTGTACTCCCAACCACTGCACATTTATTATAAACTGTATTGTGGGTTAGCTGCAAGTACTTAAAGGGGCAGAGAAGCAAACTAATGAACTTTAACTCTTAATTCTGTATGTAATTATATGCCCAATTAGGATAACCTTGCACTGATGCACAGCTTTTGCTGTTAATAGAAGTAAGACAAATATACAGTATATATTTTTGTAATTATTTGACTTTGTTTATTAGGCGTGGACTCTCTGATAGTGGAGGAGGGCCCCCAGCCAAACAGAGAGACTTTGAAGGTGCACTCAACAGGTAAGGTTTCTTTTTCCACCACAATTTGTAACCTGAGGAGAGATGCCAATTTTGTTTTATTCAGTTGGGGGCTATATCAAGAGGGGGCTCAGAGTAAATCCCCCTGTAATAGTCGAAGTTTGACTTTAGCATCCACGCTGCTGGATTTCCATCCTCCTGGTAGCAGGACAATAAAAAACTGATTGTAGGAAGTTATGGCCACTATACATGGGCCATAACCAATTGAATTTGCAGTCATTTTATTTATAAATAAATGGTAGTAATGCAGATCAGATAGCTATGATTCTTGTGGAACTTAATAGAGCTAACTTTAATTTTCCAGGCTGGGTGGGGAGCGTCGTCAGAGAAGAGAGTCACGCCAGGAAAGCGATGCAGAGGATGAAGATGATAAAAAAGTATGTTCTTTTAATGCAAGAGTAAAGTTGTTAATGTTATCCTACTTGTCAAGGTAATTACTTATGTTTTGTTGTAATTTGTAGCCAGCGTTGCAGTCCTCCATTGTTGCTACCTCCAAAGAACGTACACGCCGGGATCTTATACAAGATCAGAACGTGGATGAAAAAGGCAAACAAAGGTAGTGTAATTCAACTTTTGCCACTTTTATTGAAGCGCAGCTTTTGTCAACCTGATTAATCTTCATATTAATATTTTTTTTCTTCTCTATTATAGGAATCGGCGAATGTTTGGCCTGTTGATGGGTACTCTTCAGAAGTTTAAGCAAGAGTCAAATGTGGCAACAGAGCAGGTAATTGTGCTTGGTGATTTGTAATTTCATTTCATCTGTTCTGCAAATTCTTGAGTCAACATTCTCTGAGCATCATGTACATTTATCGTTTGTACCAATCATAGACATTTGTTTCATGCAAATATTTGCATTTCTTGAGCCTAATTGATTGTAATATACTTAAATTCTCCCTTTCCGAACTGCAGCAAAAAAGGCGCCATGAAATAGAACAAAAGCTTGAAGTGCAGGCTGCAGAAGAGAAGAAACAGGTGGAGACTGAGCGACGTGAGCTCTTTGATGAGAGACGAGCTAAACAAACGGAGCTACGCCTTCTAGAACAGAAGGTCGAGCTTGCCCATTTGGTAAGTTTTGGCTCTAACTACAAATAGAAAATTTGCTTCATATGCTGTTTTGTTTCATATAAGTGACAGTATCTAAGACAGTAAAACTCCCAGTGTGCGATAAGCCTACAGTACATAGTTACTTCTGTATGACATCTGGTTATTGGTGAAAATCATAAAACTGAAAATATTGTGTAAAACTTGTTTCTGTTCCACCCTACCCCTCAGTTGCTGAAAACAGCCATATAAGGTAGCCACACCTGAATGTGTCTTCAAGAAGCTGCAAGATTATTCTTATAATAGCATAATTGCCAGTCTATAATATAGGGGTGAGTCCAGTCTGCAACTTGTGTAAAACAAATTGGGCAGAGATGAGATGTATTCTATAAACCTGGGCTGCACTGTGGTGTGCTTAACCTATAGACAGCACCAATAACAGTCCCAGACAAAATAACCATACAGTCAAAAGTATCTCAATACTAATCAAAGTGAAGGGACTGCCCTGCATACTGGGAACTGTTTATAGGGTTTGTTTAAGGCTGGGCAAATTGGTTTGTATTAATAGTTTTAATTGCATCTGCTGTGGTTTTTATTTGTGTGTATTTTCAAATAAAGCTTGTTTTTGCAAGTGTGCTGTGTTATTCCACTGCAAAACCCTGCAAGAATAACAAAAGGTAAGACCGGCCTGCAAATAACCTCCTAGGATCTCCAAAATGTTTGCAAAATATGGACAATGCAGTCAGTTTTTTTATTGTGAATTCCTTGTTTCCACATCTGAGCAGAAAGGTAATGGTGGCTGGCTTGCAAACAATCTTTGGCTCTCTTGAACCCAAAGTATTTTTGATTGTTTGTAAGTTGACGCATCATCTGGGTGAGTAGCAGGGTGAAGAGGGAACACTGCATATTTTTTAATGAAAGTATATTTTCAGTTTTTTTTTTTTTTTGAGCAATCTAAACTTAATTTTCAATTTAAATTTAAGCCACATTTCAACCTCCTTCAACCCCCTTTTTGTAAATATAAATGCTTATGCAATTATTTAAATTGGATGTTTTGTAATTACAGCAAGAAGAGTGGAATGATCATAACAAAAAAATTATAAAATATATAAGAACAAAAACAAAGCCGCATCTGTTCTACATACCTGGCAGGATGTGTCCACAGAGCCAAAAGTTATTTGACGAGTCTCAGAAAAAACTGAATTGTAAGTATGGCTGTTGGGAACATAAAACTTTAGGTTAAGGGACATAGGGTTCACTGCACACCCAACAAACTGTTTCCCCCCCCCAATACAATTATGCCTAACTAGTATTGTCTTAAACTTCAAATTGCATAGTAGTCATGGCATTTCTAGTATGAAGAAGTGAAGTAGGTCTTCCCAATGCAGACACTAGCAAAGGACCATAATCACTACCTCTGCTTATCTGCTTTGCCACTATGGAGTAGTAATATCCAGTAACATGTAGGAATTGTAAAATCATATTTATGCTAAAATCAGTAAGTAATGAATAGACATATTACTAAGTACTCTCTTGCTAAGTTGCTAATGACCAGTGTAATTTTGCACAATGTCTAATTGCTTGAGTGTACAATTTTATTATTCACATTTCTAATTTACCCTTTTTCCTTTAGCAATATTTGAAAGTAGACGGCTTGAGTTTGCTGAGCAATTAAACAAAATGGAAGCTAGGCCTAGGCGTCAGACCATTAAAGACAGAGAGCAAGAGAAGAAGCCAGAGGAACTGAATGAAGAACATATGGAGGATCGAGAAGATGGTAAGGTGTCTAGGCATGATAGAGAGGTTGAGACAGGTAATCAGACAAATGATGTAGATATGGAGGACACTCTAGAGGAAGATAAAGAGGTTAGTATTAGCATTATAGATGTAGAAACTGCACAGGATGCTAGAGGAGTTGAAGATATAGAAGATACGAAGCAGATTGAGGAAAAGATAGAAGAGGAGGGTAGATTTGAGGTAGAAGAATCCCAAAATAGTCAATGGGAAGAAAAGGAAATAGAGATTGTTGAAGATGAAGTTAAGGAAGAGGAAACAAAGGATGAAATAAAAGAGATTATTACTAAGGATGAGCAAACATTTGAGGTTAGCCAATCAGAGGTATTAGACTTGGTAGAGAATGTCAAAGACAATGAGGAGCCAATTGAGGTTCAGACAGAAAATAATTTTACCCTTGAAGCTGAGACAGAAGCAATTAATGAACCTGAACCTGAGAGGGAGCATGAATCCCCAGAGAGACTACAGAAGGTGCCGGACTTAATGTTCCAGCCACCAGCCAGTTATGAGTCAAAGACTCGCCCAGAACACCTCTTTAATGTGGATGAAGGGCCTTTCACTGAAAAAGAACAGATAGTTGCAGTAGCTGTGCCTGTGCCTGAGACACAAGTAGAATATACCCCAAAACCTGCCTCTGTCCATAAAGCTAAAAGGAGTAGGAGCAGGGGAAGAACTAAAAACAAAATGGGTAAAAGCAGAAGTAGTAGTAGCAGTAGTTCGAGCAGTAGTTCTAGCTCTAGTAGCAGTGGGAGCAGTTCTAGTAGTAGCAGTAGCCGAAGCAGTTCAAGCAGCAGTAGCAGCAGCAGTGGAAGTAGCAGCCGAGACAGCAGCAGCAGTAGTAGCAGCAGCAGTAGTGAAAGTCGAAGTCGCAGCAAAGGTCGTGGGCATGCCAGAGATGACAAACGCAGGAAGAGTGTGGAGCACAAGAGGAGAGATGGAACAGGTGTAGAGAGAAGTCACAAGTCTTCAAAAGGCAGTGGCAGAGATTCCAAGGGATCCAAAGACAAAAGTTCAAGGTCTGACAGGAAGAGAACCACTTCAGAAGGTAGTCGGTCAGGCAAGCGACCCTCAAGAAGTGAACGAGACCGTAAATCAGACAGGAAGGACAAGAGACGTTGACATATTCAACATGTGCTTACATATCTTAAATCATCCCCTGGGAACATGGTGCTGCCTTAGCAATTGCATGATAACCATTTTGGGAAGCACAGACTTTTGTTTTTCTTTTATTCTTTTTTTTGCATAATTTTGTAATAGGTTTATGTCAGTAAAGAATTTTACCCATTTTTGCCTCCTTCTGTTTATCCAGCTATAAACAGAATAATAAACAATCTTATTTTTACAAATTTTTTTGAAAAGGTGGGCAGTTTACTGGTATGAATGAGCTGGCTTGGATTTAGGTAAATGCTCTTTACATACATAATTTGCCAGTCGATTGGTGGAAATGCTATTTTTGAGAATAGGTCCAGATTGTTTATAAAAAGACTTGGTTAAAAAAAAAAAATGAAAGAGCTTACAGACTTGCTTTCTGCATTTGTTCAGCAAGCAGCACAATTGTAATAAAATCTGATCTGCTTTGATTTGTTGTTGTGAATTTGTTTTCTTAAGGATTTTGTAGTGTTTGTCTCTTTCGTTTGCACTTTAGCTATAGTATACATCGTATACATACATCTCCAAGCATCCTTCCAAAAGCAAGATACAGTATTGCTACATTTGAACAAAGGTGTCCTATGTTTGAGACACCGCAACATTCTTGTTCTGATATTTGAGCCCTCCGTAGACATGCAAGCCACATCTTGGGATGTTCAACATTGCAACAGTGTATTTCATTGCTGATGTGAACTAACCACTTTTAAGGAAACCAAGAAATACATTTTTTTTTGTAACAAATTAATAGCATATGTGCCACGTGTGTTTGTGTGTATAGCATTTTATATTGTGTGGACCTTTTTTTCTGTTTATTTTCTTGCATTTCACCTGGCCTTCATGTCTACTGTTTATAAGTACAGTAAAAAAAAATCTGCCTGTCTCTTTTAAAAACTCCATCTTTTATATGAGGATATTTATAAAAATGGTCTTTTTAAAGGAACAGCTTGACTTGTTTTAGTTTATATAACATTTGATTATGACAGTGTGTCGTATTTTATACACTCTAGTATCTCTTCATATGTGTAAACCGGATGTTATTTGTAGGGATGCACCAAATCCACAATTTTGGATTCGGCCGAATCCTTCCCGAAAGATTCGGGTGAATGCCGATTCCAAACCCTAATTTGCATGTGCAAATTGGATTCGGGGCATCCCTAGTTATTTGCTTCCAGAAAAGGTCAGCGACTCCTCATGCAGGTGGTACTGGTGTGACAGTAATGCCGTAATGAAGCTCTATGTATTCTCATTTTAACTGGCCTTTAGTTATTTTTGCTTAATCTGTTCTTTATTTTGTTGTCCAAATAAATGTTCTATCACAGTCATAAAATCCCTGACAAGGTTTTTTTCCCCCCCTTTTGGGCTATTTGCTTTGATTTTACGCTGAAGAACAATAAATAGAATACTAGTAGTATCAACTGTAGGGTTTGGCCAATTTAGTGCAAGACATACCAAAAACCATACACTTTTACTAAATTAACAGTATGTTCAGCACATGGCTGCTAAGGGATCGTCCTAAATTATCAAAACAGCACAATTCAAATAATATCTGCCAGAAGCTGATACAGCAAGACTGATTAATAATCAGAATATACAGACTGTACTGGGTCCTGTGTTGTCATGTAATTAATGTGCATTTTATAGTTTTTCTATTGTTTAATACAAACTTTCTACAACTCTGCCGAACCAGTGGCTGCAGCAACATAATCCTCCAAATAGAATCCTAGTTTATCTGTTTAAATCTGGCTCCATGATCTTTGTCCCTGCAGCTGGAGTTGGAAACATTAAAGGGCAAAGAAATAAAATCCCATTTTTACTTTCTATAATGAAAAAGAAATCTATCTCCAATATGCTTTAATTTTAAAATGTGTACCGTTTTTATAAGAAACTTGTCTGTATGCAGTGAAATTCTCCCTTCATCTAGTGCTGTGGATAGGAATTGTCAGATGGTCCCTAACTTCTGGCAGGGAAACGATCATACTTATGAACAGCAGGGGGAGCCCCTGCCTTACTTACCAGCCAGGCAGAACTCAAACAGCTTTGTTTTTTGATCATTTATGATGATCCCTAAGCAGCACAGACCATACTGAGCATATGCAGTGCCAGTGTCAGGCAAAGATGTATAACAAAGTTACAAGATGACAGCCCCCTGTGGCCAACTTTGAAAGCATAAATCATTTGTGTGATTAGGCTTGTGGTACAGTAAGTTCATGTTTAATATACAAAATACAGCATTTCTAGCCTTATTCTATTTTACACTTTCCTTGCCCTTTAAAGGAGATTTAAAGGCAAAAATAAAATCCACTAAAAATCTCTACATGGTTGCTGACTGCAAGGTGCTGGAATTCTGCAGGGCAGGGAAGTAAGGCGGGGGCTCCACCTGCTGTTCATAAGTATGATTGTTTCCCAGCAGGGACTATCTGACAATTCCTATAAACCGCAGTAAAAGAAGGGAGAATTTCACTGCATACAGTCAGGTTTCTTAAAAAATGGTACACATTTTTAAATTAAAGTATATTGGAGATACATTTCTTTTTCTTTAAAGAAAGTAAAAATGGGATTTAATTTTTTGCCTTTCCTTGTCCTTTAAAGGGCAATGCAACCCATCAGGTGCTACCTCCCCCCGGCCTATTGCCCCTAAGTCCCTACTTACCCCTCCTCCTTGGTGCCCTCCAACGTAGTTCACAGGATCCATCTACTTCAACGTCTTCTTCCTGGATCGAGCGCTGTTGGCGGCGCATGCGCAGTAGGACACATTTGCCGGTTGGTCCTACTGTGCATGCGCCCGAAGTTCACAAAGTCTTCCGATTTCTTCGTGAAATCAGAAGACTTTGTGAAGTTCGCGAAGTCTTCTGGTTGTCTTTGGCACATTCACTGATGCTTCATGCCTTTACATGGCTTCTATGGTTATATTGTGTCAGGGAGCTGCTACCTGGTGACCTTCCCATTGTTCCCTTGTTAGGCTGCTGGGGGGGGGAGAGGGGTTAACTGACGGCGATGCAGCGGTGGCCTCTCCAGACCCCGAGTGTTAGAAAAATCACTGACTGTTTTCAAATATCAGTTGGTTTACTCCACTATTGTATAGCACCAGGGGTCCTGGAGAAACAATTTTTTTTCTAGTATTTACTGTATATGCTGAAATTACAATAAATCCACATGACTTGATTTGATATCACTCCAACTTGCAGTACAGCAGTAAAGAGTGACTGAATTTTATCAGGGCAAAAGTCACATGACTTGGGGCAGCTTGGACACTGACTATGTCTAGCCCATGTCTGTTCTTTTGAGAAACAGATTTCAGTGCAGAATGCTGCTGAAGCAGCACTATTAAAGGGCACCAATCATAACTAAAATGATTTACTAAGTAAATACACTATGTGAAAGTTCAAGAAATCCGATTTTTAAAACCGTTAGAATTGTTTGTATAATGTAAATCATCAGCTCATTGTACCTTCTGCAAAATCTCCCCTATCTCCACTGCAGTTCTAGCTGAGGCAGGCATCTTGGATTTCACTGACTCCTCCTACCTATATCTTCACAGCCAACTGCAGCTCTGAAATCTCGCACATGCTCAGTTGAAATTTCTTGCTTGCCTAATAAACCTTCTAAGCTATTTTGAAATGCTGCCAAACTTCTGTGTTAGTGCTGCCACCTTGTGGAAGTTGCTGTGTGCACTTCTCTTGATACTTCTTGAGTTTACTAAAGCTAGGCATTCTGGGTAGAATACTCAGGGCAGTGCTACAATCTGAGCATGCTCGTGAACTCATTTGCATGTTGTAGTCACAGTATGGATTCCCTCAGTGAGAGAACATTTAACAAAGTAAGGGATTTTTTAAAAACTGCAGTTTCCCCCCCCCAAAAAATGTATATGTAGTTTGATTAAACGTGTTTAGGTTGTACTGGTCTGATTGTTAATATGTGTTTGATTTTGGCTGTGATTGGTGCCCTTTAACTGATGCATTTTGAAAAAAAATTCCCATGACAGTATCCCTTTAACATAAAATTAATAAAATGAATGGCATCAGTTCATTGATTTTGTGGGTATTTGATTATCCTGCATAAAGTTATTAATCCCAGCTTGTGCTCGCCAGGTGCGAATTTCCAAAAACGTGGATTTTTCGGCGAAGCAAAACAGGATTGATTCACCCATCACTAATCGAGCAAAAATGCACTTGAAAGACTTTCTTTTAAAGTGAGTTCAACAGACAGGTGGTCAGTTACCTGAGAAGGGCAAGAAAAGAGTCTATATTATGTGTTTAGACCACTAAGATGGAAAACACATTGATATATAATTGAAATTTCAGAGTTAAGTTGTTTCTTTTACACGTCATTGTAAATTGCCCCAGAGCAATCTATCTGTTTGCTTCCTACCTGTAAAACTTGCCGGGTGATCCTCAGGTCTTCTTACCTCCTGGCGCGTCTCTCCACGGCTCAATGGGCACAGGCGCTGTAGTCACTGAAGAACTGACGCTGGCGTTGGCTCGCCAGCTTGGACCCTAAGTGTAGTGCCACTCGTGTCCAATGCCAAGCTTCATGACATCATCAATCAGCGCGTAATTTTAAACTTTGTCGCCAAATTCCTTTTAAAAGGGAAATTCTTCATTTCTGTAGTGCCCAAGCTGGCTTCTGTTTCTGATCCTGCTAAAAGCATTTATTGGTGATCCCCTACTCTGCTGACTTGACTTCTGCCTGTTTACTGACCTTGATTCCTGCCGCCTGCATAAGACCCTGCCTGTTTGACTACGCCTTCACCTTATCCCTACTTGTACCTCATTTCGGACTTGTTCTTACCCAAACGCGCAATTCCTCTGTGGTTCTGCAACAGGAAGCCCGGGCCCCTAAAGGGCGTCGGTGAATACTGGAAACCCTAATACGTCTAAGGGGCAGATTTACTAAGGGTCGAATTCGAGGGTTAATTCGACCATCAAATTAAAACCCCTCAAATTCTAATCGAATTTTTTTTTTATTCAATAAATAAACCTGGGAAAATCCTATGGGAGCTTTCCATAGAGTTATATAGCAATTCGGTAGGTTTAATCTGCCGGATTGTTATCGAATTTTTTTTTTAAAGGGCAAGTACTTCGACTATCAAATTCGAATTTGGCCAATTCGAACCACATTTTTGGCTATTCGAATTTTGGAAATTTGATGGTCAAAGTAGCCCAAAAAAAATTTAAAATTCGAATTTTTTTAATTCGAATCCTTCACACAAATTTAGTAAATCTGCCCCAAGTGTACCCACCATCTGTTCCTGATTGACGTGAACATAACACTACCACATTTAGGTTTTAAAACTGACAATAAAAATAGCTTTGCTTAAAGAGGTTGTTCACTTTCAAGCAACTAGTTGTTTTCATATAGTTCACCAGAAATAAAGACTTTTTCCAATTACTAATGGAACTATTCTATTTGTAACCGCTTTTCTAATATTGATGTGTAAAGTGTCATTTTTCACCTTCTTAAGCAGCTCTGGGTGGGGGGGTCGCCGACCCCCCCAACTGTTCTAAACTGATACATTTAATGGATACATTTCTTATCTTTGTCCCTGCTGAGCAGAATGTTTCATTACAGGCAGCTGTTAGAATTGATACAATAGTTACTAAAACTCCAGAGATGGGAAATATCCAATTAAATGTTGCAAAATTGTATCAGTTCAGAGTTGCACCTGAATTACTGAGCTGCCAGACACCAACATTCAAACAGTAAAGATAAATAATGGAAAGTAATTGAAAAAAGTCTTTATTTCTGGGGAACAATTTGAAAACAACTGAACAGAAAAAAGTGTTTGGAAGGTGAACAATCCCTTTAATTGGGAACCAGTCACTCACTTTTCCAAATCCTCCTTTTCCCAGCATGGAATAGAACTTATAGTTGGAGATACTGAGTCAATCAAGCGTTAAAGTCTGAGCTGGGGGTGTCACAACATCAGCTTCTCCTAGTGGGGTAAATGGATTTTATTTATAGTTCATGCAATAATAATAAATATATCTCTAAAAGAATTCATTAGACACAGTTTGTTATATTTGTTTATACCCTATATTACACGTAAATAACATTGAATAAATGTGCCCATTCTCTTCCCTATTAAAAAAAAAGAGAAACTTGGCATTACGGAGGAATTTCCGTGGCAGTACAGAACTTTTTGTATAACTCATCAAGTTAACCCTCTGAGTGCCAGCTGGTTTCCAACACATTTTATTATTTTTGTATGAATCAGTGTGACACATTTTTGTGTTCCTTACACATCATTGGAAATAGCAATGTCCCTCCTAATGTTCCTCTCTTCTTCTGCCAGAGTTTCTGAGCTGCCTCTGTGAATGAGAGAAGCAGGGGTGCGGGTTGTTGAACAGGTTTTGTTCAGTGTGGGTGTGTACAACCGCTTCCATACTCTCAGGATATTCTGCGCTGCTGTTTGCTGGTACTTTCCTGCTGAACCTTCTCACGTTCATCCACTGTAAGTAGCCCATCTCTGTGACTCTAATGTATAGCACTTTGTGTCAGTTAAAAGTAACCGTTTGTATGCACAATAACCTGGATCTGGGGTAATGTAATGTGGTTTCCCTTTCACCAACATTAATACTAATTACTAATTAAGAGATCATTTGAAAATAGTCACTAAATGCTGCAGAATGTGAATGTCTGGTTTTAAAAGGGGAAACGCAAAGACTTTTCCATTTATTCCAGGTTAGGGCAACAAGCAATTTGTAAAACACATAACATGGTCCCAAGTGCACTATTATATGGCACTGGGTGATCTGTTTACCTCTCTATCTCGAGTAGGGATATGGGTTTCATAGGGCTCCATGAATAATCTAGGATCAACGGGTTAACTCCATTGGAGGGACTATTTGATCTGTGGGTCTTGTTGGAAAGCTTATTTTGCCTAAATCATATTTCCAAGTTTACATGCAAAAGATGATAGAAAGTTGGGAATCTAAAGTCGTGACAGTGAAGATATTTGAAGGAGAATTTAACCCTGTAAAAAAAAAACCCCCACCCCACGCAGACCCACTCCCT
>CM044446.1:79929367-79946442 GCA_024363595.1 Xenopus borealis | reverse complement strand
ATAGCAGCCCATCTGGCATTTGCCCTAACCCACATATTGCCAGTCCGGGCCTGCCCCCTTCCTCCTCCCACCCGGCCTACTTCCCCCCAGGGGCAAATGCCCCTAACTTGTTACTTACCCCTCCTTCTAGGTCTTCTCCAGTGGCGTCTTCTGGCGCATGCGCAGTAGATCATAAACCGGCAAATGCCTCCTACTGCGCATGCGCCAGAAGACGCCGCTCACTACAGGGAGGACTGCTCGTAACCAGATGGTGCCGTGAATGCCGCTGTGCCCAAAGGGACCAAGATGGAGGGGTAAGAAACAGGTTAGGGGCATTTGCCCTGGGGGGGAGGTAGGCTGGGGGGAGGCGTTTTGTGCCCACAGGGTTTCCTTCTGCCTTTTTTTAAACAGGGTTAATGCACTAAAGAATGCAAAGTTTGCACCTGATCTAGACTAACCAGCAGGTAGCATTAATGATCACCTATCTGAAAACAAATTTCTTAATTATACCTGGCAGCATAAAAATAATAACCTCAGGGACAGAGCATATCCAAAGATTATTATTATGCTGCCATAGGGATGACCAGGAAAGGAAAATAACAGTAAGTATGAAACAATTTTCTCCTATCTGACTGGTGGATATGGGTTACTAGACTTTGTTGAAATTATACAGTGTCTGTGTTTTATTGAAACCCCAACTTTATGTTTGTTCGTGCCATAGTAATCCACGCTGAGCCTTTTGAGACCTGATTTCATGCCAAGAGCAATTTTGGTTTAAAAAATATCCTGATCATTATCATACTTATGACACAATGTTGTGTGATTTCTCTATAAATGTCAATTTCTGTAAATAATGGATATTGTAATGGCTTTTATCTGATTTTTGTATTTCTGAAACACTTTGTAAAAAATTTTCTAAAGTGAAAATTTGGGCTCTTTCACCAGCAGGAAAAAAAATCACACAAAATGGGATAAACAGACTAAATTAAAGGGAAATCGATCCCCTTTTGGATTTGGATTTAAGCTCATGCATAAGGTGCATAAAACATTCAAAACTGGCAAAAATAATTATAAATATATTTTGTTCTACATACATGAGTTTTGGAAGTTCAGGACAGTGTTTATACTCCTTTTTTACATAAGCCCAACTGCAGTGGCGTAACTACTCCCTGGTGGGCCCCGGTACTGGATGGGCACCTGAGCCCCCCTGTCAGGCCCTTACCGCTATAAATCACATGCTGGAGTGTTGATGGTATGTGTGCTGTAAAATCTCCCTCTAGATAACCACCTGCCATAACCATTTTCATGGCTCCTATGTGACCCAAGGGGGTGAGATCCTGGTGCAACTGCACCATCTGCACCCCTGGTAGTTACGCCACTGCCCAACTGATTGAGCACATGTCAGAAAGGGGGTTATATTTTACCTTTAATTAGTAAAAGCATGTGTGATCGTTACAAAGGGGAGGTAATATTTAAATAAAAGTTGTTGTAGCCATATTGTATTTTATTTGTTTTTCATTAACATGTATTTATATAGCAAGAACACGAGCTCTCTTGTGCATCACTTCTATGCAGTGCACTAGAACTCTCACAAGATACATACAACCTGCACTGCATATTCAGTCATAACTACTGCTCAAAATTATAGTCAGATCTAATTGTTTGTATATTTCATTTTCCTTAATCATATCAGTGCTGCTGAATTGCACAACTTAGCTAAGCCCAACCCCATTCAGATAAGAAATAAAATATGACTTTAATCAAAATATATTTGTATGTATGTATAACCAGTGCTGGACTGAGAATCAAAATAGGCCCTGGCATTTCAGGTACACAGAGGCCCAATCATCCCACTTAGAGGCCCAAACAGCCTCCACCAGCCCACTAAATTGTGACTTTCTATGGCAACTTATAGCAGCCCATCTGGCATTTGCCCTAACCTACAGATTGCCAGTCCGGGCCTGTGTATAACTTATATTTGTAAAGTGCTGTTAAGGAGCCGCCCCCTTAAGGAGCCGCCCCCGAAAAGTCCTGAAGTCATGAAAATGGCCGAAATTCAAGTCCTGAAGCAGCAAAAGCAGTGAAGTTGAATTTAATCCACTGGTGCCAAGGTTTTTTTTTTTTGTATGGGGCCCCTTGATTTCTTATGGTAGCCCTGCTCCAAAGGGTATTTAGTTTTATTTATCTATATTTGTGTGTACTTTAATGTAAAAAAGAAAATATTATAGGTACAAGTTGAAGGCCAAAAAGTCGATATTGGTATAGATAGATAGCCAGCTCTCCAAAGCTACTCCTCCAGGGCTTCACATTACATGTGGTGTTTTTTTTGTGCCAAAATGCTGAGAGTTGTTGAGTTGTTATGATATAAATTAGTAGAGACCCAACAGTAGTAATGCAGTAGCCAAAATATTTCTAAAAATTTTAAAAACTTTATTAGGACTTATGTAGCCTAATGCGTTTCGTGCCAAATGGGCACTTACTCATAGGCTATTGCCACACCCCTGGTTGTTGGGCTGCTTTGAATTCAGTCACTGGGCGTCACCCCACCACAGGGCACTGTCGATGTGATTACACACCTGCAGTGTCTTCTGGGTATTCTAATAGCAGTAACAAAGTGGATTAAAGTCTGGTGCAGTGCAAACCATTCCAACCTTTCTCCATCAGATTTCTTGAGATTGGGCCAACTCCACATGAGCACCACAGCCACCTCCCTACTTGTTCTACACTGGTAGAGCGCGGCTTTCTGGTTTCACTGATTTTGTGAAATGCCATGTTAGGGAGTCACTTTTTATCCTTTTATACCTGGTTCTGAAAGTAAGCCAACAGGTTTAGTATATCTTAACACTGGAGTTTTCTAGCATTACTAACAACTGGTGATACCAGAGCACTCCCTCTGGGCACAAATGCAGTATAGGGCGTGGGCTTTCTCTTTTTAAAAGCTGTGCACCTTTTGTATTGACTTGAATAAAATGTTTACAAAGAGGAAAAATAAAATTAAATGCAACACTCATATCCCACTTTATATTATAGATTGCAGCCTGTGGGTTCCAATCCTATGCCACATTGCTAGAATAGAACGGGTTGCTTTGCGTAGCTACCGCCTAGTTGCCAAATTCCTCCCAAGACAACTATAAACGGGGATGGCTTAGAAAATTCACTTCAACATGACCCTACTTGAGCTCCAACTCCCCAAATGGAGACGTTGTTCTTCTGCAGTACTAAAACAAAGTATCATACTATGAGGACAAGAACCTGTGGGGCTTTGTCAAGTTTTCAGATGGATCTCAACCCAACCATCCAGATCTGGAGCAAAGGTTTTCTTGTTCAGGGTATTTACATTTGTTTAGCAGTAAGAAGAGAGATTAAAAACACTAATTTAGATGCTGTCTTCTACCTTTGAAGTAGACTAGGAGATCAAAGAATATGAGTGCATCAATCTGCAGCTCTTCTTTATCTGATGATGGATTGTGCACCCCAGAATTTCCTCCACACCTTTCCAGATGGTGGTGTAGTATGGTCAAAAATGGCCACACTGCCCAACCAGATCTGAGCATACATGGTGAGATTTAGCATTGTATTTATCTGGAGATAAGCTAGCAGATTGTTAAACTGTTTTTTTTACTATAAGTTTGAATATTTGGGGTGCCCATCTCTGACATTGCTAACTACAGATGCATCATCAGTTTGAGTTTTTCAGTTAATTTATTAATTTTAATTTTGGAATTAGGAATTGTAGTATTGGCATTTTATAATGATAATTATCAGTTGATTTTGTTCTTGTTGGTTGGAGGACATCAATGCCTGCTAAACATGAACCTACATACACTCTATATCTGTTTTGTCTTTTTGCTTCGACTGTCCTGAAAGTAAGACTGTGCAGCCAGTTTTGCCCTGGATACTCCTGGAAATTACTTTTACAACTTTACAACTATGGAAGAATAACTTTCTAGTTGTGCTTGTTGCCAGCAGTAAGGGCCCTGTCTTCCACTACAGCTCACCAATGATCCTGTGACTTCTACAGCGAGTCACTGTGGTAGAAAAACTCCTAACTTTAGCAAACCAGCAGGAACCAGTTTACCTTTTTATTTAGAAACAAACATTTGCTGAAACCTACCCCCCCCATCCCCCACTCCCTCCTCACCCCAGCCTAGGTTCTACCCCGGGCAGATGCCCCTAAGTCTTTACTTACCCCTCGGTGCAGATTCTGTTCAGCGGAGTTCACAGTAGCCATCTTCCTGCTCTTTGGTAATCTTCGGAATGAGATCAGTGCTTCTGAAATTTCCGTGACTTTCAGCGCATGTGTAGTTGTCGCGAAGAAGAAGATTGTTCAAACTATGGATACGTCGATACGTCGGTCTCATTCTGAAGATTACCTAAGAGAAGAAGTGAACTGTGAACTCCGCTGGACAGAATCTGCACAGAGGGGTAAGTAAAAACTTAGGGGCATTTGCCCTGTAGTAGAAGCTGAGGGGGAGGAGGGGTGACTATGTAGGGTGGGGGGGGTAGGGTTTTTTTACTTCAGGGTTGAGTTCTCCTTTAAGGTGGTAACAAAAGAGCAGATTTAAGCTGCTAATTCATCCCTTGAGTCTATTGAGGCAGCTTATCGGCCTGTGTATGGGGGCCTCCAACAGGCCTACTATTTATTTGCCTGCAAACCATCCAGAGATTGATCGACAGGTTAAAAAATCTCGTTGTAACAGGGACAGTATCAGCTAGTTGTTGAGGTCATCAACCTGACAGCCTTTATCTCTGTCCCCAAGGACTTAATGATCGGTTCAGCCTGATATTGGCCACCTCAAGGTGAGCATATGTGGGTGTGTGACACAGTGATGTACAATGAGGTGTGTACAACAACAATAATGAGTTGCTGGGAAAGTTTTAGCAGAGGTTAGACTAGTCTCTTCTTGTCCTGGCAGTCTGGATTCAAATAATAACAATGCAAGTCAAATCTAAGAGTCAGCAACTGGAAACTGAAAAACCCTTAATTATCCTTTCTCTCAATTACCATAACCTGCTCCCTTTTATATGTCATCTTAGACTTATACAGTAAAAGAACCAAGTTTAAGGACACCCATTATATCTTACCAACCAAAGCACCCCTTTCAATCTCAAAAAGGTAACCATGTAAATCTACTTGTAACTTGAGGTTGATTAAAGAGAGGGATCTGACTTACGTCAGTAGAGTGAGGATTAGTGATTTGGAACAAAAAGAAACCCCCTCTTTATCAAAGACCTGTTAAAGTTCACTGCAGAATATGTAACTTATAATCGAGGAAAAAGCTAATTTGCAAAACGAGTGTCAGCAGCTAACTCTTATACAGACGGTTCATACCATTTTAACTGAAACCGTGTTTTTTTTTTTTTTAAATATTTCCCTGGAAGTAATCTTTTTTTGTCTGTTGCTTAAACAGCTATTAAGCTTGGTTTGGGGAACGGTGTTGAGGCAAATATTTTTTAAGGACGGCGGGAATCCTCGGGATCCGGAGGGTGGTTGGGAGGTTGGGTTGGCGTCCAATTCAGTGCACCAGAATCAAATTTGTTTCACTGGTGTCCATTTTGGTGCGCTGGCGTCCATTTTGGCACACCTTATAAAGCCTCCGTGGCCCACTCCAGGACTGCCCAAAACTGGGCTGCGGCCCGGTGGTTGGGGACCCCTGTTTTATAGGAAAGGTAGCTCTTAATACCGGTTAGGCAAGGTAACTTGGAGACCACAGTCCCAGAAGCACCGACTTCTCCAACTTTGTGGGGTCACCGCAGTTAGATACCGATCAAACGGTTACCATGGGACTTCTCCACCTTCTAAACCAAATTCCCTTTCTTACTTTCCATGCAAACTGAGCAACTACATGAATTCTTCTGACTGATTTGTTTACTCGGGCACTGTACAACTTATTAATTGGACAATCAATTTAAAATGATATATAAGGGTGGGAATGAATCACTAGTAAAAGGGAAGTTCTTGATTTATTTTTATTTTCTTTTTAACACATTAGCACATAAGTCACTTTAAAAATGAGCACCTAGCTATTCGAATTTTCAAGATATTAATTTAACAATAATTCATTATCATATTAGCACTTTTGAAGTAAAGAAATCAATGGTAATTAAACTCCACAAGGCAATTTCGAGCTACTTTAAAAAACGCATTGCCGCGTGTGAATAGGCGCCGGCGACTTTAGCGCTTTCGGGTGCAAGATACTAGCAAGCCATTCCGGGAGATTAGTCGCGGCGATTAGTCGCCAGGCGACAAATCTCCCCAAAATCTTCCCGTGTGGCCTTACCCTTAAAGGGGTAGTTCACCTTCAAGTTAACTTATTGGGGCAAATTCAAATTCAAAAGCATGAAGCGTTTAACGCTAGCACTAATTCGCCAGTGTGATGTAATTTCGCCAATTTACTAAGTGTCCCTGGAGAAAATTTGCAAGTGAACTAGATAGACTAGCGCAACTTTGCACCTTTTCCCCAGGCGAAGTTGCGCACTGACAAAGGGATGTTATTACTAAGATGCCCATTTTACTGAACGTTACCTCTTGCGCTAGACAGGTCAGACCTGGCGAAGTTCAATACAATAGATTTTTTTAGTCCCAAAAAAATGCTTTTTAGGTTGATAGACTGAAAAATAGCATATTTTTGGGGGTTATCCTCCTTCCCCCCCTACATTTCCTAACATATGGCAACATAACTATACAGGGGGCACATGTTTAGGGCAATAGAACAACTTTATTTAATTTATTAAAGGTTTCCTGGGCTTGTGTAGTGGAATGTAGTGGCTGTAACATACACTTCTATTATACGTTTAACTTCGTGCCATATGCAAATTAGGCATCGCTAGTGTAAATTCTCTTTGCCTGGCATAGTAACAGTAGTGCAACTTCACTACTTTTCACCTCCCTGAGTGCAAATTTGCCTGATGCAGTACGGTGAAGTGCGGTGAATTGCAGCGAAGGCGTCACTAGCAAATTTCCACACTTCAGTGCATTTGCCCCATAGTATGATGTGGAGAGTGATATTCTGAGAAAGTTTGCAATTGGTTTTAGTTTTTTTTATTATTTAAGGTTTTTGAGTTATTTAGCTTTTTATTCAGCAGCTCTCCAGTTGGCAATTTCAGCAGTCTGGTTGCTATGGTCCAAATTACCCTAGCAACTATGCATTGATTTGAATAAGAGCCTGGAATAGGAGAGGACCTTACTAGAGAGATGAGTAATAAAAAAATAACAATAAATGTATAGCCTTACAGAGCATTTGCTTTTTAGATGGGGTCAACGGCATACATTTAAAGGCTGGAAAGAGTCAGAAGAAAAAGGCAATTCATTATAAAACTATAAAAGTAAATAATGAAAACCAATGGAAAAGTTGCTTAGAATTGGCCATTGTATCTCATACTAAAAGTTTACTGAAAGGTGAACCAACGTTGGACACAGATATTGTTTACATTAATGTATGCTTTATTGCTGTTTTTGTGCATGAATGTGGAAGATTACATTTTTACCCATCTCTGCTATGTAATTGGTTATTGTGTTCTGGTAGCTGAGGATGAGCAGAGTATAACAGGGCTTTATTAGAAGGTTCATGCAGCCATTACACTTCAACTCTCATGCTATTTAAAGTAGGGATGCACTGAATCCACTATTTTGGATTCGGCTGAACCCCCAAATCCTTCGAGAAAGATTCGGCCGAATACCGAACCGAATAATTTAAAGAAACAGTTGCATCTACAAATTAAAGTGTTTTCAAGTAATCATGTAGTGTTCTCCTGCACTGGTAAAACTGATATGTTTGCTCCAGAAACACTACTGTACACTACAAGCAGAAATTGAAAAAAGGCTATATGGCACAAGTTAAATAGTAGATAACACATAACATTGTGTTCTACATAATCTATGTTATCTGCTGTGTAACCTGAGCCTTTCTCATTTGAATGGCTGCCCCCATAGCTACACAGCATCTTATTTAGATAATGCATAGTAGTGTTTCTGAAGCAAACACAGCAGTTTTACCAGTGCAGGGCAACATTATATGTTATTACTTTAAAACACTTAAATTTTTTGATGTTACTGTTCCTTTAAGCTGTAAAGAAAGTACTGGGTATACAGTATAATTCTGTGCACGATGACCCCTACAGGCCATTTGTATAAACACCACAGTTATCCTCATTGAAAATCTCAAAAACATGCAAGGCACAACTAAAACTCTAGGCCAGTGCAGATAAAGTTACTGGACCCAATATGCATGCCATTTTATGGATGTGTGACCAACTGAAAGTTAGTTTTAGCCAATATTACTATAAGCCAGGGATCCCCAACCTCTTGATCCTGTGAGCAACATTCAGAAGTAAAAGGAGTTGGGGAGCAACACTGCATGAAAATGTTCTTGGGGTGCCAAATAAGTGCTGTGATTGGCCAATTGGTAGCCCCTATGTGGATTGTCAACCTATATTGAGGTTCTGTTTGGCATTGTACCTGGTTTTTATGCAACCAAAACTTGCCTCAATGCCTGGAATTGAAAAATAAGTTCCTGCTTTGAGGCCACTGGGAGAAACATCCATGGGGTTGGAGAGAGACATGTTGCTCATGAGCTACTGATTGGGGATCACTGCTATTAAGCTGGCCATATGGGGCTTATGACGGGTCTTCCCGACTGATATCTGGGCACGATATTGATCAGGAAAGTCGGATATTTTTCTGACCGACCCATCGGAAGTCCATTGCGCCTCTCATAATCTGATATGCCCTGATATAGCCCTGCCAGTTAGTGGCATATCGGGGAAAGATCTGCTCGTTTTGCGAAGTCGCCAAACGAGCAGATCTTTGCATCTATGGCCAGCTTAAGGGATGGGTCAGCACACAAGACCCAGAGATAGGGATGGTTGATCACAATTTTATTAATAGGGGAACAAGATAAATAAATAGGAAGGCCAGTATTTTTTTTACAGAAAATGTGGCAACCCTACCCAGAGATAGTCCTGATTTCTCAACACACTGATAGTGAGCAGCTTATGGGACAATAACCATGGGTTTGATCAGTAGTTCAAACTGAATGAGCTACACATTTTCATAGGTATAGTTATCCTTGCCAATTAGTCAGTGTTATATACAGATCCTCCTTCAGTTACACCAGTGAAAAGGGCTTGTTCACATTGCTTATTTATAGCCATAGGTATGCCTGCAAACATCCAAAACCACTTTCCTTCAGGCTTCATCACAGTGGGCTCTTTGTGTAGCACTGAATCGCCAGTTAGCAACTCTGAGCCAGACACAGACTTGACTCATTTGCATGAATAATGTTCTATCTGCATGATTTCACTGCACTCCTTTAGTTTGATTTGTAATGAATCCATTCCATTTACAGAAAAGTGGAATACTTAGTGGTGCATTTCTGCTCAGTACATTAGTACTAAGTAAGTTTTTTGTTTAGATATTGCTCTTTTATTCAATATTTCTTCCACCTCTGGGGATAATGTAACCAACGCATACCTATGTATGTTTGATAACATGGGCATTTTGCTTCATGGCAGAAACACCCCTGCCAGTATCCATTACAGTGACTCACCACATCTTTACCTACTGACTGTTGACTCTGAAGGCAGAGCCGCCCCTACCGCAAGGCACATTTTGTAGATTACCAGGGGTGGCATCAGCTTTTCTTTTTTTTTTACTTTAAATGAGAAGGAAAGTTACCAAAGCAGTTTATTTCCAATAGATTAGCCACAATAGTGCAAGCTATAAAACTATATTTATTCTGCAGGATGCTTTACCATATCTGAGTAAACAGCTATACAAGCTGTCTTGGTTTGTTTAGGATAGCAGCTGCCATATTAGCTTGGTGTGACATTATTTCCTGCCTGAGTCTGCCTCAGAGGAAGAAAAATTCCTTCCTGACTCCAAGATGGCAATTGAACCAGTCCCTGGATCAATGAGCTAGCTTCCATAACCCTTGCTAAACACTATCCAACCCCTTCTTAACTGATGACCAAAACTGTGGGGCATATTCTAGATGTGGCCTTACAAGTGCTCTATAAAGTGGAAGAATGACCCCCTCCTCCCGTGACTCTATGCCCCTTTTAATAAAGCTCAAGACCTTATTGGCCCTTGATGCTGCTGACTGGCATTGCTTGCTACAGCCAAGTTTATCATCTAGAAGGACTCCAAGGTCCTTTTCCATTATGGATTTGCTTAGTGCAGTCCCATTAAGGGTATAAGTGGGTTGGATATTTTTACATCCCAGGTGCATGACTTTACATTTATCAACATTGAATCTCATTTGCCACTTAGCTGCCCAGATTGCCAGTTTTTCAAGATCCCATTGCAAGGTCTGGGAGATTTGGCAGGAACCTGTGGAAATTATTGTGAAGATTATTGTGAAGATATATATATATTTTTTTTTTTTTTTTTTTGATTATAGATAAATTATATTTGTTTTTAATCCCTATTATTTTCCTGATACTTTTCCTATTGTGCTAGAAATAAAATTAGATTTATGGTGGAACATGGCAGGGAACTAATACAAAGTGTTTTAGAGAATTGAATTATAACTTTTTTTATCTTTCTTTTCTTGCAGATCATGGAAGGCTTTTCTGTAAGTGTTTTTCATTGTAATCAATGGAGTACCTAGGTCACCTTTACAAGTGCTGCAGTTGAGGGTGGTCAGTGAACAAAGGCCCTAAACATATAATGGTGGACAAGTTACATACTGGACTGGGGGAGGGTAAAGGTTACAGTAAAGTGCATTAGTAACTAAACTATTACTCTGGCTACAGTTTCTCATTTATGACCTGTGTACCAGCTCAGTGATTCGAAGCAACCAATCATACATTTATTTGCCTTCATGCTATCTATTTATTCTCTGATCTTGTGGAATTGGTTGCAAAATTTATCGTTTTATATAAACATTTTATTTAATATTAGCACCTATATGTTTATAGAGTGTTTTAGCCTCTGCCCTGCTTATTTCCAAACCCAATTCCTGCCCCTTGATGTCATTAAGTTGCTGGCAGTAAAACATATGAATTCCAGCCAAGGAGAAGGCAGTTTCTGGTGGTTACACAAATCATGCATTTTACTGATGGTAATTCACAGTGACAGGTATTTTCAGGAAATTTGTCCCTCATGGGCAGCGCAGATTTCCTGCTGTCAACAAACCTCTCTGTGTGCCATAACCCTTAGAGCTTTTTTGTATCTAACAGAAATGTCTTCATATATTTTTAAGACCTTTAATCTGATAATCTTTTTGCAATAAATGAGATTTCAATTTTAAAATGATACCCTGCATCTAATTATATATGTATTTTCCCTCTCACATTTCTAGTTGGGTGATGCTTTACCTTCACAGAGCACGCAAAATGCCCAGCAATCCCAGGGCCAGGATCCAGGCCAGCCACAACAGCAGCCCTGGCCTTGGGGCAACCCTCCACCAGGCCAATATCCAGGTTATCCAGGTGCTCCACCCGGCCAGTATCCAGGTGCTCCACCAAGCCAGTATCCAGGTTATCCTGGTGCTACACCAGGCCAACAATATCCAGGGTGCCCAGGGTCCTTCCCTGGCCAGCAGTCTCCTGGTTTCCCTGCACCAGGCCAAGGATACCCAGGTTTCCCTGCACCAGGCCAAGGATACCCAGGTTTCCCTGCACCAGGCCAGGGTTACCCAGGATTCCCTGCACAAGAGCCACAAAAAGCTGGAGTTCCAGGACAGCCAGAACCTCCTAAACCATCTGCTCCAGTTCAGCTAGTAAGTAATTATGAAAATCAGTACAGTTGAATATAGTACATAAATGATGTATGTTGTGTTTTGATAGACGAGAATGAGCAGCGTATAACAGTGCTTTATTAGCAGGTTCCTTAAGCCATTACACAACAGTAACATAAACTCTATCCCTCTTAAACAGTATAGACCAGAAGTCCCCAACCTTTTTGACCCTTGAGCCACATTCAAGTGTAAAAAGAGTTGGGGAGCAACACAAGCATGAAAAAGTCCCTCGGGTTGCCAAATAAGGTCTGTGATTGGTAGATTGGTGATCGGTAGCCCCTTTGGAACTGGCAGCCTACAGGAGGCTCTGCTTGGTACTATACTTAGTTTTTATGCAATTAAAACTTGCTTTCCTAGCCTGGAATTCAAAAATAAGCACCTGCTATGAGGACAATGAGAGCAACATCCAAGGGGTTGGAGAGCAACATATTGCTCACAAGCTACTGGTTGGGGATCACTGGTATAGACAGTACTGTGTATACACAGCATAACTCATGTGCACACTGACCTCTGCAGGCCATTTGTTTAAACACCACATATTCCCCCTATAGTAGGAAAGCATTTGGGCAAATGTAATAAACAACAACAATGAAACAGCAGGCATCTTAAAGCAATATTATACATTCTTCACATCACATAGTCCTTGGTCCATGCAGGCAGTTTTCTGATTCTCTCAGTATGCCTTATACAGGCTCACTTTCTTCTGCCCTATTGCAGTTGGCATCAGGTGTAGGAAAATGTCCTTCATCAAATGGAACATCTCTAAAGTCATGTCTAGCAGGAGCAAGACAACTTGCATTCCATATGCGTCCATCAGACAGTTCATATGTGTATGGTCCTCGCTGGTGTCTCAATTTAAGTGGTGTAGTAAATTTAGATTGACCTTGTTTCAGTATTCCTGGTTTCTTAATTCTGACTAAAGATCCAGGCTGAAAGTGCACTTCTCTTGCACCGCGTTTTCTGTCAGTATAAGCCTTGCATTTGGCTTGTTGATGTTTGACAGTGTCAGCAGTAGATGAGTTTGTAGGAAAAGTATTTAGTGGAAGTTTGATGTCTGCAACATTTAACTTATTGCGCATCTGTCTGCCATGTATAATTCAGCTGGAGACTAACCAGTCTCAGGGCTGGTGCAACAAGTGTATCTTTTGCAAAGTATTTCAAGAAAATATCATTTGGTAGTTTAGAAACAGCTGAACCTGTATCAAGCATCAGGTTAATGGAGTGTCTCTTGTCAGCAGAAGCAGTATTGACATTGACAGTGCATAGAAACATGTCTAGAATAAATGTACCAGCTTTATCCACACTGAATACTGTAACATTTGTAGTAGTGACTTCATGAACATCTTAACAGAACTACGGCAGACCGTAGCAAAGTGACCTGACTTTGAGCATTTGCAACACTGTACAGCTTTTGCAGGAAATGTAGCATAGTTTGCAGTGTGTTGTGTTGAGCCACCACAGAAGCAGTAGTTTTTATTTGTATTTGCTGCACGGTTTTGCAGTGAATCCCTTTCCTTAGCACTGTATTTTGCCTGTGACTGTGCATTATTAGGCCACAGTACTGGATTCACAGTCTATTCATTCCCAGCATTTCCCTGACTGAGAGTTTTAGCCTCTGCCACTGCTGTTTCAATTTGGCTAGCAACTGTAATAGTTTTTGCAAGGGTTAAATACTGCTATAAGAGCAGTCTTTCTCTCTAATGCGTGGTGAGTTGGTTTTTCCCCTATTTGGTCTCTTAGCATTTCATCTGTTAGATTCCCAAACTCACAGGTAATACTTTCATTAGCAAAACTGTAATAACACAAAAACCACAGAAATGCGTTCAAACTTTCATGAAATGCCAAATTTTGTAAAATTAACATGGTAATTAGGGGGTGTGGCCACAAAATGGGCATAGTAAAAATCACTGTGCTCTGAGCAGCAAATACTTTTGTCCAACATATTGGGAGGTATGCATTTTGGCACATCTCTGCACAGTAACTTACTCCCGTGTACTAGAGGGGAGAACAGAAAGTATCTGTCCCAGCTCCTGGTAATTCAGGGTTTAATTCTCTTTGGGAGAAGTCACTTGCAGGGATATATACTGTATATATATATTTATACCATAGATACAGGAGCTGTGTAGACATTTAGATGCATGTAGAGGGACAGTATACACCAATATAAAACAAGACACAAATAAATAGGCTGTTCAAGATGTAGTTCGCCCATTGTTTTTAATAAATAAAATTCATGTTTCTGTATTTTTTTCCAGTTATTTCAGGCATATTTCCTTGATGCCTCTTAGTTTAAGCAGAGCTAATGGGGCTTATTTACTTACCTTGATGTAGTGAGTAAAGTGCAATTTTGGACACTATTGCCATATATTTTTTCCCTCAACAGTTCACTGTCTTCCCCCAGAATTCCAGTCATTGCAGGCGCAATTCAGGCTTTAAATCTGATGCATGTGTGCTGCTTCTCATTTGCTGCATCTGGTGCAAGTGTTCAATTCTGCAAAATTGCTATAACTGTGGATGCACATTTTTATTTTTGCAGCCTCACTGGCGTAATTTCTTATGTTCAGCGTGCAAATAATGACTGCGCTTGACTTGTTTGGGGCAAGTGTACTGTATCTATTCACAAAAAGCACTGAGGGAACCCTCCCAATGTCATACTGGGATATCAGTGGCCACCAGAAAACCTTAGACTGTGGGCCCACTTTCCAAACTATTCCTCCTCTCTTCACTTAACCTCTTTATTCTCCTAGTCTTTTTCTCTCTAGTCCTATTTACTACACTCTTTTCTTCTATTATTAAGTGTCTTTATTCTCATAAAGAAATAGGGAACAACCATGAAGTAGACCAAATTGTTAGAAGTAAGAGGCCCACTGACACCTGGGCCAATGGGGAGTTTTCCTGGTATGCCAGTGGACCAATACAACACTGATCTATCATACTGTCAGCTCCAGGGTTCTTACAGTGCTGTGTGTCAATAGATGTGGCTGCGCTCAGTTTCGGAAGCCAAAAACTACTGATTGGCAATTCACCTTTAAAATGGTTTTAGACACAACTTGCCCACTGCTTCTGCGGACATAAACGAGCTCTCATGAGCTCTGTATAAGCAAACTCTTCCCAACTGTAATGGCTACATAGCCACACAATTTCATTGCATGACCGTTTTGCTCCATTGTAGAGTGCAGCTCAGCTGTTCCATAGGCATTATAGCAAAAATTTCTACATCTGTTCTTAAACCTTTTCATTGGAACATGTGGTTCTGTTTTGGCAACATTCCATGACATGATCATATTGAAAAACCATTGCTGGAATGTCTATGAACATTCTCGTTTATCCAGTATCTAGTAGAATAAAGAGTTTTTCTTAAAAACATTTCACCTCTCATCCCAATGGCTTCTTCAGTTCACCAGCACCTTACTGAAGTTCATTGGATGTCTTTGGCTTTAAAGTTTTAAAGGAGAATTAAACCCGAATTATAAAAAAAAAAACCCTACCCCACTACCCTATGTAGACCAACCTCCCAACTCACCACAGCCTAGCTGCCCCCCCCCCCCCCCCCCACTGGCGCCATCTTCTTTATTTTGGAATAAGACCAGCGTTTTCTGCACATGCGCAGTTGGAGCAAATTTCCAGTCCCGTAGAACTGTGCATGCATCGAAATTCACAAAATTTACCAGTTATTCGGGACCAGAAATGTACTCTAACTGCACATGCGCTGAAAGTCCGCTCAGATTCTGAAGAAGACCGAAAAAGAAAGATGGCGCCTGTGAACCCCAAAGGACAGAATCTGCACAGAGGGGTAAGTAAAAAATTAGGGGCATTTGCCCGGGGGTGGGGGGCAGCTAGGCAGCTGGGCTGGGGTAGAGGAAGGAGGGTGGTCTATGCAGGGTAGGGGGTAGGGTTTTTTATAGTACGACCATCCTTTAAACTCTTGAGGGTAGTAAGGTAAAAGAAGTCCAATCACAATGGTTCCATTGAACACAGAGTGTGTGCTGACTCTAATCTGTCTACCCATTGAACTTCAGTAACATGTTTGTGAACCTTAAGAAGCCACTGGGATGAGAGGTGAAACGTTTTCAAGAAAAACTCAAAATTTCCAGTTGCCTTTGCCTTAATTGTACTAGATACTGCATTGTTGAAATTAAAAAAAATCTTCTGACCTAGCTGATATCATTACTAGATTTTGTTCCCTAATGCTATATTTTACAGCTAAAGTTATCACTAAAGGTGGCCATACACGGGCAGATAAAAGCTGCCGACAGACTGTGTCGGCAGTTTATCTGCCCGTGTGGGGGGGCCCTCCGACGGGCTTTTCCGATCGATATCTGGCCGAAAGTCGGCCAGATGTCGATCGGGCAGGATTAAAAATCCCGTCGGATCGCGGCCGCATCTGTTCGTTGATGCGCTCCGCGATCCGACCGCCCGTACTGATCCGAACGTTGGGCCCTAGGGCCCACGATCGGATCAGCCCGATATCGCCCACCTCAAGGTGGGCATATCGGGGAGAGATCCGCTCGTTTGGCAACATCGCCAAACGAGCGGATCTCTTCGTGTATGGCCACCTTTAGTTGTGCGACTACTGCAAGCTCTACCTGTATCAGTTACACCTGTTAATTCAGTTTCTTATATCAGCAGTTTGCAAACTGCTATTATTTCCATATAACAATAGTTACTGTATATTGCTATAGAGCTATGTGACACCACCCACTCACATAAAGAGTCTTAAATTAGTTTAAGTGTAACTAATTGTCTCGGTCCTATGTTTAATTCAAGCCAGGTTACTGTGTTATGTGAATGTTACACCATTAGAAATCTAATAAAATGTATAACGTCCATGTGTTGCTAGTATTTTTCGCAGTAAAATGTCTAATTTGCTGGATCATGTTTTTGTGTTACAGAAAGTTCCATTTGACCTTCCTCTGCCCTCTGGGGTTGTACCCCGTCTTAAGATCACAATTCAAGGCCGAGTTAACCCAAATCCAAAGAGGTAAACACACAAACCGGTTGTAGCTGGAAGCAGTTATATTGTCTGTAAACCGCATTTGAGATTGCTATGGAAATGTATTTTTATTAATATAAATTTGATTTAGATATTTTGAAACTGTCATTAATCATTAAAGGGATACTGTCATGGGAAAACATGTTGTTTTCAAAATGCATCAGTTAATAGTGCTGCTCCAGCAGAATTCTGCATTGAAATCCATTTTTCAAAAGAGCAAACAGATTTTTATATTCAATTTTGAAATCTGACATGGGGCTAGTCTTGTCAGTTTCCCAGCGCCCCCAGTCACATGACTTGTACTCTAATAAACTTCATTCTTTACTGCTGTACTGCAAGTTGAAGTGATATCCACCCCCCCC
>CM044446.1:79904406-79929357 GCA_024363595.1 Xenopus borealis | reverse complement strand
AAGATAACAGCTCCCTGGTAGATCTAAGAACAGCACTCAATAGTAAAAGCCAAGTTCCACTGATAATGATTCAGTTACATTAAAGGAACAGTAACACCAAAAAATGTAAGGGTTTTAAAGTAATGAAAATATCATGTAGTGTTGCCCTGCACTGGTTAAACGGATGTGTTTGCTTCAGAAATGCTACTATAGTTCATGTAAACAAGCTGCTGTAGAGCAATGGCGGAAATTGAAAAACGGCTATATGGCACATGTTAACTAATGGATAACAGATAACATTATGCTCTACAGAACTTATCTGCTATCTGCTGTGTAACTTGACCTTTTTCTCCTTTGAATGGCTGACCCCATTGCTACACAGCAGCTTATTTATATAAACAATAGAAGTGTTTCTTAAGCAGTTTTACCAGAGCATGGCAACAATGCATTATTTTGTCATTACTTAAAAACACTTTTATTTTTTAATGTTACTGTTCCTTTAAGGGTTAGGACACACTGGGTAATTTAGGGAGATTGAGTCGCCTGGCGACTAATCGCCTCCAATTTGCGGCGACCAATCTCCCAGAATGCCTTCTTTCACTCTGCACCTGTCTTAAATGAAAAATTGCCGGCGCTAATCACACGCTGCGCCCGAAGTTGCCTCACAAGGAGAAATAACAGCCTGCCTGAAAGTAGTTCCATCCTAAAGTGCAGGCAGAAGTCACATGACTGGGGGCAGCTGGGTAACTGACAATATGTCTAGCCCCATGTCAGATTTCAAAAATAAGAAAATCTGTTTGCTCTTTGCTGGATTTCACTGATGTGTATCCCTTTAACCTTGCAGGAAGTGAATATTTTTTTTTAAAAAAAAGGTCATCTTTGTGTGGTATGCGTGGTTTTCAACTTTTCTGCATCACTGTATTTCTACTGTATTAATACAGGCTAATTATAAATTTCCAACATAACTCACAGTAGGGATGCAAAAAAAAAAAGACTGATTCATTGCATTCCAGTTCTATGCAGTCATACACAAGCATTAATACAGATATTGGGTCACAGGCCTACTTTGATGTTAATCTAGGCCTGTCAGTTTCCCAAGGAGTAGATCAGTGTATAACTAAACCTGGATTAATAAAGTGGCTGTGCAAAATAAAAAAAATGTTTCCAATATAGTTAGTGAGGCAAAAATGTAATGTATAAAGGCTGGAGTGACTGGATGTCTAACATAACAGAACACTACTTCCTGCTTTTCAGCTCTCTAACTCTAGTTAACTAGTTAACGATAAAAGGGCCGATTAAAGCTGCCGACAGACCAGAGTCAGACCAGAGTCAGAAGCTTATTGGCCCGTGTGTGGGGCCATCCTACGGGCTTCCCAGATCGATATCTGTTTGAAAGTCGGCCAGATCTCAATCGGACAGGTTAAAAAACCTAGTCGGATTGCGGGCGCATCTGTGCGTGTATCCGGTCCTGCGATCTGACCGCCCGTATCGCCTATATTATGATCTGATCGTTGGGCCCTAGGGCCCACGATAGGATCATCCCGATATCGCCCACTTCAATGTGGGCACATCGGGGAGAGATCCGCTCGTTTGGCAATATCGCCAAACTAGTGGATCTCCCTGTCTATGGCCACCTTTAGTCAGTGACTTGAAGGGGGGCCACATGGGACATAACTGTTCAGTTATCAGAATCAAAAGCAAACTAACTAAACCCAAGGGTGCTCCGCCAATGAGACGAATTGAGGCACTTACCTCAGGCAGCAGCGTCCCCTTGGTTGCGACTCCTGGTAAATTTGATCCGAATTTCTGGTTTTCAACCTGGAAATTCGGCTCTTCTAGTGCAATTGCGCTCTCTACACTAGCGACGTGGACCCCCCGTCCGGCACTGAAGGTGAGTGCCGTGGGGGAGAAAAAATGAAGGCCGCCACAGGCGGCAAAATGGGCAGGATCGCCGCTGACTAAACCATTATGAACAGTTCGATACATGTAATTATCAGTCACCATTGTGCACCTGTCCTATGCTTCTGCTGGAGCAAACTCTGTATCCAAAGATGTCTAATGCTCATCCTTTCTTTTCGCTCAATAGGTTTGTCATTGACTTAATAAAAGGCCAGGATATTGCCTTACACATCAACCCCCGTTTTGATGAAAGACCCCCTGCTATTGTGCGCAATTCAATGATCCGTAGCAAATGGGGAGCAGAAGAGCGAAAAGCTCCAAAGTTTCCATTTGCTGCAGGCCAGCCTTTTATGGTAAGTTTTTATAAAAAAAAGTGCAGTTTCACTGATCTCTATACGTGTGTGTTTTTTTTATATTCAGTTTTGAAATCTGACATGGGGCTAGACATATTGTGAGTTTCCCAGCTGCCCCCAGTCATGATGGGCAGGCAGGCAAATTCGGGGAACTGCCTTCCATCTGCTTGAATGAAGAATCTCCTCACGAGGAAACTTTGGGCGACTTTGGAAATCGAAGCGTTGCAAGTGCATCAGCACAGACGATTCTTCATTCAAGCAGATGGAAGGCAGGAAGAAGGCAGTTCGGGGAGATTGTCGCAGGCAGAAAAGAAGATTATTCCACAGGTGACTAAATCTTCCTGGCCTCACCCTCGGGGAGATTTGTTGCCTGGCGACTAATCGCCTCTTCTTTGGGGCGGCTGCACATCCCGCACCCGGGCCTGCCCCCTGCTAGTTAAGTTACTGGTAAGGATTGCACACACTATCTCAAAATAAAGGATTTATTACATGAAAAAAGGTTACAAAAATCACAAAACAAATATCATTAGTCCAAGGCGTTTCCACCAAAGAATGGGGAAAAATCAAAAGGGGAAAAAAGGCAGTAAGTATGTAATATCTGTGTAGATTTTTGCCTTTATTGCCTTGTTGTTAGGGTTAAAGGTGAACCAAAGCCTTAATTATAACCCCCCCCCAGCATAAATGTTACCCCCAGTAAATGCCCCTACGTTTTTACTTATCCCTCGGTGAGGATTCTGTGCAGCAGAGTGCACGGCGCCATCTTCTTCTCTTCCGGACAAGAGTAGCGTATCAGTGCATGCACAGTTGGAGTAATCTTTTGGTTCGCATGAACTGCACGAGCCGAAAATTTCGAAAGCACTTGTAGAAAACCCAAAGATTACCGAAGAGAAGAAGATGGTGCCAGTGAACTCTGATGCACAGAATCTGCTACGAGGGATAAGTAAAGAGGTAGGGTCATTTAAGGTGGGTAACGAATAGGCTGGGGGGAGGCAGGGTCTACGTAGGGTAGGGTTTTTTTTTTTTTAAATTAAGGGTTTGGTTCTCCTTTAAGGCTGCAAGCAATGACAGACAATTTTCTGTCATGATAGATGTTTGACAATGAGTCCATAGAACACAATGATGTGCTTCTGTTGAAGGAGGGGTTTCTTCAGCACCCCAATATCAGTTAAAGAGTCAACAGTCCTGTCCCCATCATTGGTTCCTCCAGATGACCCCAGGACAGAGCCATATGGCAGGTTACTTCAGATAGCAGGCATCACAATTATCTGCTTGCCACATAAAGAAACTCCTCCAACCCCAAGTTTAGGATGTAGGTGAACACTGTGCCCATATTCTGTACTGCCATTTAATTCTTGCAGTACAAAACATATTTACTAGAACTGTCAGCTTTATTTCAGTTACAGCAAAACCGCAGATCCCAGGATGCTGAAGAATATTTTTTTTTTACACTCGCCGTGGCCCATTCATTTACCTTTCAGCTTTTTGCTTATGTTAAAGGGGTTGGAAACCCAACTATAATGCTGCCCCACAGCGCCCCCTAGTTTTCTATAGAAGTTACTGAAAACTATAATTATAGATGCAAGAAAAATCACCAATGAGAGAATTCTACTGATTAAAAACTTCATTATAAGTGCAAAAAAATTATGACCAATAAGAATTCTGATTCCCAGCACCATGTCAGGCATCTTGCCCGCGCTGCTCCCCTTCTCCCCCCGGCCTACCTCTCCCCACGGGCAAATGCCCCTAAGTGGCTACGTACCCCTCCGTGCAGGTTCTTGGGAGCCATCTTCTTCCTGGATCCGTTGGCGCTTGGCGGCGCATGCACAGTAGGACGCATTTGCCGGTTAGTACTATCGCCCAACTTTCGGCGCATGCACAGTAGCACAAACCGGCAAATGCGTCCTACTGCACATGCCCGCCAAGTGCCGACAGATTCGGGAAGAAGACGTTGCTGAAGAAGATGGCGCCCAGGAACCTGCACAGAGGGGTAAGTAGCCACTTAGGGGCTTTTGGAGGGGGGCCTACGGAGGGGGGGGAAGAGGTTAATGTCCGAGGGATTGAATGGGAAAGCTTCCAACACCAATTACAGGAACAAAGAACAGGGAGCCAGATTGATACAGATCAGCTGGGATTCTCATTGGAGGATTTATTTGTAATTTAATGCAGCTGCTGGCTGTGCAGATTTGGGGAAAAGTATTATTGTATTATGAATACAACTTGATGTTGGTGGACTACAGCTCCCAGCATGCTTCAATCCTCAGTATATGTTACATTATTCTGGGATTTGTAGTCCAACAACAACTGAGTAAGTTTGGTTGATTAGTGCAATGCAGCAGGGTTTACTATGTTATTAGTATCAGCCTAAAGGTGGCCATACACGTAGAGATCCGCTCGTTTGGCGATGTCGCCAAACGAGCGGATCTCTCCCCGATATGCCCACCTTGAGGTGGGCGATATCGGGCTGATCCGATCGTGGGCCCTAGGGCCCAACGTTCGGATCAGTACGGGCGGTTGGATCGCGGGACCACATCAACGAACAGATGCGGCCGCGATCCGACAGGATTTTTAATCCTGCCCGATCAACATCTGGCCGACTTTCGGAGGGCCCCCCACACGTGCTGATAAGCTGCCGACACAGTCTGTATGGCCACCTTAAGCCTGGTTTAGCTCCCTTGCATACAATGTGATCATTCAGATCTAGTGTTATACTGGCAAATCCCTTTATAAACTGGATGCTAAACACTAAGGGCTCATCCAGACGAGCAGATTCGCGGAGATTAGTCGCCTGGCAATTTTCAGCGACTTTGAAAATCGTGTCGCCGCGTGTAAATAGGCGCAGGCGACTTTACTTCTAGCGGGTGCACGCTACGAGCAAGCCATTCGTGGAGATTAGTTGCCTCAAAAAATCTCCACGGATCTGCTCGTCTGGATGAGCCCTTAGCTTCCACTGCAATAGCATTTCACATATTTCAGTATCTAACATGGTATTGTATGTTTTTCCCCCCCACCAGCTCCAACTTCAGTGTGAAGCCGACCATTACAAAGTGTCTATCAATAATGAAACCCTCTTCCAGTTTGCCTACAGGGTGAGAGAACTAAATGAAATAAAGAATGTGCATGTCTACGGTGATATTACTTTAACTGATGTTAACTGCACCATGGGCTGAGGATTCAAGGTGTGGGAGATACAGTTTATTATAGTCCTTAGTAACTGGCTCAGCCTTTATGCCAAACTTTTAATTCAACCAATGAACTCTTGTACTTCTGTTACAGTAATAGTCACATTTTTTTTCTGGGTGGTTCTGAACTGGAAAATAAAAATACATTGTGATTCAAGGATAAATCTGGTTATTATTACCCTGAGGGGGTTACCCTTGGTTGCATTGAGTACATCACAGGTTTAAGGAGAACTAAACCCCCGTGATGTTAAGTCCCCTCTTGAAATAGCGACTGCACCTGCAGACTGAGCACAGAACAGCTCACGGGCACCATCTTCTTCTCTCCATTAATCTTCATGTCTTCAGCAATTTCTGCCTCTTTCGGGTCATGCACAGATGTCGCTAGCCGGAAATATTGCTCCAACTGCGCATGTGCCAAAAAGGCGCTCACTTCAAGATTACCGAAGAGTAGATGGCGCCTGTGAGCTCTGCTGCGCTGACTGCATGTCTGGTCACTATTTCAAGATGGGAAAATAATTCAGGGGTAACACTGTGTGGGGTGGGGGGCAGTGGGGACTTAAATGAGAATTAAAACCTAAAAATGCCAAAATTGCTCCCCTGCGTTCCGTTTGGCTGCGTTCAGCCGCAACATGCTGCGTCTGAACCGGTGTTCGGCGCTTACACGGGTCTCGTGGGTACAACCTCATTGAAAAGAATGAGGTGCGTCTAGACCTGCGCTCCCCTGCGGCTGAACGGAACGCAGGTCAGAAACACCTGTGTGTAAGGGCCCCAATATAAGTTGATGCTACAGGGGTGATTATTAAATTCTGATGCTAGTTGCACTGGTATTTTATGACATTAGTTAAGCAAAATGAACATTAATTACACTATATAAATTATTTTAATCTCGTTTTCTTCAGTCTGGGAATTCATAATTATAGCAAGCAGGCAGGAGCCATTTTGTGGACAAAGAATCTTAGTTTGTGCACCAGAATGTCTATCCCCATGTCCTGGCTACACAATTAAATGGTTAAGAGAATTGGGGGAATGTGTGGGGAGCAGTGGCATCTAGGAAGTGCTGAATGGAAAGTGAAAGTAATTATCTGCCTAAGGCATAGAGGAGTGACAGACAATATTTGATTGACAGCTGAGATTTTTAAATGAACTTAAAACAGCTATGAATGCTTTAATAAAAATTTGAAATTGGATTTCATGTTTAATTTGAAAAGGACTTTTATTATACAGATTTTTGTGTCTGGGTGACGGGTCCACTTTAAAAGGCAGCACCCGTATTTTTTTGCACCCACATTTTAGTTTACCAGCTCCTTTCCTAATCTGACATCTTGCTATACAATAACATACATGGAGCAAGTGTTATATACATTACAGACATGGTAAGTAACAGGCACACCTAATCGATATCCAATGTTGCACAAATTGCACACAAGCCAGCAAACTTGGGAAGCCTTAAAATGGCCATACATGGCCGAGATCATGTGCAATCAGTATTGTACAACCCCCCCCCCCCCCCCCCCCCCAGATAATCCTGGACTCTACAAATGGAGCAATCCCACAGGCAGATTGGTTACGTTTAAGGGCAGATTTATCAAGGGTCAAACTAAAAATTCGAATTTTCAAAAACAAAATAAAAAAAAATAAATTGTTGGTCAAATTTGACTATCGAGTTATTAAAATTCTATTAGTTTTTTTTTTAATTTGTATTTTTGTGAGTCATCATACTCTGGCCATTTAAGAATTCAAGTCAGACTATTCACCACCTGCCCAATTGCTGTTTAAATCAATGGAGTGGTTTGCCGCCTTCCTGAAAATCAAGTTTTTGTTGGATAAAAAAAAAATGGTTTTGTAAACCTGAGTTAAATTAGATTCGAGTTTTCAGGTCGTTTGAATTCACCAGAGTTTTCAAAATTCGATTTTTCTAATAAATTTTGATTGGTCGAGTTTATGGGAGTTTTAAAGAAGGAAAGGGAGGTGCTAAATGGTAGGCATCCCCAAGTGACTACTTTTATCTAAAAACCGCACTGGTCTAGGATTCTACTAGTGAGAACCACAGAGAGATCAACTTCCTGCTTCCTCTGGTCTTCTCAGGCTGCGCCTGTAGAGCAAAAAGACGAATTTTAACAAAAAAGTTGGCTATTTTGCTCTACTGCGCATGCGATTTCCCCGGGAGAGTTGAAATCAAAGCTGCAAGAAGTTGATCTCGCCGTGGTGCTCGCTAGAAGAACCCAGACTGGTGCTGTTTTCTGCCGACAGGAGCACCGGCCCGGGGTATCAGGTAGGTAAAAGTAGCCACTTGGGGGTGCATAACTTTGGTAAAAAAAAAAAAAAAAAAAAAGCTTAAAAAACAATATTCCCATTTTCCATCTAACTTAAATACAGGGAATCTTAGAACCTTTTGCAAGATAAAAATCTCATGAAAGATGGCTCGCTCGTGATTTAGATAAACACACTGTGTATTGTCTTATTCCAGTCGCACACATACATCATGAAAAAAATATTACAAAATACTGTTTTTTTTTCAAAGTAAAATGTTGCTATAGCAATGAAATTCTAAAATACTCCAAGGAATATAATACAGTTTATATATAGACCGATAAAAGAAGTCAATTTAAACTTCCCAAGCAATTCATTGAGAGCATGAATAGGAGAGACAATAGTTCAGAATAAGCAGGCTCTTCTAGTGAACGAGATCTTGTTTCCAGCACCAGGGAACTAGCTTTTCCCCATTCTTCTTCGTCCAGGGTTGGGCTTTAAAAACCTTTGCGGTTTCTTTTACTTCTAAAGCGGTGAAAATACCATCAAATCGTCGGCCATAGTAACTGCATCACATTTAAAGGGAGCCTGGTGTAGCTGGAAAGAGAAAATGGGAATTAAAGGCAGAAGGCAAGAACTAGAGTTTGTAGTCAGGTTAAGCATTTTCTTAAACTTGAAGTTCTGAAGTACTTGCTCAGGGATCCCTTGCAGTATAGGAAAGTCACAAATGTTACTATATTGTGCGTGGGTCAGTCCTGTTTAAAGGAACAGTAACACCAAAAAAATAGGTGTTTTAAAGTAATGAAAATATCATGTAGTGTTGCCCTGCACTGGTAAAATTGATCGGCTTGCTTCAGAAACACTACTATAGTTCATATAAACAAGCTGCCGAGTAGCAATGGCAGAAATTGAAAACAGGCTATATGGCACAGGATAAATAATGGATAACAGATAACATTATGTTCTACAGAGCTTATCTGCTGTGTAACTTGAGCCTTTTCTCCTTTGAATGGCTGCCCCCATGGCTACACAACAGCTTATTTATATAAACAATAGTAGTATTTCTGAAGCAAATGCAGCTGTTTCACCAGTGCAGGGCAACACTGCGTTATATTGTTATTACTTTAAAACAATTTCATTTTTTGAGGTTACTGGTCCTTTAAGGGATCTTTGGAAAATACTATATTGTACAGGCGCCAGCAGAACAGATGACCTGGAAATTAAAAGAACATTGTGCAAAGTATCCTAGGCAGTTTTTTATTTAAAGGGGTTGTTCACTTACAAACAACTAGTCGTCTTCAGATAACTCACCAGAAATAACTTTTTCCTCTCCAACTATTTTCTATTTCTGACCATTTTTCGAATACTGAAGTGTAAAGTATTTTTCACATTCCAAAGCAGCTCTGGGAAGGGCCACCCTGTAATCTGTTCTAAATTGATACATTTAGTGGATACATTTTTTCAACTTTGTCCCTGCTGAGCAGAGTCCCTGGGTTTCATTACAGACGGCTGTTAGAATTGATACAATAGTTGCCAATACTCCTGAGAAATGTATCCACTAAACGTTGCAAAATGATAACCGTTTAGAATTACGAAGCTGCCTGACCCAAACACCTGAAACACGAATTGTTCAACTTTAATTTTGGGGAAAAAAATGGTCATTTTTGTGGTCACCCCACAATTACCATGTTAATTTTACTTATTTTAAATGGGCAGGGAGAGCTGTATGGCAGTCCCTACTTAGGGGATATAGAAAGTTGTAGTGCAACTGGCTTCCCTACACAGGTTACTGAACTACAACTCCCAGCACCAACACTCGGAGAGCTACAACCTTGTCTCAGGGCTAGTGGGGAGAGAGATGAACCTGCTCCTGGAACCCCTTAAGTGACCCCTGTGAAAGGGTCGTTCGACCCCCAAACCCCCAGGTTGGAGACCACTGTACTAGAAGTTGCATTACGATTCATTGCTTACCAATACAATTTGTTTATATTAAGAAGCGTCTCCTTAATAAGGGAAAGAAACCAAACAGGAGAGCATTTATATAAAGAAAATATTTAATACAGCAAAAGTGGTGAGACTGCTACTTGAATACCTATAACAAAGCGAGCCGTCTTATACACAGTTTAAGATCATGCATCCTGACACCAACGTATATACAGTATATGCTATGAGCAAAGATATATTTGGGAATGCAAGGGTTACTTCTCTACCATATTGATAGGCGTGCAGCTTCCCAGGAAGTCCAGTTGATCGTTCTGCGCATTTAGATCTGGGGGTAGGAAAAACAAAAAAAACATAAGGACCTAAAGCAAATGGACTGCGCTCACATCCATACTGATCTGAATGATGTTCAGCAAAACTAAACAAACCTTGAGCGACACAAACACCGACAGATTCTCTAGCGGGAGACATGGGTTGTGCTGGAGGAGCATTTGTCTGTGGGCTACACATGAAAACATCATCCACAAATGAGACTGAAATCCCTGCAGTCTCCTCCACAAACAAAGAACTAGAAGGTGCCATTGCCACTTCCTCTTGTGCCGGAGACTCACACAGCTGGAAACTGGAATTCTCCGTGGGAACCAAGTATTTTGTAAGGTCGGCTACTTGAAAGACCTGAGAGGGTTACAAGACATACAGTTGCGTTCAGAATAATAGCCGTGTGTTTAAAACCTTGAATAAAGCTCAAAATCCTTATCAAAGCTTTTATTTCCATACACACAAATTCATTGGGAACCCTGCACATTCTAATCCAAATCAAAAGGAAGTATAATGTATCAAATTTCTGCTATTCCATTACAGACAGCGAAAGAAAGGGAATCTTAGGTTGTTCAAAAAGATAGCAGTGTCTGCATTCTACTTTACACACTCATTCACTTTATAAAATGAAAAATGTTTTTAAGATGTTGCTTTCCTTTCAATCACTGAACCTGTTACGTTCCACAATTCTGCATTTCTTGGTTTTGCCTCAGAAACAGCATTTTTGAGGTTACCACACACACATTTTCTATTTGGGGATTGTGCTGGCCACTCCATAAGAGCAATCTTGTTGGTCTGGAACGAAGATGTTGCTCATTTACTGGTGAGTTTGGGGTCATTGTCTTGTTGAAACCCCCATTTCAAGGGCATTTCCTCTTCAGCATAAGGCAACATGACCTCTTCAAGGATCCATGATACCTGGTATGTGATAAATAGGCCCAACACCATAGAGAAACATCCCCATATCATGATGCTTGTGCCACCATGTTTCACTGTCTTCAATTCAGTGTTTGGGGGTCATCTGACAAACTGTCTGCAGCCCCTAGACCAGTGGTTCGCAACCTTCCTAATGCTGCGACCCTTTAATAGTTCCTCATGTTGTGGTGACCCCCAACCATACAATATTTTCGTTGCCAGCCCAGAGCGGATTGTTAGGAGACAGTGTTCCTGCATAAAGGTTTGTTTTCCGTGCATAGTGCAGCAAAAACGTTTTGCCACACCAATTTTGTGGCCACACCCCAATTACCATGTTAATTTTTACAAATTTTAAATGGGCAGGGAGAGCTGAATGGCAGTCCCTACTAAGGGGATATAACAAGTTGTAGTGCAACTGGCTTCCCTACACAGGTTACTGAACTACAACTCCCAGCACCAACACCAGGATATCTACAACCTTGCCCCAGGGCTAGTGGAGAGAGAGATAAACCTGCTCTTGGAACCCCTTAAGGGACCCCTGTGAAAGGGTCGTTCGACCCCCAAAGGGGTCCCGACCCCCAGGTTGAGAACCTCTGCCCTAGACCCAAAACAATCTTGCTTTCATCAGTCCACAGAATGTTGCACCATTTCTCTTTAGGCCAGTCAATAGGTTCTTTGGCAAACTAGAAGCTCGTCATCACATCTTTTTTTCAACTATGGGACATTGCCCATTTTCCTTCTCCAATCAACTTTTAAATCAAAGTATGCTGTTCTTCTGATCAATGTCTGGAACGACCCGTTTAACTCAGATTTTCAGAGAAATGCACTATAACCAGCATGCACATTTGCTCCTTCCTTCCTTTAACAAGGGCCATAATTGACACCTGTTTTACAGAACGAATGACCTTACCGAGTGAACTCCACACTGCTATTTTTTGGAACAAGTCTCAATTAATGATTGAATAAGCATGTATGTCATGACTGCTAGGTCTGCTGGTTTTCTATTACTCTAGTAAATTATTTGCCACAAGAGATATAATTTCTACAAAAAAAAGTGATTGATCAGAGTGATGTCAGACTGCTTTTATTCTGAACGCAACAGTAGTTAAAGGAAAACTATAACCCCAAAATTAATTCTACACCAACAGCTAGTTGATATCAAATGAAGTGGCATTTTAAACAGTTTTACCAAACTGTAATATATATTTAAGTAAATATTGCCCTTTTACATCTCTTGCCTTGACCCCCATTTGGTGATGGTCTGTGTGCTGCCTCAGAGATCACCTGACCAGAAATATTTCAACTCTAACTGTAACAGGAAGAAGTGTGGAAGGAAGAGACACAACTCTGTCTTTTAATTGGCTCATGTGACCTAACAAGTATGATTTGTTTGTGTGCACCGTGAATCATACAATCCCAGGGGGCTGCCCTTATATTTTTAAATGGCTATTTTCTATTTATAATTGCCCAATGGCACATGCTGCTAAAAAAAGTATATTATTATTAAAATGGTTTATTTACATGAAGCAGAGTTTTACATACGAGTTGTTTTATGCAATATCTTTTTATAGAGACCTACATTGTTCAGGGGGTAAAGGTGTCCTTTAATGATGAATATAGTATTCATGAATGGTGAACGCAAAATAAAAACCAATAAGGACTTACACTGGCAGCCTTGTCCGTCTCAGCAACAGAAGGTACGGAATGCAGTTTATCACTCTGTAAACTAAAGATACAAATATTTTATTTCTAGCGACAAAAATCACCAAGGAGTTAAAGTCTGCTGTGTGGGAGGCAATTGCACCATTATAAAATTCATCCCATCTATACATAGATACAATTTCCATACAGACAGAAATAGATTGTGTGTGTGTGCACAGGGCAGCCTGCTGTCCCTCGCCAGTATTCATGTAATATAGATATGTCAGTTGGGGGACTGGGCACCATATTGGCTAATAGAAGATACATTGAATAGTTATGTGCCTGTCCGGAAAACTCAAGCCACATCAGACCCTAACCCACAAAATTGACATTGTAGGACCCACACCTGCTTTATCTCCCTCTTTGTGCTTACTTCGGTGAGCATCTGTGGTTCCAAGACAAGAAGTCTTTGGGAGCAGTGGAGGACCCGCACACAATCATAACCTGCAAAATTTCAAGCTGAACCCACCAAACCCGAACAGTATTAAGGCTAGAGTCAGACAACAGCCGAAACACAGGCAGAGAATCCACTCCTCCCTTACTGCTCTGCCTGTACCAGGAAGCAGCGTCTCCATTAGTTTGCAGACAGACATGGTGAATTTCTCTGCTGAAATGTGACATTTTGCATTTCCAAAATCCGCCCTGCCTTCAGAATACAAGGGGAGCAGCAGGGCAGCGGTTTGTCCACCTGCAGAGAATCCACAATCATCTGCATTGTCTGATCCTAGTTAAATACGTTCAGATGTAGAAGAGAAGAGCTTCAGATGTTTTGTTCGTTCCAACAAAGAAGAACAACAGAAAGGCAGCAATAACGTATATGTTCCCTTGTACCTCATGAGTTCACGGCAGCCATCTTCTTTTCTTCTGTAAACTCCACAAGCAGAATAACATTTCCAGGCATGCGCAGTTGGAATAATATTCTGGTCCCGAACAACTGCATGCCCAGAAAATTTCCAAAACATTTTCGTGACTTTCAGATCATGGCAGTTGTTCTGAACCGGAATATTATTCCAACTGCGCATGCACCAAAACTCCACTCTGCTTCCGAAGTATAATGAATAACAGAAGAAGGCTGCAGTGAACTCCCGAGGGCAAAATCTGCAGAGGGGTAAGTAAAAGTTAGGGGGGGGGGTCTACATAGAGTAGGGTTTTTTTTGTTACAGGTTGAATTCTCCTGTAAGTGGTGTATAACAACAGTGTCCAAAGTGTGGGGCTGCCCACCTATGGTGCTCAGAGTCATGGTTGGGGTCCATCTTGAAGTCCAGTTAGGGACAAATTAGAGCAAGATATTCAATGACCTAGGTATTCATAGAACGTTTGCTAAATTGAGCAGTGTTTATACACATTTCTGCAACCCTATGTGCTAAGGGGGATCCAGCCAAATGCTGGGCCGAAGAAATGGAGGCTTAATTAAATAAATTGGACTACCCCTGGTGTTAATAACCCCCACTTGCGTGAATACCCCCCCCCATAAATTCAAGACTGCTTGCTCAATTAATTCATATTTGCTTTATAAGCTTTAAATCAGGTCACACCTTTGCCTAAACAATGCATTAAGAAGTCTTTCAAAATAACTAACTTGCTAATTCAGCCAAAAAAAAAAAAAAAAGTCTCAGGACATCATACCTTTCTACTTCTGTGTTCTCAAAGAGTGATTTCCTGATGGGGGATGTTACAGTGATTGGAGAATTTGGTACTTCTGTTATTTTTTCACCAGTGGAATTCTCCGACTGCGACCGGCTTGTGATTGACTGAGGAGTAGCGGATGACCAAGAAGAACCGCATTTTGTCCTACAGCCTGAGAGAAACAAAAGAAGTGGACTGAAAAGAAATGTAAATCTACATCGCAATGAGAATTATGCGAAAACTTTATTTTTCGTACTTTTTTTGCATGGGAGAGAATTAAATCTGGAAATCAAAGTCAAAGTCAGAGTGTCAGGCTTAGGAACTTCAACTAACAATTATATACAAAAACAAACCTCTCAGCAAAACATGAACATGACCTATAGAGAACATTTAACGTATATTCATGTTAAGTCAATTTTTAGTGTTAGTATCACTTTAATTTTGTATTGCAGAAGGAAATGGTCCTTGGGATTACACCCAGCTATAAGAGTAAGTATAGAAGTATTGTCTGACTCACGCATGCAAAAAAATATCCCACTTACTGGAAGCAACTTTGGCAGGGCTCGCAACTCGAAAGAACCCTGCATCAAACACAACTTCATCAACTTGGGCAGGCAGTGCTGGGGCATCTGCAGTGGGCTCCTCCTGCTTTCCTTTGTTTTTCAGGGCAGCTTTTATAGCAGCAAGGCGACTACGAGCGGCAGCCCTGCCATTATCCCCTTGGCTTGACTTTGATGTTGCAGCAGGGGCGAGCTTTTTCTATGGTTAACAAGGAGAACAGTTTAAATAATCATGTACAACAGAGCTGGGCAGAAAGTGGTTTCTACAGGTCATGGGCTTATCACTGGTCATGCCACATTTATTAGGGCATTTCTTTTAACTATTTAAAAAAAAAAAAAAAAAAAAAAAAAAAAAAAGTTTTACACTCGGGGGAGCAGCAAAATTTATTCATGCTATTGGGTACACTAACTGTAGAGCGGTTAGAGTGAGAGTGAACATATTCTTATTTGTATTGCAGGGTGACCAATAAAACATTAACCAATGACTGATAATAGAGGCCTTAACCAAAAAAAAAAAAACTTCAGTAGGGAACTTTTACTACTACTGAGCAGCTTCATACACTTATGCATTTCTAGATGATATATTTTAAAAGGGTTGTTCACCTTCAGACAACTAGTTGTTTTCAGATAGAAAATAGCTGGAAAAAGTCGTTATTTCCGGTGATCTATTTGCAACCTTTTTTTGAATAAGAGATCGGAATATGAATTCTCCCCCTATCTCCCCCCCTCTCTTGTTTTTGAGCAATCTTGTTTCTAGGGCCAAAACTACCATAGCAACCATGCATGGATATGAATAAGACTGGAAAATGAATAGGAGAGGAGTAATAAAATGTAACAATAAATATGTAGCATTTGTTATTTGATGCAGTCAGCAACCCCATTTGAAAGCTGGAAAGAGTCAGAAAGCAACTAATGAAACTATAAAAAAAAATGAAGATTAAAAAGATGCTTCGAATTAGCCATTCTAGAACATACTAAAAGTTAATGTAAAGGTGAACCAACCCTTTAAATTGCAATTGGATGGACATTCCCTTTATTTGTATCAATGAGCTTAGAAAGTACTTACCTTTATTATTTTTTTGGTTGGGGCTGTGTTTTGTTGCCAAGAATTCTCCTCCAGCTTGCCAAGATTAACAAACTTCTTTTTTACATCTTCTATCTAATAGGATAATAATAATAGGAATAAGCTTGGATCAGTTTGATTCTGTGCCGACAGCAGGTGTCGAGGTCTTAAAAGTGGCAAGGTAACGCAGAGACAAATAATGAAGAGCCTGTCACTACATGTATGAAAGAGGATGCATTCTGATCTTTTGGGGTTAGTCCCATAACCTGTGCTTCACCAGTTTAATTTCTCGCACACTTTTCCACGGGTACCAGGCCCGGACTGGCAATCTACGGGTTCGGGCAAATGCCAGAGCAACTGCTGTAAGTTGCCGCCTATATGGTCACTATTTAGTGGGCGGATGGGGAGCCGATTAGGCCGTACTTGTAATGCCAGAGCCTATTTGGACTCCCAGTCCAGACCTGACTGGAAATAGTTAGCAGCACAGAAAAAGACTGGAAACTGTGGACAGATTTAGAATTCTTCCAACAATTGAAACACATACCTGGAAATAGATCATGTCCCAGAATCCCTCCAGATCTGTACATGTGGTCTCCTTTTCACCACGTTTGAACTCACAGTTATCCACTAGGCCCTCAAACTGCTTAAACCTTTCAGTCATCAGAAGTCTTGTCTGACCAACCGTGGTGCGGATTAAATCTTTGGCTGCAAAAAAAAAAGAAAGTTTAGATCCACATGCTGCATTCCACAACAATACCAACAACTGATAAAGCAGTGTCCTGAATGGAGTACTGTGAGATGTCAGTGGAACAGAGCCACATTCATATTGCTGCTCATGCCTTCTCCCTAAACTACAGCAACCAATGGCAATGACATTATTTAGAGACTGCAGTTTGTGTGAGAGAGAGCTGGTGTTAAAACGGTTCCCCGAAAAATCCACTCATTTGGCCATCTACTAAAAGCACAGAGTAAAGCAACATCAAAAAAAATCTATATTTTACAGCAAAGAACATGTACTGCACTGTACTGTTTTGCTGCACTGGTACAACGGTTTTTGCTTCAGAAATTCTACTATAGTTTATATAAACAAGTGCAGGGTCAGCCATTCAAGCACAGGAGTCCCAGCAAACATAAGCTCTGCAGCATACAATGGGATTCTTCAGAACGTATCTGCTGTGTATCCTGTGCTTGAATGGCTGCCCCTATGGCTACACAGCAGCTTGTTTATATAGTCTACAGTTGTGTTTCTGAAGCAAATACACCAGTTTTACCAGTGCAAGGTAAAAGTAGACATTCCAAGAAGCGATAGAGGAGCTCACCGCAACTCCACCCCAGTTCCCAACCACTCTCATTCGGCAAGCAGTCTCTAGGATTGTTTAAATTCTCCACAGATGCTCTGAGGAAGTGGCCTTTAGAAGTCAAGAAAGTATCACTAGATTTAAATTCAACTGTACTAAATCTTCCCGACAGCTATTTTTAAACAGATGAAATAAAGAAAGAGGTTTGAAAACTAAACTATATTTGAAAAGTGCGGTTGATCCTGAGCTGTGGAGAATCTAAACGATAATGGTAACAGCTCAGCGCTACGCAACAAGTTGGCGCTATAGAAATACATGTTAATAATTATACTATAATTCCTTTAAAACACTTTCATTTATTGGGGTTACTGCTCCTTTAAGTACACAAATGCCTTACCGTCCTCTGGGATATCCATCTCAATTTGTTTATCCCACTCACAGCACAAACACCTTAGCCTTTCGATCTCGGACTTCAGAATATCTCTAAAATAAGGAGATTCATGGTAAAGTTAAAATGGTAATGAGAAAAAAATACATGCCTTATATGGTCTTAAAATACTAATATTACACTGTAGCGTTAGAACAAGTATGTGATAAGCTTTTTTCCCAGCATAAGTGATTAAGGATTTCCGGACCGATTTATAGCTTTCCTAGAATTAATGAAGCTCACTTTGCAAAGGTGTTCCTTGGTAATTGAACTGACCTGAAATATGGCACGCCATGCTTTGGTTCCTTAGGAGCTTCCTGATCATTTTCCTTCAGTGTATTTGGTGTGGGCGCGGAAGGAAGTATTGGCGCATCAGCTGCAGTCAGGAATAAATCAGCTGGAGCTTTTTATGAGGAAACCAAAAAGATCAGGCTATTATTTCTAGTATGTAGGTGGAAATAAAATGTGGAAGAATTTTTTGAACAGGGAAGGAAAGCCGAAGAATCTCTCTGCATATAGATGCCATCAATTTATTTCCAAACAGAAACTAAATGGATGGTGCACATGTAAAAAGGAAACGCCTTGGATAGAAGCAAAATCCTGCAAGCACAGGTACAGTGCATTAGCTATAGTTGAGCAAATAAGACATGCTAAGCAAGGCGTCTACTCCACAATTAGAATTTAAAGGCCACCAGAAGTTAATAAGGTCTACATGTCTTATCTTATTGCTCCAGTGTACAACCTCCCCATGACATGTCACTTCAAATACTTAAATAAAAGCTATGTTTTAAATAAATAAATGGTGTTTCTTTTGATAATTCAAGTGGATTTAATTCCCAGATGCATAGGAATTTTGCGGTTTTGTAAGTCTATTGGTGTCTATAAGGAGGGGAAAAGAAAATAACCTTTTTGTTGTGCAACAGGATGATTGTCAATTTCCAGGTCAGAACTCTCTGGCTCAGGGATTTGCTCCACAGGAAGCACTTTCTCCCTGTGCTCCACTTTCAGTTCAGTACTCTCTGGCTCAGGCACATGCTCCACTTCAGAACGCTCAAGCACTTGCCCCACAGGAAGCCCTTGCTCCACAGCTATTCGCTCTTTGTTGCACATTAGGGGTGCTGGCAAATTAGTCCTGTAAAAAAAAAAAAAAAAAAGTAGTATTAATGAAATAAAAAAAAGAAAGGTTTTTCTGTAGAAGTTCTATGTTCGAGTTATTCTGTCTTCTTTGTATTCCGGTATGGGCAAGAGCATTTGCAGTAGAGTAAAGTGCTGAACCTAGATGCACAGTAGACTCTGCTTTTTACATCTGCCTGCCCAGGCCTGAAGAAGAGAAGACAAAAGTGGAATATCGCAGAGAGCAAGCTCCAACAGAAATACCCTGGGCAGGTGCAGTTTTCTGCTAACAGAAACACTGGTCTGAGGCATCAGGTAAGCAAATATAAAAATGATATCACTACAGGAGGTGAGCAACAGTCCAGCTGAAAAAGAATAAAGTGCTAGGTGAGGGTTGTATGGCTTTATGGAAGCTTTACCACAAAGGGTATAAGACATGTTTGGTGGATAATAGGATTCAACAACCCTCTTTTTTAAGAGGAACCAGTATTGCAGATAAAATGGGTTTACTGCAAAGCCACACTTGTCTTTGTGGAGGTAATCACTGCATCAAGTTCTAGGTATAACGTATAGGAACTTCACTAGAGTTCAAAGATTGTCCTTTATTTGGCTGCAAAATGAGTCTTCCTTACCTTTCCTCCTTCAAAGGGCTCCATGTGAAACAAGGAGTCAGAAAAGCATTAGCCCGTGTAGGAGTCATAGGCTTAAATTTGTAGGGTGAAAGACCATCCATGGGCTTGAACATAAAATTCTGAGGCGCAAACGAGGGCTTCCTTTCATGCGGTGCTTCATGAGATTCCAGCGAAGACCCCATTTCCATAGCATTTTCAGTCGGCAATGGTTTAGCTTCTTTTAATTTTGGCTGCTCAGAAATCTGAGACTTCTAAAAGTAAAATAAATGCCAAAATTCATTCACAAAACTCTAGCATCTTACAGAATGATTTTGTAACAAAGGGAAGTTCACATTTAAAGGAACAGTTCAGTGTAAAAATAAGGCTGTGCAAAATAAAAAATGTTTATAACATAGTTAGTTAGCCAAAAATGTAATGTATAAAGGCTGGAGTGAGTGGGTGGCTAACAGAATAGCCAGAATCCAACTTGCAGAAGGCAGCAAGCACAGCCATAATACAAGCTTAGACCTTTGCCCAACAGAGGAACAGGATGTGTGGCAGAAAAACTCTTTATCAGGCATGGCGATTATAACTTCCTAATTGAAAGGTACTAGCAGTCCTTTCACATTGGAGACAATATTGGCAGTTTGGCATGAAACATTAATTTTATTTCTGTTTTAGGCTTTGCGCAGTTAAACTTTAAAAACATTTTTAAAGTTTAGGTATGGCACCCATTACTGTCAAAATTAATCAGTCAACAGTGCTGTTCCAGCAGAATTCTGCATTGAAATCCCATTTCTCAAAAGAGCAAACATTTTTTTATATTTCATTTTGAAATCTGACATGGGGCTAGACAGTCAATTTCCCAGCTGCCCCAAGTCATGTGACTTGTGCTCTGATAAACTTCAATCACTCTTTACTGCAAGTTGGAGTGATAACACCCCTTCCCTTCCACCCCCAGATCCTGGACCCGAACCACTGTGCTTGCTCCGAAAGTCATGAAAATTTCCTACCCAGGGGAGGCTTTTTTTCTATTACAGGTTGAATTCTCCTTTAAGTCTACCAGAAAATCACATCAACATTAAATAAACACAATTGGCTGGTTCTGCTTCCAATAAGGATTAATGATATCTTAGTGGGGATCAAATACAAGCTACTGTTTTATCATTACAGAGAAAACAAAAAGAAATTTAAAAAAATTATTTGATTATAATGGAGGCTACGGGAGATGGTCTTTCTGTAATTTGGAGCTTTCGATAATAGGTTTCCGGATAACAGATCCCATTCCTGTAGTACATTGTTTTTAGCTTAATATTTAATGATAGAATTACAGCATTAAAACAAGGAAAATGAAATTAATGCGTTATGCAAAAACTTGGACTTCTGGTAAAACAAACCCATTTATGAAGCAATAAACACAATTTTGGTGGTATACTATTTGAAAATGCTGCATTATGTGTTTGTGCCTTTACAATACCTCCTTTCTGCCATCAACAGCTACTTTGGTTCTGGTTACTTTAAAATACCACGCCATGTCACCAGTCCACTACGTTTTCTATATGGACAAGAGCACTTTGTAAAGGAAGCCGCTTTATAGAAATATTAAACTTTTAAAAGGCTTGGGAAAAAAGCTAGCATTTGTTAGCAGTGAATTTACATAAGCAGGGGAAAACCTTTTAAACTGGAGCTTTCCAAAAATATACACAGTTCAGTAGACAGCTGAGATTTTCAAATCAGACCACACAAACATAAAAGAGATAAAACAAGATTCAAACCTTTGCATTTTCTAAAGTCTTGGTTTCTTTGGTAGTCTTATTCTGGGTCTTGGTGACTGCAAAAACAATAAAGCAAATATATTTTAGTTGCAAAACAGCAATGGGATCAGTTATCCAAAAAGCTCCTAATTATGGAGAGGCAGTCTCCCATACACTCAATTTTATTTAAATAGACCATATTATAAATAAGGATTTACTTTTTCTCTGTAATAAAACATTGTATTTGATCCCAACTAAGATACAATTAATCCTTATAGGAAGCAAAACCAGTCTATTGGGTTTATTTAATGTTTACATTATTTTCTAGTAGACTTATGGTATGAAGATCCATGTTACCGGAAGACCAGTTATCCGGAAATCCCCAGGTTCTGAGCATTCTGGATAACAGGTCCCATACCTGTCCTACAAATGCCTTGCAGTGATCTAGTATGTCATGTAAAAGCAGCTGTATCTACAAAGCAAGATTTGTTATTTACCAACAGATAAGCTATGATCCTGCAAGCCAGATTTTATACAAGAGATTAGCCTGAACAATCAGGTCTGATTTCGAAGTACATACCAACATTATTTCTGAGAGCAGGTTTTGTAGTAGCAGTAGTAGTTGTAGTAGTAGTAACTGCAGCTCGAACAGCTCTTTGAGAAGGAGCAACTGGGAAAAGAAGAAAAACAATAAGACTTGCATAGAATAAGCTATTTGTGGCACAACTACATGCCCATTGACCCATTTTAATATTCACCCTGGTCAACATCTAAGTTGGAGATCAAATGACATTTGTTGTAGGATTTGTAAGAAGTTTTGCTTAAAGTCTTGGGACAGTAACACAAAAAAAGTGAGAAGGACAAATGGTTTATATAAACGAGCTAATGTGTATCCATGGGGGCAGCCATTCAAAGCGGAAAAATGAGAAATAGAAAAAAATTACCTTTAGTAACAGGTTTCTTTAGGGCAGAGTTCTGTCCACATCCTTTTGTTATGCCCCGTTCAACAGAAATCTTGCTAGTGTTAAGAACTCCTGACTGTAAAGACAAAACACTAAATGTATGGGCTATCCTAGAATATATACAGGAGTAAATAGGATATGTAAAGCAATGACATACTGTCACATGATGGCTTTTGTTCCCTGCAGGATCTGCTTTGGCCATTGACCTTGTAATTCTTGGAACACCAGGGGGAGCTGGCTGAAATGGCCAAAAACGATTATTATAACAAATAAAACATACTCAATTCTTTGGATGGCGACACAGATAAAAAGGGAATTATACCTTCTCCTTTGGTTTTATTTTGGCAGTAGGCTGAGAGCCCCACACTGGAATAATGGTCCCATCTGGTTTGTAGGTTCCACATTTAAAAACCCCTTTGGCTGCTTTTTCCCGTTGCTCCTTTAGTTTTCGCAGTTGCTTTTCCTCCTTAAATCGCTGCAGCATATCACGACGTTGATTTAAGTTCTCTTTAGACTTGCCGACTATGTATAAAGAGAAAATATATACCTTCATTTTTTTTCAGTCCTCTCTATGCTCATAAAATGTTCTCAATGTGTTTGTAAACAAACATCAATTCATAAATAGGCTTTGTCAGACATTGGATTGAAAACAGCATGCTGTCTGTCCCTGATGGGGGAGTTCTATAGTTTATATGCATTTTTAGACGGGTATGGGACCCGTTATCCAGAATGCTTGGGGTCTGGGGTTTTCCAGATAAGGGATCTTTCTGTAAGTTGGATTTTCATACCTTAAAGGAGAACCAAACTTAAAATTGAAAAACCCCTCTTCTCCTCCGGGTACACCCCCCACCTCCCCCCCAACATACCTGCCCCCCGGCCAAATGCAAGCAAGGTTGGAGAAGCCAAACACCTCACAGAACCCAGAAAGAGGAACAGTCACCTCACATACCAGATAAGAATTCACTGGCACACAGAACTTGAGATTGTAGGGCAAGCCCTTGCAATTTTATTAATGCAGTAGAGCAAGGTTTTAGGAGGGACCTTTGTCACTTTTTCATAAGTAGACCAGTGTTTGCAGCGCATGCGCAGTTGGAGGAAATTTCTGGTCCCAAACAGATGTGCATGCTGCGAAAGTCAAGAAAATTCCTGAAAAATTTTCTTGACTTTCGGCGCATGCGCAGTGGTTCGTAAATTTCCTCCAACTGCGCATGTACTAAAACTTACAAAGAAGATCAAAAGAAAGAAGATGGCTGCTGTGAACTCCCGTGGCCCAAATCTGCAGGAGGGGTAAGTAAAAAATTAGGGGGGCGGGGGGGCTGTACCCAGTGGAGGGAGTGAGGGTTTTGTTTGATTTCAGGTTTGGTTCTCCTTTAAGTCTACTAGAAAATCCTGTAAAAAAAAAAATTAAATAAAAACCAATGGCTCATTCTGCTTCTAATAAGGATTACTTATATCTTAGTTTAGATCAAGTACAAGGTACTGTTTTAATATTACGGAGAAAAAGGAAATCATTTATAAAAAATTTGGATTATTTAGATAAAACAGAGACTCCGTAATTTGGAGCCATATAGATAATGGGTTTCCAAATAACAGATCCTATACCTGTATTATGTCCTTTCCTTTAATTGTATCTGTACTTTACAGAAATATTTTAGGTTGAAATCCCGTTTTCCCTTTTCAAAACTTGCTCAAACCTTATTGAACAAGATCATTTGTAGAGAGAAGAAAGTTAAACGTTATGGTCACAACCGTAAATACTATGTTTGGAAAGGCATCAGCAAGGCCCGTGCTGCTACCACCACAGCAGAGACCATGTTGAATAACTGTAGAGGTTTATTAATACCAAAAGGAAGGCTGCAGAAAAGTTTTAACTGAAACAATTGCATGTTTCCAACTTAGAATTAAAATCAGTCCTATTTCTAAAAGATGTCAATACCCCAATCTTCAAGTCAGAGAAAAAAAAAAAAATCAGGCAGACACATTGTATATTGGTGTGGCTATATAAATATTATGTAAGAAACACATATGTGCTGGAAATATAAACCCTAGTCCAACATGTATTCTTCTGAAACAGCTTGACAGGGCAAAGGGATAAAATTGCCATTGATTGAAGAAAGTTTGAGTTAACTTACAGACAGTAGTTTCCTGTGCTTTAAGAATTGAGCTCTCATTGGTCTCCTCCAGAGGTGGAAGTTCACACTCCTTCAGCACAGTAATATTGGCATCTGCCAGGGACAACCCCCTGCATTTTTTAAACTCATTATGCCGGTTTTCTTTTTGAGTTATGGATTTACGACGAGCAACTTTTGCTCTTAAGTTTTCAGTGCTCAGATCCTTCTTATATCTGCCAGTAAACTGTGTTCGAGTTTCCATTTTTGCTGCAACGCTGCGGATCACACCAAAACCTGCAATGGAAGGAACAAAAAAAAAAAAACACTCAAATTTCTCCCTTTTTCATTGGCTATTTCAAGTCTTCGCACGCAGCTGGCAGAACACAGCACATGATTATCCATCCTGTTCTACTCATATCACCTTTTGCATGTCCCACCGCCATCAGAAGTTGTGTGTGGGGTTTAGGAATAATTCTTACTAACCTGCTTCTTTCCTGCCTTCAGCTGAAAATGCCATGTCTGTGCGACTAAGGAGAATTCAACCCCTTATTCAAAAAAAGCCCTACCCTACATAGACCCCCCTCCCTCCCCCAGCCTAGCTGCTACCCCAGGGAAATGCCCCTAACATTTTACTTACCCCTCGGTGAAGATTCAGGGAGTTCACAGCAGCCATCTTCCAGATCTTCAGCAATTTCCTTAAATTTCAGCACATGCCCAGTTGTTGCGAACTAGGAAATTGCTCCAACTCCGCATACACCGATCGCATTTCAGATTACCTTAGACCCGGAAGATGGCTGCTGTGAACGCTGATCCCTGAATCTACACCGAGGGGGTAAGGAAAAAGTTAGGGGCATTTAACCGGGGTAGCAGCTATGCCGGGGGGGGGGGGGG
>CM044446.1:79885087-79904218 GCA_024363595.1 Xenopus borealis | reverse complement strand
GGGGGGGGGGGGGTTTAATAAGGGGATTAATTCTCATTAAAGTGAAAAATATGTACAACACTAACCTACCCTCTGCCACCAGCAATTATACTCTAGAAGTACCTTGACTTTAAACAAAATTATCCATGGAATTTTAGCAAGTATGCACATTACTACAGCCAGGTTAACATCACACATGGATATATATGTGGAACTACAAGAATCTTTCGTATTTCCTAAGGGTAATGGCACACAGGAATTTGTCACCTGTGAGAAATCTACGCTACACAGCTGTCATTACTTGCACAACACTCATTCCTGTTAACCCTGAGTTGCTGGGCAGTGTTTAAAGTTTTGTTTATGTAACCTTCTACCAAAAGAATGAACCTTTAAAAGGGGACAATCCTCACAATGATAATTCAAACATACAAATAAACTTCCCAGAATTTTTTTTTTAACAGTCTCTGAAAAGAAGTTGTTCTCCACTATCCTCCCTCTCAGAATCGGTCTCTTCATGCAGGAGTTGAAAGTCAGATTTAGACCATTAGATCTACTATATCTTTTCCTAGGGGTCCCCAACCCTTTTTTACCCATGAGCCACATTCAGATGTATAAATAGTTGGGGAGCAAGCATGAAAAAAAAAATAAAAGTTCCTGGGGATGCCAAACAACAGCTGTGATTTGTCATTTGGTTGCCCATATGTGGACTGGCAGCCTACAGGAGAGAATATTTGGCAGTACACCTGCTTTTAATGCAACCAAAACTTGCCTCCAAGCCTGTAATTCAAAACCAGGCACTAGCTTTGGGGCCACTGGGAGCAACATTCAATGGGTTATGGTCCCCATAGACACAAAGATCTTTCTCTGCCGAACGACCAGTCTTAGACAAGTCCTACCAATCTGTCAAATTATCGTGCGGTTAGTGGGATACCAACTATCATACATCTTATGATTTTTCGTCCAACAGCGGTCTGAAAAAAATCTACCTTTGTTTGCAGGGCCAAGCAGGCAGCTTTTTTTTTTTTCCAATTTTGCTGGCAATATCGCCTGAAACGGTCTTTTTAGTTGATGGACACATCGTACATTTAAACGATCGTTTTGAGACAATCGTTAACCATTGGATCTTTCAAAAATCTTTACGTCTATGGCCAGCTTTAGTGAGCAAAATGTTGCTCGTGAGCCACTGGTTTGGGATCACTGTATTAGAGCGAACGCAAATAAACAAAATCCCAACCAAATTAAAAGACTTTGGCACAAAAGCTGAATGTAGAGACAGGATTTTTGGTGATTTTTAAAGCATGAGCGCGAAGGGCAGAGACACACTAGAAGATTCGGGGAGATTAAGTTGCCCGACAACTTATTGCCTCTTCTTCAGTTTATTGATCTCCCCAAAAAAGTTTAAATTCAATAAATGTGCCTCTTAGTGTGCAACTCATTTTCATCATTAACTTAAAGGCACTAACATGTTGTTCACTAAATAACAAATGCTCTGTAACGCTACAAAATGTATTGTTATTGCTACTTTTTATTACTAGTCTTTCTATTCAGCCCCTCTCCTATTTATATCCTGGACTCTTATTCAAATCAATACATGGTTGCTAGAGGAATTTGGACCCTAGCAACCAAATTACTGAAATGCAAAATGGAGAGCTGCTGAATAAAAAGTGAAATAACTACATACCACAAATAATTAAAAAAAAATTGCAAAGTAATTCCAAAAGTCTCAAACCAGAACCAATTGACTTAAGCGCTTTCACGGTAGAAAGTAAAACACTGGCTATACTGCCCTAGCAGTGACCCACAATAAGGGACCTGTAGCACACTCGCATTGCATCATCACACACAAAAGAATTCATTACATCAAATGTCTTATACGTCTACAAACACACAGTGTAGTCACAGGTCTGCCTCTGGCTTGTTACAAGATGAGCTGTAATTGCAACCGATAAACATTAGTTTCCCCGGACAAAATCAAGTCTAAGCATTTGTCTATAACACACTGCTCTCCCGCCATGCTGGATGTGACATTCGGAGAAGCTGACTGAAATACAGACGCCATACCAGACACTGCTATTGAGGTGCTGATTAATATAAACGAACTCACCTTGTACCCCCAGATCAAAACAAATCCCGATCACCACACACAATTCCTAGTTTCCTACGCCTTACAGTCCGGTCGCGCAAATTCAAATTACCGGAAACTCCCGCTGATTGGACGCGATACCGTTCTAGGACTGGTGGAGCCTCATTCCAGCGTTCGATTGGCTAATTCGTCTCAACCAATTGTTGTTTTGTAGGATATATTGTCGGCGCTGGAGGCACTGATCACGTGATCAGTAAGGACATTCATTGGCTAGTGCGTGGTAACTGAATGTTAACGAGCAGCAGTTTGTGAGGAAACGCTGTAGTTTTTTACGCTCAATATCCCTTTTTTATAGGGCGTTGTTTTCGTGAATGTAGTGAATTGCGCTTGGGCTAAACAAAGCGTTTCCCTTTTGTTACAATCGTGAGCACAGGATTACCCTCAGGAATCACAGGGCCATGTACAGCAGCAAAGCTATACATCATAACTGTCCCGTTTTAAGAGGGACAGTCCCTCTTTTGACAGCTCACAGTCCCTCATTTGTACTGGAAAGTCCCTATTTCCTTGCACTGAACTGTCAAAAAAGATACGTCTTTAACGTAATTGGCTCTTGGCAGAGAGCCCAGACTAGAAAAGATACATTTGTAACAGTTTTGGATAAGATGTTAAGGTGGCCATATACAGGTCGATAAAAGCTGCCGACAGACCAAGTCGGCAGCTTATCGGCCCGTGTATGGGGCCCAGGCCCGAACTGGCCATTTGTGGGTTAGGGCAAATGCCAGAGGGGCTGCTATAAAGTCCCATAGAAAGTCAGTGTTTAGTGGACTGGTGGTAGGGTTGCCACCTTTTCTTGAAAAAAATACCGGCCTTCCTATATATTTAGCTTTTTTTCCTATTAATAACATTGGGATCAGCCATCAAAAATACCGGCCAGGCCGGTAAAATACCGGCCAGGTGGCAACCCTAGCTGGTGGGGGCTGTTTGGGCCTCTATGTGGGCTGATGGGCCTCTTGTGTACCTGAAATGCCAGGGCCTATTTTAATTCTCAGTCCAGTCCTGATGGGGCCCTCCGACGGGCTTCACCGAAAGTCGGCCAGATGTCGATCAGGCAGGACTAAAAATCCCGTCGGATCGAGGCCGCATCTGTTCATTGATAAGGTCCCGCCATCCAACCGCCCATATGGCCTCCATTATGATCCGATCGTTGGGCCCTAGGGCCCACGATCGGATCAGCCCGATATCACCCACCTCAAGATGGGCATATCGGGGAGAGATCTGCTTGTTTGGCGACATCGCCCAACGAGCGGATCTCTACGTGTATGGCCACGTTTAGACCCACAGCATAAAGGGCAATTCACCTTCATTAGTAAAACTGTAATAAAACTACAGAAATGTAGTCAAACTTAAAGGGGTGGTTCACCTTTACGGTAACTTTTATTATGTTATAGAATGGCCAATTCTAAGCAACTTTTCAATTGGTTTTTATTATTTATTTGTTATAGTTTTATAGTTATTTGTCTTTTGTCTGATTCTTTGCAACTTTCAAATGGGCGTCGCCATCCCCTTCTAAAAAAACAAATGCTCTGTAAGGCTACAAATGTATTGTTATTGCTACTTTTTATTGCTGATCCTTCTATTCAGACTCTCTCCTATTCACATTCCAGTCTCTTATTCAAATCAATGCATGGTTGCTAGGGTAATTTGGGCCCTAGTTACAAGACTGCTTGACATGCAAATTGAAGAGCTGCTGAATAAAAAGCGAAATAACTCAAAAACCGTAAATAAAAAAAAAAATGAAAACAAATTGCAAATTATCTCAGAATGTTGCTCTCTATATCATGCTAAAAGTTATCTCAAAGGTGAACAACCCCTTTAATTACCATGCCCATTTTACAAAATGTGGCATGTTATTAAAGGATGTGGGCACAAAAAAAGGGATGTGGTCAAAAATGTGGACATGGGCACCCAATCATTTTGTCCCTCTTTCGTTTCAAGAATGTTGGGAGGTGCAGATTGAATCTGGGTCTATTCAGGTTACTTTTTTGGCTGTGGAAGCAACAGGCTCTTTCTATAGTCAGAGGTAGGGGTTACTAGCACCCCAAGGACCACGTATAAAGGGGGAGGCTGTCGGTATTGGCACCTAAAGTATCTACATGTGGAGGCAATGGGTGCTGGATACCCAGGGTATCATTATATACAGGACCGCCATCAGGGGGGGACAAGTGTCCCGGGGATGAAGGGGGGCCTGGCAGTGCTACACGTTTCAAAGAGCCGGGCCCCCCTTGACCGCTACAAAGCTTTGCCTCACTTACGAAGTGTGTTTTTTTTTTTAATCCCCTGGCCACCAATGTTTTATTCTAATACTCTATAGGCCCCTGACACCAATTTGAAAAAAAATATTTTATGGTTTTATAGTTTTTTTTTTAACTTGTAAGGGGGGCCCTGGTGCCAATGTTTTTTTTTTAACTTATAAAGGGGACTTGACCATCAGTATGTGTATGTGTGTGGGGGGGGGTTAGCGCTGGTGTGTGTGGTTTTTTAACTGTGATGTGGAGTGGGCGGGATCAGGGGTGGGGCTTGGGTGGCAGGGTGATTTCTAATAGCGGCCCTGATTATATACAGTGAAAGGTACTGGGTTATCACATTCAATAGCATATATTATAATTACTCACAAACACCAATCTCTCACATTTTTTAGATCTTTTCTTTACTGTCTGATGCATTAATTCCCCTTCATATTTTTCCAATGCTTTTATGGGGTAACCCCTAACAGACAACTTATTCTCCATTTCATTCAGCCTGTTAATTAGGACATCATCCTCCGGTACTATTCTCTTAACACAAGCAAATTGAGATTTAGGTACAGATCTCTTTACATGTGCTGGATGAAATGAACAATGTAATAAAAGGGTGTTTTTATCTGTGGGTTTAACATATAAATCAATAGCAATCTCCCTTTTAATATACCCATACATAAGAAAATTAACTTTCAGTAAATCAACATGCGATGTAAATTTTAGAGAGGTTGAACATTCATTTAACTCGATAAGGAATGTATCAAGGGTTAACCGTGGCCCCTCCCATAGCATAAAAATATTTTAATATGTTGAATAAATTTTGAATTTAGGTACACATATTTTTCTTCAACATTATTGACAAAAATATTCACATAGGCAGGGGCCACATTAGGCCCCAATGCAGTCCCGCAGCATTGTAAGTAGAATTCATCCTGAAACATAAAATAATTTTTCTCCAAAATTATTTGTAGAGGATTAATCACAAAACGTTTTTGAGCTCCGTCCCAACATTATTATTAAGACACTGTCCTACTGCTTCTATAGCACCCTGATGAGGGATATTGGTATATAGACTTTCTATATCCAAAGTAACTAGCTACATCTACTCACTCACAGGACCAATTTCTTTCAATGAGATGTATCTAGAATAAAAGATCTCTGTATTTCAACATATGGAGGTAACACTCTGTCCAAAAAGATTGCAATAGGGTTAAACACTGACTGTACCCCTGCCACAATTGGACGACCCGGAGGACATTCATGATTTTTGTGAATTTTGAGCAGGTTGTACAGTACAGGGGTAGCCAGATTGGTTTGTTCCAGAAACACTGGCAGTTTCCTATCAATCACTTTATTATGCAAGGCTTCCTGTATTTAATCCTGTATTATTCCTGGCAGCTCGTGCACCACTGAAATGCGGGCAAAAAATCTGAGGGGGGCAGGGCCCCGGCTGCACGTCCCACCCCCCTCTAGTTACGTTACTGGGTGTATACTTGTAATTGATCTACCTCACAAGAACCAAACATGTAGTAGCATCAGTTTTCCTGTTTAGATCAAGGAATAAAAAACATTTTCTTGATTAAAACATTAAGCAAAAAGTATGTTGCAAGCCCTGTTCACCGAACTCTTGTTGAAAAGGGTTATACCTCTCCATTAAAAGGTTGGTGTAAATATAAATTTGGGTAAATAGGCTTTGCCAAATAAAAAGTTTTCAATATAATTAATCAAAAATGTAACCTATGAAGGCTGCTGTCTAAACTTATAGCCAGAACACTTATTCTTACATAAATCAGGCAATGAGTTAATCAGCGACTTAAAGGGGGGCCACATAGGATATACTGTAACTGTTCAGTTAGTAACTTGCATGTTTAGGATCAAAATCAAACAGAGCAATTATGTCCCATGGGGCAAAGTTTAGCAAGGACAGTAAAGCTGGCCATAGTCGTGTATCCGACGAACAATTAGATATCCATATCTTCCAAGTAAAAGATCAAATTAGATGATGATGCCCAGGACAGCAATCGTACGAAAGTTATGTCCAACAAATAGCAGCAACAGTCACCCACTGATATTGTCAGACAGGCAATACATGCAAAGATTTTATCATTAGTCAACAGAAATCTTCTAACCTGTCAATTGACTAAACCGCCACGGTACAAAAAATGTCGGGAGGATCTAAACATGGTCCAAAAATCACACAAAACTATATACGACTATATCTTTGTGTCTACGGCCAGTTTTAGGACTGCATTTCTCGTGATGTTACTTTGGGTTAGGGGCAGATTTACAAAATTCACATGAAGGGGCAGATTCACTAAAGCACGAAGCGTCTAACTCTAGCGCTAATTCGCCAGCGTGACGTCATTTCGCAACTTCACAAATTCACTAACACGGACTCTGGTGAATTAGCAAAGTAGATAGACTTGCGCAACTTCGCACCCTTACACCAGGCGAAGTTGCGCACTGACAAAGAATCGTAAATTCGCAAATTCACTAAGATGAGTATTTTCCTCTATATTAGCACTTACGCAGAGAAATCGTTCGAATCAATAGATTCGAACGATTTCTCTGCGTAAGTGCTAATGTATAATTAATGTATAATTTTTCGATTGATCGAAATTTTTTTGTTCAATCAAAAATAATGATACCCAATCGATCGAATTTTTCCTGTTCGATCGTTCGACCGATCAAATTGCGGTAAAATCCTTCGAATTCAATTCTCGAATTCGAAGGATTTTAATTCACATACCATTGGCATGGTCGAATTTCGATTTTTTTTTTTTTCAATTAAAAATTCGACTATTGATAAATCTGCCCCTTAGGGGCAGATTTACAAAATTCTTGTGAAGAATTTGAAATTCGATTGAATTTGCAAAATTCAATGGGTCGAATTGTAGAATATGGAAATTAGGTAAATTTGACCATCAAATTTGCAAATTCGGTCGAAACGAATAGATCGAATAAAAATCTATTCAACTATTCGATTAGTCGAATTTGGAATAACTTCCCCTTTAAAATTTTCTTCGATTGCCTACTTCGCCAGGTTCAACCTGGTGAAGTGTTTTAGGGGAATTTTGATCGAATAGCATGTATTCGATCGAATGGTTGAAATCATTCGAATTGATCGATTCCAAGGATTTTAGCAATCCATCGAATATTTGCTATTCGATTGTTCGACCAATCGAATAGCGGTAAAATCGAATTTGAAGGATTTTACTTCCCTTCTATTCATGTGGTCGAATTTCGAATTTTTTTATATTGGAAATTCGACCAATGATAAATCTGCCCCTTAGATATTTCCAAGGGGTAGATCAACTGGCATAACAAAACCCGTTTTGTAATTTAGCCGGCTCCGCCCAAGGTAAGCCAATCAGACACATTTACAGTAGCATGTCTAATTGAATTGGTTTTATTGCCTTTCGGCTGATCTGTTTCAAATTAATTTTGCTGATACCTGCACCCATCCTTCTTTTTTTGGCATTTAACTATCGGTTGTGAGGCATTGGAGGCAGTGCAGATGTGAATGAACCTGCCTGAAAAAAATGTTTATTGTGTGTTCTGGGTATCTGCAAAATAAATATTCCTGGCCTTAAAGGTGAAGGAACTGCATTCTAAATTCTATGTCATGAAAAATGCCAGAAATGTAGACTCTTCATTTGAACATCCTGGTATAATTATTGTGAATCAACTTACAATACCCAGAGCAGCCAGTGGCTAGCTGCTTTATTTATTTGCTTCATCAGCCTCCCAATTCAGCTTGTAAACATCAACCAGAATCCATAGTTTTGTATTTGTAGGGTGGGGTAAATGCATAGCTTGAGTGCATATCTCCCAACTGTCTTTTTTTAGAGGGACAGTCCCTCTTTTGACAGCTCAACCTGAAGTCCCTCATTTGTACGGGAAAGTCACATTTTCTCTGCACTGAACAGCCAGAAAAAGAAACAAACTTTCTAATTTGCATAAGGCAGGAACTTAGGCGTAAAATAGAAGTATATGTTACAGCCACTACATTCCACTACACAAGCCCAGGAAACCTTTAATAAATAAAATAAAGTTGTCCTATTGCCTTACATGTGCCCCCTGTATAGTTGAGTTGCCATATGTTAGGAAATGTAGGGGGGAAGGAGGGTAACCCCCCCCAAAAAATACAATCTTTTTCAGACCATTGCCCTCCAGCGTTTTTTTTGGGACTTAGAAAAATTTTCAATTTTTTTTTTTCAAACTCCTATCTATTGTATTGAACTTCGCCTGGTCTGACCAGGCGAAGTAAAGCCTAACGTAAGTGGTAATTTGCGTAATTACGATCCTTCATCAGTGCGCAACTTCGCATGGCGTAAGAGTGCGAAGTTGCGCAAGTCTATCGACTTCGCTAGCGAAAATTCGCCAGAGTCAGTGAATTTGCAAAATGACTTCACGCTGGAGAATTAGCGCTAGCATTAGACGCTTCGTGCTTTAGTGAATTTGGGCCATGGAGTGTTGTGGGCATTTTTGCTTTCTACAGCATAGTGATAATTGTACCACCATTAATACTGACAAGCTAGAGCATGAGAAAAATAATTTAGTAAATTATGGTATTTGGCTTGCATAGTTCACACCCTCTTATTAGTAGCAAGCTACTTGTAACTTTAATTACCTTATGCTAAATGAATGATTTAAGTATTTGAAAACTGACATCATTTTAGGTGTATATACTTCTCACATGTAAAAAAGAAAATGCCCATATGTCAGAAATATCGTAGGAAATGACATCATGCAGCACAGACCTGTTTTAATTGCCCATACAAGTGCAGAGATTTAGTCAAGTCAAAAGCTAAGTCAGACAGATTACTAACATTTCTAAAGAGCACTGGTGAGTATCAATAACAGAACTGTTTTTCTGTGCTGGCTATGACACACCAGGCTTTAATTCCCCAAAATATTTGTCCAAAGCACCCAGATACAGGCAATACAGGCACGTATACATGTACAAGAATAGTCTGCATTGAATTTCCTGAAGAGAGAGAAAGGCATCAATGTGGCCTAGTTTTTAGTTATTATGATAATGAGGACAAGGCCATGCTGTGTTCACTTCTTCATCCTTCTTATTGTGTAGTGCTGTTGCCAATATCCAAAAAAAACTAATCAAAGAAATGTTAAAAACTCTGGTTTTTCATTGTACAGTACAAGCAGTTTGAACTGAAGCCAGACTCAAGGCAGGACATATAGCATGGACAGCCTATGCAGAAGGTTCAGAGTCCCATACAGGGACCAATTGAAAAGTTGTTTAGAATTCTATAACATACCAAAAGTTAAACTTAAAACCGTTTCAGTGTGAAAATAAAAACTGGGTAAATAGATAGGCTGTGCAAAAAAAAAATGTTTCTAATATTTTCAATAAGTTTCAACTCCATGACTTTCGGTGCATGCACAGTAGAGATGAACCAGCAAATGCTTCTACTGCTCATGCGCCGCCAAGCAACGAAGAATCCAGGAAGAAGACAGCTGGGGAGAAGATGGAGCCTGCAAACTCCACGCTCAGGACCTGCGCTAAGGGGGTAAGTAGCAACTTCTGGGCATTTTGCCCTGGGGGGGAGTAGGCCGGGGGGCGCTTACAGGGGGAGGGGGGCATGGGGTTTACCCTGTTATAGGTTGACTTCTCCTTTATAGTGTTTGCTATGTTAACCCATGTGAGACCTATCAGCAGCAGAATAGTATTCATTAATTCCTGGTTTGTGCTGATGGGTGTCTGTTCACCACTCATTTTGCCTGCCTTGGCTCCAGCCTTGCCACACATTACCACAACCACACATAATCAGCTCTGCTGGTTGGTAATCAGTGACAGCACATGAGAAACAGGGGTAAACAAGCAGGGATGCTGCACATGCACAGTTCATGGGGTTGTCCATCTTGATGACGTTGAAAATGTAAAGATGGTGCCTGCAACAAAAGCCAGTATAGGAAGTTACAATACTTTCAGAAGCCGTATTTGTGAATAAAGACCTAGCTATCTAGGAAGAGAAGGGGTGGCTAACCATATAATGTGTGTTTTAGAAGATTGGTGGTCAGGGGGCCCCATAGAACAGTTAAACAGAATTGGTGATCGGGAGCCCATGGAAGAAGGGTAGCCCAGTTAATATGGAAAGTGCAGCACAGCCAGGCCCCACTTTAAAGGAGACATTTTGTGTAAATAATAAGAATATACCAGTGCATTATACTCATTTAGATATAGAATTGTGTTAAAAAAAGTAGTGTTTCAGGCTGATTTATTGAATATTTCTGCAAAAACCCTAATAATCCCTCCCTTCTCTTCCAGTTCCTATTCCCTGAATTCCCAGGCTGTGCAGGGGAGCTGGCGGCTCTCAGCTCACTGAACTGTAGGACAGAAACCAATCAGCAGTTTGCAGGACCTGATAGGGAACTGAAGCCTGTATGGGCTTCTATGACTGCAGGGCTGTCCCCCTCCTACTGTGCTTCTGGCAGGGACTGTTAGGACACACCCACCCCTCATTTGAAACATGGACAGGGACCAGTGAACGTCTATAGGGAGCTCTAATAAAGGGCAGTGGCTCAAGACCAGCTAGGGTTGCCACCTTTTCCTGAAAAAAATACCGGCATTCCTAAATATTTATCCATGTTTCCTATTAATAACATTGGGATCAACCATCAAACATACCAGCCAGATGGCAACCCTATGACCAGCAAGTGTTGTTATTTGTGTTATTTACACACAAGGACTTTTGTTCTGGCATTCACCCCATGCATAGGCAATACTGTATTCCATAAAAACAAACAAACCAAGCTCAGTATTTGGAGGGACCCCTCAGATGAATACATATATCATATACTCATAGGGGGTCATTTCCCAAAGGGGAAAATTGCCAAGTCATAAATTGCCAAGTACATAAATTACAGCAAAGTGCTTTGTTAACTCTGCTTTTGCTTATCTCAGCCATTCTGGTGATTTTATTAAAGGAGTTTTATAATCACTTACAACAAATATTTTCTTTATGTAGAGAGTTTGGGATGAATAAATTAATTTTTTTTTATTATTTGTTCATAGTTTAGCTGCAAAACCAGATTTTTGATAGAGCTAAAAAATAACAGTAAAAGTAAATAGAAAGTCAGAACCATATCACTTTGTTCTGATTAGCCATGATGTCACTTTCAATCACTGTTCATCAAGCAAAACAAAATGTACACATCAACAAATAAAATATATTAACTCTGTTATTAAGCATTGATAGTAAGGATTAGGGTTGCCACCTGGACGGTATTTTACTGGCCTGGCCGGTATTTTTGATGGTTGATCCCAATCTTATTAATAGGAAAAAAAGATAAATATATAGGTAGGCCGGTATTCTTTTCAGGAAGAGGTGGCAACCCTAAGTAGGGTGGAATTATCATCTGAACAAAGCATCTCCTAGAAATCACAGGCACTTCCCTTAAGTCAGCTGGAATTGATGTGCAACATATATTTTATATAAAAAGATTATTACAAGTATGGAATCGGTTATCTGGAAACCCATTATCCAGAAAACTCCAAATTGCAGAAAGGCCAGCTCACACAGACTCTGTTTTATCCAAATAATCCAACTTTTTAAAAATGATTTTCTTTATCCCTGTAATAATAAAACAGTAGCTTGAACTTGATCCAAACTAAAGGAGGCCATATACACAGACTGTGTCGGCAGCTTATCGGCCCATGTGGGGGGCCGTCCGACGGGCTTCCCTGATCGATATCTGGCCGAAAGTCGGGCAGATGTCGATCGGGCAGGATTAAAAATCCAGTCGGATCGCGGCCGCATCTGTTCGTTGATGCGGTCCCGCGATCCGAACGCCCGTATCTGTGCCATTCTGATCCAATCGTTGGGCCCTAGGGCCCACGATCGGATCAGCGCGATATCGCCCACCTCAAGGTGGGCATATCGGGGAGAGATCCGCTCGTTTGGCAACATCGCCAAACGAGCGGATCTCTACGTGTATGGCCATCTTAAGATATAATTACACTTTATTGGAAGCAAAACCAGTCTATTGGGTTTATTTAATGTTTACATGATTTTCTAATAGACTTAAAGGAGAAGGGATGTTTTTTTATACTTGGGGGTGCCAAAAGTTATTTGATCTGCTTAACTGACATTCCAGGCCGGTGTTCCTATCATCATAAAACTGCTCTGGCCTGGGATTCTTAAAGGGAGCACCATGGAGCAATCTTCATTTGGCTATTTCTTTCAGCTCACTGCTGCGCATGCACAGTAGAGCGAAGCCAAACGTTAACTAAAAAACTAGCTATTTTGTTATGCGCATGCGTGTTAAGAGCGCACTGCCCAAAAAAGCTTACAATCTAAAAGGAGAAGTACAGATGAAGCACCTGTTATCCCAAAATGAAACAAGTTACTAACAGAACAGCTTGTGGCAGATTTACTATTGGTCGAATTTCGAATTAAAAAAAATTCAAAATTTGACCATGTGAAGTAAAATCCTTTGAATTTGACTATAGAATTCGAAGGATTTTACTGCAATTCGATCGAACGATCGAACATAAAAATTTGATCGATCGATCAATCATTCAAATCAATCAATTCGAACGATTGATCGATCGATCTATCGATCAAATGTTTTTATATTCGATCAAAAGTAATGATTGCCAATTAGGTAGCTTGATTCTGGCGAAGTAGGTGATCGAATAAAATTTTAAAGGGGAAGTTATTTGACCTTCAAATATTCGAATAAAATTTTATTTGAATATTCTAATTATTCAAATTTGAATATTCGATGGCCGAATTTGCCTAATTTGCATATTCGAAGATTCAAATTCGAATTTAATTAAAATACGATCTAACTTCGAATTCTTCATGTGAATTTAGTAAATCTGCCCCCTTGTGTTAGCTCACTTCTTAGATTGTAATTCTGTTTTCAGACAGCCGGTGGTACATGGAAAGTAACGTGAGCATGCAGAGAGTAGAGCTCTTTTTCTGGAATATGGATTTAGATGACTCCTTGATAGCAGCAAATAGAACACTTCTCTCTGCTGTAAGCCATACCTCCCAACTGTCCCATTTTGAGTGGGACTGTCCCGATTTTGACATCTCAACCCACAGTCCCAGATTGTTACTGAAATGCCCCAACTTTCTCTTTGATCTCCTGCACTGAACAGCCAGAAAAATATACAACATTTCTAACTTAATTGGCTGTTGGCAGAGAGCCCAGAACAGCCACCAGGTGCACTTCAGTACTTTTGTAACAATTTAAGATAAGCATAGAAGTAACTGTAACAATTTAAGATAAGCAGGTCACTTGGGGAGACTGACAAGCAGCTTAAAGGGCAATTCACCTTCATTAGCAAAACCACACATAAAAACCACAGTAATGTGTTCAGGCTTTCAGAACCTGCCAAATTTGAACATAAATGACCATAAAATGAACGTAGTAATTAGGGGGTGTGATGACAAAAATGGGCATGGTCAAAATATTTTGCAGCACTACACTCGCCAAATCTTTTCTGTCCCTCTTTCAATTTCAACAATGTTGGGAGGTATGCTAGGCTAATTAAACGCTGGCCTGTTTCTCAGCCTGTGCTTCACTCTGTTTCTGCCTGTGTTCAGACACAGAGAGGATGTTTTGTACTTGTGTTCTCTACACAGAGCCTCTGGGTGCAGACACTTAGGGGCAAATTTACTATTATTCCCCATAATTCGACCATTGAATGCTTATCGAAATGTTTTAGGCTATCATTTTGCTCGATATCCCATTTCTCAATGAATTTGTATGATCGGATACTGATCGTTCAATTTCACGAAAAAATTGTCCTAAAAATTGTACGATTCGAACGATCAAACGCTCTGATCATACCAATGGTATTCGAGCACGAGCTTCCCATAGGCTTCTATTACAATTTGGTAGGTTCAATCTGGCGAAGCAGGCAGTCGATCATTTCACGTGAATTTCGTAAATCGGCCCCTTAAAGTGATACTGACACTATAAAATTAATTCTAACATATGAATGTACATTTAGGGACAAATTTTCAAAATTCACGTGTATGGATCGTAGTTCGATCGAATATGATCGAATTACAATCATACGATTTAATCGGAAATTCGAATATACAAATTTGGCCTCTTCGATCATCGAATACCGAATTATTGAATAGATCGAATGATCGGATATTCGATAATTCGATGATCGAAGGAATTAAAATTTTAAAATCCATTGAATGCCTACTCCGCCCGAACCTACCGAATACCAATAGAAGCCTATGGGAACCCCCCCCCCCATAGGCTTCTTTTTCTAAGTTCTGCTCAAATACCATTCGTACAATTGAACGATTCCATCGTACAAATTTTTCGGAGGCTCGTAGGATGATCCTGTCTCTGCTGCTAACTCCCAACTTGGGGGGGGGGGGCAGAAGGGGGGATTGCAGCTCAGGAAGGGTGACAGAGAGGGCCTTGACTTTACAATGTGTATAGAGCGACTAACTTCACTGGGGACATCTAGTGGTGACCTTTTGAGTGCAGCTTAGGTAAAGTATAGTAGAATATCAATTAATGGAGGGCACTCCGTAAGTATAAGTAGCAAGAGAAATTATTAAGTCCCAATCACCAGCGGCCAGGCATATGTTGAGGTGCTACAAACCAGGGTATGCCTACAAGACAACCCCACTCATACAAGTACAATATGGATGTGCACACTCAAAGAAAAACACTCAAATTGAGTCGAAAGTGAATGCAGAAAATAATTTTACTTAGTATATGGACAAACAGCAAAAAAATGTGATTTTCAATATAACAAAATCAGGCAATGCATAACATAGAGAGTTTGTATACATACCACTTAGGGACAAAATAAGGCAAAAAAAGGTAAACCACAGTCAGCGGATACACAAGCCCTAGTGAGAACCCCAACGTTTCGGCAAAAGCCTTTCTCAAGGGGATCCTGAGTATAGTAGAGTTATTGTGGGATTTTGCAACTGGTTGTAACAATATGCCTTATGGGATAACTGCCTCTTCCTTTGTATATGAGACATATGATGTGGGGACAGGGGTGGAACTACTGGGGCTTGTACTTAGGGCCCTTTGAATGCTTGTGCCAATTTGAGGGTGCAGTGAAAACTGACTGTTCCCAGGTCCCAGGAATCATAGTTCCATTACTATGTGGGGATGATGTTGAAATGTTGATACTTCTAGACCACAAATGCCAGTTGGAATTAAAGTTTCGTACTGATGTAATTAGTTGAAAGTGATCTATTACACTGTTTCTCATTCTAGCAGCACTGTACACTTTATCTTATATAACCAATATCTTGAGGCAAGCAATTAATTTTTTTCATCATATATGCATAAAATGGTCTCACCAGGATTTGAGCATGCTGAGCTCATTAGTCATACAATTAAAACAGGAATCACCTGGGGCAATAATACATTTACTCTGAGAAGAATTTCTGTCCATCAAATTTAGAAAGCATACTTGTTAAGGGCAAGGATGCCCTTGAATCTGTACACTTAGAACCTGTGGGCACTACTGAATTCTTGGGGGAATTTACAAAATAGGGTATTTTAGGGGACATATTATGGGGTGTTATAAAAAAAATGCCATAAGAAGTGATGTAAGTGATATTTATAAAACTACATATACAAATTTTGATTTACTCCAGATATTAAATCATGTGAGAATTCATAAGTGTAAAGTGAAATGGAAGCATTAAATTGTTGGTAAAAGAATATCAGATTCACAAAAGCTTAAAACTGGCCATACACTGCTAGTTTACTGAGGTTATGTACAGGCAAGCCCAGACTGGCAATCTGTCAGTTTGGGCATTTGGCCGGTGGGCCACTCCATTAATAGATAAATAAGCCTGGGGAACCCAGGAACTGCCAAATGGGAGCCGAAGCTGCGAGCCACCAAGGAAAACAGAAGAAGCTGGAAGAACACTGCCTGACAAATTTTAAACGTGCATTTCCACTGAACAACAATTGTCTTTTTTTTCTTTAAAGGGGTGGTTCACCTTAAAATTCATTTTTTGTATATTGTAGAAGGACCAATTCTGAGAAACTTTTCAACTGGTCTTCATTATTTATTTTTCATGGTTTTTTAATGATTTGCAATTTCCTTCTGTTTCTTTGCAGCTTTCAAATGGGGGTCACTGACTCCATCTAAAATCAAATGCTCTGTAAGGCTACAAATATATTGTTATTGCCACTTTTTATTGCTTATTATTCTATTCAGTCCCTCTCCTGTTCATATTCCAGTCTCTTATTCAAATCAATGCAGGGTTGCTAGGGTAATTTGTACCCTAGAAACCAAATTGCTGACACTGCAAACTAGAGAGCTGCTGAATAAAAAGCTAAATAATTAAAAAACCAAAAACAATAAAAAATTAAAACCAGTTGCAAATTGTCTCAGAATATCACTCTCTACATTATACTAAAAGTTATCTCAAAGGTGAACAACCCCTTTAAATCCCTGGCCACCAGTGTTTTTTTACTCATGAGGGTGTGTGCCCAGACCACAATTTCTTTTTAAAATTTTAATGGGGGACCCAGGCCACCATTGATCTTTTAACAGGCAGGCCCATTGGTCAGCAGCTTTTATCAGACCATGTATTGCCAACTTAAAGCAGGGAATATACTTCTATATCTGTTCATTTGTCATCAACCAAGTGGGTCTTAATCCAGATTGACTACCAATAGGCTAGGTCCAATTGAGATGATTGCACAGCTCCTGGGCCAGTGATCTGAGTACAATAGGGCATATGTCAACAGAGGATATGGAGCTAAAGTGGCAAAATTTTACTCCACTTTTTCGATGTCAAAGGGAAACTGGAGTAATATGACGCATTTAAAAAAAAAAGGTTGATAAAACAACTGTGAATTTGTAATTCAATTATTTCAAAATGTAAAGCATATTTTACACCCAATGTCTTAACTTCTTAATGCCACTTTTTTTTTTTAATGCCGCTCACCCGTAAGTTTCCTCCATTAAAGTCAGTGGAAAACGTTCAGGCAGAGAAGATATTGATGATTAAAAGCAGTGTAAAAACTGGTGCAAATTTACAGTAGTTTTTACATGGCTTTGCACACTGCAACTTTGCATTTGACTACAGGTTCATTGCACAGTGTTTTTATGGTTCTTATGCATCCTTATGAGGTGAATTTGATTATGCATTTAATTGCATTGCAATCTCTGTCCTGTTCTTATTCTGCTGACGGTAACAAAACATACAATATTTTCACACCCTGCCTGAAAAACAATGTCTCACCGAGAACAAGGTTTGAGGAGAAGGTTTTAAAATGATCACAATAACTTTTTAAATTCAAAATCAAATGGTTTATTTGTAAGTGTAGTGGAAAGTGGAACTTTAGCAAGGAACACAGGCTGCAGTATAACCAGCCCAAAGCAGACCCCAAAGCATTAAATAACAACATATGCTTGCTCAAAGTCAGGGAAATGTTTTAGAACACAAATGTAGAAGTCAAACAACTTTACCTTTGCTTCCTGCCTGGTGAGTATCTGGGATGCAGGGCCGGGCCAAGGTAGTTTGGCACCCTAGGCAAGGGGTTCAATCAGCACCCCCCACCTCCGTTCTGTATGACCATTTCCCACCTATTCACTTTTTCTGAAATAAAGAAACCTTATAACACATATAACAAAGAATCAAATTGTACATGTGCCAGCCAGCAGCACCCAAAAAATTGCCCCTAATCTGTACCTGTGCCACCAGCATTGCCCCCTAAGTCTGTACCTGTGCCACAAGTCTGTACCAGCCAATGCCCCCAAAGTCTGTACTTGTGCCACCAGCCTGTGCAAGAGCAGCAGCAAAAATATTGCCCCAGATCTGTGCCAGGCAAAGGGCAAGTAAGAGGGAGGTGGGGACTGAAGTAGAGCAGAACACTGCTGCTGGAGACAGGGGCGAAGTTAAAACTTAAAGAAATAAAAAAAAACATTTGTTCCCTTCTAAAGTGCACTCCCCCATGACTGCGCCCTAGGCAGCCACCTACTCTGCCTACCCCTAGTTCCGGCCCTGCTGGGATGTGTATTTGGTGAAAGGAACCTTGTGTGTGTTACAGGGGTCTTGAGCAAGACAGAACTTGTTTAGCTACTTGTCTTCACTGGTAAGCTCAGCATAATAAGCATATGATGTAATATGGAACACAAGCAGTCTGCAGGCAATTCCAGGTCTGAGTCATAAACAAAAAGAAATAGAGGGGCCCTGTTATTTATATAAACAGGACTGACCATAAAATTAATTTGAACTGTTTTTGAATACCCTCTAACAGTGGGTAAGGGAGATGTATCTCAACAATATATACAATTTATTCATGTTCCCCAATGTTTTACTGCAATGTATTTTCCCCCCGTCTGTACTATTGCAGTTATGTATTCCCCTGTCTGTACTATTGCAGTTATGTATTCCTCTGTCTGTACTATTGCAGTTATGTATTTCCCTGTCTGTACTATTGAAGTTATGTATTCCTCTGTCTGTACTATTGCAGTTATGTATTCCCCTGTCTGTACTATTGCAGTTATGTATTCCTCTGTCTGTACTATTGCAGTTATGTATTCCCCTGTCTGTACTATTGAAGTTATGTATTCCTCTGTCTGTACTTTTGCAGTTATGTATTCCCCTGTCTGTACTATTGCAGTTATGTATTCCTCTGTCTGTACTATTGCAGTTATGTATTCCTCTGTCTGTACTATTGCAGTCAGGACTGGACTGAGAATTAAAATAGGCCCTGGCATTTCATATAGTTACATAGTTACATAGTTAAATTGGGTTGAAAAAAGACCGAGTCCATCAA
>CM044446.1:79852971-79882374 GCA_024363595.1 Xenopus borealis | reverse complement strand
TTCCCCTGTCTGTACTATTGCAGTTATGTATTCCCCTGTCTGTACTATTGCAGTTATGTAAGAATGCACACTGCTAGCCTAGTGCCACATAATTAAATATATACATACATATAATCTGACTCTTATTTAAATATTTTTCTCTTAATTTGTATAAAGAATGCTTCAAACCTGGGAAACAGAGATGCTAATTAGTTATTGAGGCAGCACTTTTTTCAAGATTAATATCCCTTTCAATAAAATCACAATAGGTTGATGGCATATGTGACACAGCTCAGTCCAGGGTATTTTGTTTGGTTGAAAAGCACCAAAACCACTTCCATCTGCACCTATTTCCTTAAACGACGCGCGTCAAAAACGACGCACGACTCGTTTCGCGAATTGGCGAAAAATTCGCGAATTTTTCGGCGAAGCAAAACGCGGCCGTTTCGCCCATCACTAGATTCAATCTTTGTGTTTTGCAGACAGAACCAATCAAGGATTTTTTCAATAAAATGCCTTTATTGAGACATGGGCTCTGACCCAGTACACTGGCAATGTTTCAGACCGCCATCAGTCTTTTCTCAAGCTTAAGAAAAGACCGATGGCGATCTGAAACGTAGCCAGTGTACTGGGTCAAATCCTTGATTGGTGCTGTCTGCAAAACACAAAGATTCACTCTGTTTATTAAACTAAAAGTAATTTAATAAATTGATTTGTTAACTTTACTGTATATTTAAAACTTCAACCATTTTATCCTGATATGACTTTAACACATTGTTAACTTTAACGTTTTTTTATCATGCCCAGGCCGGATTTGTGGCAAGGCCTAGGGCAGCAGCATTTCCGAGAAAGATCGTAATTGTTACATCTATGGTCAGCTTAAAGGGGTTGTTCAACTTTGAATTAACTTTTAGTATGATGTAGAGAGTGATATTCTGAGACAATTTGCAATTGGTTTTAATGTTTTATTGTTTGTGGTTTTATAGTTATTTAGCTTTTTATTCAGCAGGTCTCTAGTTTGCAGTGTCAGCAATTTGGTTTCTAGGGTACAAATTACTATAGCAACCCTGCATTGATTTGAATAAGAGACTGGAATATGAATAGGAGATGGACTGAATAGAACTGAATAGAACTGAATAGAACTGAATAGAACTGATGGTGTCAGTGACCCCCATTTGCAAGCTGCAAAGAAATAGAAGAAAACTGCAAATCATTAAAAAACTATGAAAAAAAAATAATGAAGACCAATTGAAAAGTGTCTTAGAATTGGCCCTTCTACAATATACTAAAAGTTAACTTGAAGGTGAACCACCCCTTTAAGTCCAGCCCAGCTCACTTCACCCTTTTTTTAACATCTTGATCCAAATATAAATTAAGCTTGTTTGTCAGTTTAGGCTTGTTAAACTTCAATTATTTTCTACTGTATTGTCAAGAATGTTTTTTTTTTGGGATGTCATCCTTATTTTCACAGCAGCTGCTAATTTTCAATAACATTTTATTAGTGAGTATAAGTTTCCATTACTAAACTGACAATGAAGTTTTTGAAGCTGTATAAACAGCATATTCACACCAGTGGAAAATGCCTAAGTGTGCCAGTGTAGAGTAAAACTGCTCTTTTAGAGTAAGTATATGAGGTACAACAAGAAACAGTTTACAACCTAGTATGAGCATTATAAAGGTTTGTCCCAAAATACTGTGTTGTGGTGAGTGCATCCTGAAAGCAGCTCATGAGACAGACTTTACTTTACAAATGTAAATGATATCTCTTGTAAGCAGCACTTAGAAAACAATCACTCTGATTCAGATGTTGTTACGTAAATGAGATGAATCCAACAACCTCGCCCCTTGCTCTTTCACATTATCACACCTATTTCTTCTCTCTTGTTCAGTCCAATAAACATGTTTTGTTTGGGAAGAATAAGATTGCTTTAGCTGAAGTGCTGAGTACATATCTCTATACATATGTATCCCCCAGGGCAAACTTCCAAACATTTATCAGTACTCTAATTGCATTAGAAGACTTGTTAAAACCAAGGTACACTTACTCTTACTAAATTTATTAGACAGTCAAAGACATCACATCAGCAGACCAGCTCCATGCAGATAGTCTCACAATCTAAAATTCTACCCACTCTTGAAATACAAGTCCCAAGTTACCCATCTCTTGCAACCAAGGCCAAGCAGTTATGGGGCCCTTTTAATTAAAGCTGACCATACACATGAAGATCCGCCCATTTGGTGTGGTCACCAAACAAGCAGATCTTTCCATGAGGTTGGCATATTGTGCTGATCTGGGCTAATGCAATCGTTGGGGTCTAGTGCCTAACGATCTGATGACAATATAGGCCTTTGGAGTGAGGACCACATCAACCGTCCCACTGATTCCAGCTGACATAAGGTCACCCATTCAGTATTGTAATTTTTATTGAAAGAAAAGAACATCAAATTTAGTACAGATTATATAACACACATTCTCATATTCAGTGCAGATGTTCTGTACTATAGTCCCAACATAGTAAACTCTATAGTAATTATTCATCAAATGGTGTGTGTGGGCTTAGCCCAAAGAATGTTGAGACAGGGAGACAAGGCCAAGTAATGGAGATAAAGATGAAGTAGGGGAGAAGAAAGAGAGGGAGAAGCTGAAGGTCACCCATTCAGATTAGAAGAAAAGAGGTTCCGCTTAAATATTCAGAAGGGGTTTTTTACAGTGAGAGCTGTGAACATGTGGAATTCTCTCCCTGAATCAGTGGTACAGGCTGATACATTAGCTAGCTTTAAGAAGGGGTTGGATGGCTTTTTAGCAAGTGAGGGAATACAGGGTTATGGAAGATAGCTCATAGTACAAGTTGTTCCAGGGACTAGTCCGATTGCCATTTTGGAGTCAGGAAGCTATTTTCCCCCCTCTGAGGCAAATTGGAGAGGCTTTAGATGGGTTTTTTTGCCTTCCACTGGTTTGGATCAAGTAGCAGTTAAAAAAAGTTACAAGGTTGAACTTGATGGACGTGTGTCTTTTTTCAACCTAACTTACTATGTTACTATGATATCTGGCTGAGTTTAGGCCAGATATCAGACTGAGAAGTCCATTGGAGCAGGTTCAGACTGGGATTCACAATCGGTCCAGGCATTCCAAGTACACAGAGCCCAAGAAGTCACCAGCAGCCCAATAAATAGTGACTGACTATGGCAGTGGTCCTCAAACTTGGCCCTCCAGCTGTTAAGGAACTACAAGTCCCACAATGCAATGATGGAGTCTGACAGCCACAGTCAGGCAAATGCATTGTGGGACTTGTAGTTCCTTAACAGCTGGAGGGCCAAGTTTGAGGACCACTGGACTATGGCAACTTACAGCAGCCCCTCTGGCATTTGCCAGAACACACAGATTGCCAGTATGGGTCTGAGTTGGAGGGTCCCATACATTGGCCAATAAGCTGCTGGCAGTTTTGATCATCCCTGTATGGTAGTAGGATATGTTTCTGGGTGGAGGGTCCTGTGAACAAGTAGATATCTTTACAAAAAGACCCCACATATGTATTGTAACACCCAATCCATTGTAATAACCAAGCACCGTTATTTATTACAAATTCCTGTCCATGATTTGCCCAAACGCCACTGAATCCCTGACAGCCCCAGCCCCATTGCAACACATGAAGTGCACTTTGGCATTTGTTGGGGCTCCCTTCTGCTACCAGGCTTCTGACTTCACTACTCCATGTACTACTACAGCCCTGAAACAATCAGTTAAGTTATAACATTTATAACAGTTATCTGTTTACTATTAGCTTCCAGACCTTGGCAAATTGTGATCCTGTTTTCAACATTACTGCAAAATCCTTTACTAGGAAAGAGTAGCCATTGCTTTAAGGAACACATTTTGTCACACAAAAACACCACGGTTTAGGGGAGAGTATAGAAAGCATTGGTAATGGGTAATAATTTGCTTTTGGCCCTTTTGACCAAAATGTTGTTTGCATGGATATGTTCAAATGACTTGACTATAATTGATATTATGAGACTTTGCATCATGTATGCTCATCATGTGGCCCACTTAGCTGTAGACCTACAATTCACAGCATACCCCCCAGCCCAAGATATATGGAGTGTAGTTTATAAACAGCAGGACAACCAAAGTTTTTGGATTGTATGGTGTGCATGGACAGCTGCATTGAAAAATATTCTATGTTGAGTCCTGTCTACAAGTGATTTGAGCAAATGCCCTCTTGGCATGTCTGTCCGCACTTTACCTGTTCTACTCAGGAAAGACAGTATTTGTCTATTAGACAGCTATGACCAGGGGAGTAATTTGCCCTCACTTGTTAAAGGGTCTTGACAAAGGGGCATGTTCTCCGAAACGTTGCACTACTGCATAATAAAATTGCAAGGGCTTGCCCTGCTAACACAATTCCTGTGTGCCAGTAGAAATTATTTTAGACGTTGAGGTGAGGTTGCCGATTCCTCTATTTGCTGTGCACCAGGATAAGAACTTTTGGGTTTGTGTGGTGTGCGGTATCTCCATATCTTCTTGGACTCACTGGGCACCACACATGGAACACACAATCCACCAGACATCTGGCCTACACCCCATATAGTTACACCCTTGGCTATGATACCTTACTGGATGAATGATTGTAACTGGTGTCAAATTGTAGATAGATAAATCATCCCCATGCCATTGGCACATTGGTGATTGAGCACCGATTGTAGTCAATAGCTATTCCTGCACATAAAAGCCAGAAGCAGGTGGACTTGCCATTTAGTGAGTGTCAATAAGCAAGATGTCAGGCATATGGCTCCTGATCAAACAAAGGGGCAGTGCATTGTTTAATAAAACAAATATACCAACATTTATTTTTAGAATCTATAATGTGTGGATAACATAGTAGGTTGCCCATAAATTGCAATATATAGTCCAGTCTTTCCTCTAATAGCTGCAGCTGAGGATAGAAGAGCTGTTCTTTGTAAAACTCTGTTAAGCAAATTAGAGTTTAGATTTGATTTGGGATTCATTTGAATCAGAAATTACATTTCTTTGCAGCAATTCTGGGGTTCGTTCTATCCTCAGAATGCTGAAAATTTGATGTAATGCTTTGATCTGGTAGCCTTAACCATAACCAAGAAAAAGACCCAAGATGGGGTGGGTCTAACCAGAAACTGAGTTTGCATGGTCATGTCTGGGCATTACTGGTCAGGGACATGTCCCTGAATTGTCCAGTTATTCAATGTTCAAATGTTTAGAGACATTGCAGAGAAGGTGACTGAAGTTGACCGGTGTAGAGGATATACTCACCAGCACAAATGCAACCCAGCATCATTTTAAAGAACAGCTGAGACTTTTCATGCACATGAAACTTTGTTGCAGATGTCAATAACCTTTAGGTGCTGAAATATAATTATATGTTGTTCACACTGCCTTGGTAAATGTTTTTCTTTCTGTGGCTTGAAATACCATCTATTTAAATGACACACGCCTCTATTTTTATAAACCTGACCTCTCATCTGCAATACAGTTCCAGGTATCACAATATCACTCAGACATTTTATCTTGGATGGATGAAAGCTGCTCTTATGGGGGGGGGGGGGAGGTACATTAATAAAATAAAGTTTAAACAGTATGTGCATAGTGTAGTTTAAATCTGTAGCAAACCTAGTTATGTTTGCTTGCCACCTGTGATTCAGGTGCAGTAAAATCTGACCCCCCCCCATGATAACAGCATAGATGTGTACTGTCCAGAGAAGCCTAGGTGAATATAAACTTGATGGGTAATGTAATAAGGGCAAATATCTAATGGTTGCTAGATCTGGAGCCAGCTTTTAAGACATTATCCCTTTGCTACAGTGTAAACAGGAGAAGGTGAGCAGGCTGCACAACTGTAGGGGTGGAAAACAGCCGCCTCCAAAAGGTACATGTATGTACTGCCATACCACTACATACAGTTGTCACTTTAATTTCAGGGAAGGACCCTGATATTTACTCTATGTTCCTGGAAATACTTGTCCCAAGCAGTGGTTAGTGGCTAACTAGATGTTACTGGGCCCCACAACAAATTTATTTTAGGGCCCCCAAAAATAGCCAGAGGTTGTCATGGTTTACCATGGGGCCCTTATACCTCCTGGGTCCCCCTGCAGCCACAGGGTCTGCTTCCTCTGTAGTAATGCCCCTGGTCCCAAGAAAGGTCCATGTTTACGACCTATTGTCTGGATAGGCATTACACATTTTGTGCCAGTGTTGCTTTTTTTATCTATCCCTCCGTCTCCACTTTGTGAGTGCAGGAAACCATACAGTTGCCACCTGAACGCAGGCCAGGCAACTCCCCACAAGCAAGATGTAAAAATGGTAGGCAGGGATACAGTGCGGGGATATCAGAATGAAAACGGAAAACAGGTGGTCCAGAACTTTGTTGGCCCGGGGGGGGGGGGGCTATACTAGGTTCCTATGTTTTTCCTGAATTTTATGCAAGTTTTAGATGCATAAAAAACAATGTGTACTGCCAACCCCAGGCACATCACATTTTTGCATGTTTGAGTTGCTCTGCAAATTTTATAAAAAGGTTGGTAACAAGTGGTCTATGGCATCTTCCAGCTGAGCAGCCTCTCTAACATTTGCCAGAATCTGCAGATCTTTGCCTGGAGTCTGTATCCCACTAGTTACACAACTAAAGAACAGCATAGAAAATGTAGGTTTCAATTACAAACATAGGTGCATGGCAGTTATCCAAAACCAGATCTTTGTTTTTGTTTCATATTTGTAGTAGTTTTTTCAAAGCTAACTGCTGATTGGTCCGTACTGCCAACAAGCACTGGTGACATTTAGCACTCATTTCTATTACCCAAATTGAGTGCTGGGCATGGGTGCCAATTATTACAATCACTATAGGGGTGTCTGCGACATAAGCTAATTTGTAATGTATTGGCTGTAAAATACATGATTGTGATCATTTTTGGAGTCTCAGAATAAGTTCAAGCAGCATCATTTTGTTTCCCATAAATTTGTCTGCACCTCAAGCCTATAATGAGGCTTACATTTGCTTGTGACTTATCATTATAGTTATAAACTGTGAGTTCTGATGTCATCAGTTATAAATGGCCTTCGGCCTCGTGTTTTTATATGGTCATGAAACAACTCGGTAACTTTGGCCTTTGGCCTCGTGTTTTTATATGGTCACTTATAATATCCTTATAATTTACAAGAGGGGGCACACACAACAGTCATGAATATCTTGTAAATTATATCCTTATAAACGGTGAGCTCTTATGTCATCATTTTTGATGGTTGATCCCAATGTTATTAATAGGAAAAAAAAGGTAAATATATAGGAAGGCCGGTATTTTTTCAGGAAAAGGTGGCAACCCTAGATGTGGTACCTGTACCTATTTGTTGGCCTATACCACATATAAACTTCTAAATATCTTTTCTCTCTAACATAAAAACAGTGGAGTAACTACCAGGGGTGCAATTGCACCAGGAGCCACAATAATGGTTATGGCATTATCTAGGGGGAGATTTTACAGCACACATGCCATCAACACTCCAGCATGTGATTCATAGAGATAAGAGACCGACTACGGTTGCCACCTGGCCAGTATTTTACCGGCCTGGCCGGTATTTTTTTCAAGAAAAGGTGGCAACCCTAAGCCCGACATGGGGGCCCGGGTGCCCATCCTGTACTGTACCATGGCCCACAAGCAGGCCCGGACTGGCAATATGTGGGTTAGGGCAAATGCCAGATGGGCTGCTATAAGGTCCCATAGAAAGTCAGTATTTAGTGGGCTGGTGGGGGCTGTTTGGGCCTCTATGTGGGCTGATTGGGCCTCTGTGTACCTGAAATGCCAGGGCCTATTTTGATTCTCAGTCCAGTCCTGCCCACGAGTAGTTACACCACTGCATAAAAAACATTGTTTTCACCAAGAAGGGGAACAAGGCGTAAAATTAGCCTTTTGCCTTCAGAAAGTAACTGGACAGGTGGACTACTAAGATAATGCGGCCATTTCTCTAGTTGCGACACACCACAAGCCTACGAGGCACGACCCAGGCAGTGACAATGTAACACTCCCGCGCTCAGGTAGCCTCCAACCAACAGGGTGATTGTTTGAGGAGGTGGAGCCTATGTATGAATGGCAGGAAACTAGAACAAATCAGACGCCGCATTATGGTTTCTGCTTGTGACGTCGCACTTCTGTTTCTCTCCGCCTTATTCCTCTGCTTTCGGTGCAGTAGCAACTGAATCGCAATTATAGTGTCGGTTGTGACGCGGTGCTGGTGTCAGCGGATGGATTTTTGTTACTGGGACGGCAGACGACGCTGAGAGGGGGAGCAGTTGGAGTGGCTGGCTGCTTGTTTACCAACGAGCCCGGGCTTCCTTCAGCCTGTGTCTTATTCTCCCCGCCTAGCAGAGGCAGAGCTGGTCGCCTACAGTACAGACACGGTAAGAGCTGCTAGTGATACAGAGCAGGCCCTGCGCACAGCCAGCTGATAAGGTTGGAAAGGCCTCATCCCCGAGCTTTCCTGCTTTTCAGCTCCGAGCTGTTTTGCCTGTCGCGGGTCTGGGCAAGCCGGTATATCCGTGCTGCTTCTCCCTCTCCAATGGAATCTCCTGCTTTAGCCAAGGCATTCGAATTCTACTTAAACACATCATGTAGAATGTAAGATTTGCCATTTAGGCTGTGTAAAAGCAAATAATTAAAATTGTAATTCTTTTCATCCCCACTCAGAATATGTGTCAGGTCCCTACATGCTACTAAATTCACTCAGACAATTGAGCAATGGCTGCCATTATCTGTATGTAAGTGGCAGGTACAGCCTTTTATATTCTATTCAGCTTGGACTATTATAATCTGCAAATATTTCACTAGTTGTCATGGAGACCACCAATCTATAGGATGCAAAAGGGTAGTGTTTACTCCTGTACCTGTTATCCGGCAGTAATACTAATACAAGTACTTGATGATCTGAATAATGATAATAATAGCTCCCTGAAAGTTCTCCATCCTTCCAAATGCTGGCTGAGACTAGAGTGTGAGCTTATGTGCTGGTGTGTGGATGTGCTGGTTCATACCATTAACGGGAAAGGGCCCATTAAATGTTTACTCCGGCTTGGAATCAGGTAGGCCACTCACATTAGTCGCTAAGGCGGCCATAGACTGTACAATTACGATCTTTCCAAGAAAGATCATTCGTTTCAATACACGCATGTAGAGCTGAATCATCATATATATAAGTAGAAACAATAGAATTCTACCTGTATCTGACGATTCAGCACTAAACAGTGGCCGATGTTCAGGTGCCTTTCTGTCCAGCCCAATTGGTCAGCTGACTGATATCCAAGTCTTCTGCCAATATCGGTTCGGCTCCTTTCCTGCCATGCACACACTGAATATCGTACGAAAATGAGTTTCATAAGAGATCTATGGCCTTCTTAAAGGGCACCTAAAACAGTTACCCCCAACCAAATGTGCAGGCTGATAGAGCCTGCATTCCGGTAGGGGGTACTAGTTGTTTTTTTTTTTTTCTTTAAAAGCCCCCTGCCAGCGCGCTTGCACCGGGAGGGAGCTCCCAGTGTGAGCTGCCATGACAGTTTCTGCGCATGCGAGATGTCATGTGCATTAAGAAAAGTGGCCCCAACAGTGACCGCTTTTCTTAATTCGCATACGCTGTATGACGTCGCGCATGCACAGAAAGGCGCATGCACAGAAAGGCGCATGCACAGAAAGGCGCATGCACAGAAAGGCGCATGCACAGAAAGGCGCATGCACAGAAAGGCGCATGCACAGAAACATGCATGCACAGAAACACGCATGCACAGAAACACTCATGGCGGCTCGCACCGGGAGCCCCAACCCGCTCCCGGCTCTATCAGCCCGCACATTTGGTTGGGGGGTAACTGTTTTGCATGACAGGTGCTCTTTAACCGACAAAGAGACCTATTTTTTGGATATCTTTTGGCTGAATCCCCTTTTCGGTTCCCAAGAGCTTTCCCTTGAATCATAAAGCTTTAGAAAACCGTATTCATATATAATTATCAGTGGTCTAGTTGCAGGAGTTCTAAAATTGCAAATAATTCAAATCTTTGCACTAACTACTTTCCAGGCTGGGGTCCAGTACTATTTATTGCAGGAGTGTTATTTCAAGTATACCCCTGGTTGAGCCAGGCACATCATTTGGAACCTTGGGCATACTAGGGATGATATGAGCAGCCTTTGTATAAACACCATGTTTTTCTTTCCTTGCAGAGTATATAATCAACATTTAGGGTGGTGAAAAATGCTAAGATGCAGGGAGAATTAGTTACCCTGTGACAAATCGCCTCTTCCTCTGGCTACTAATCTCACCGGTGGGATGGCACTCAGTGTGCTTAGTTTTTTGAAGTTGTCCAAAGTTGCCTCCTGAGGAATCAAAATCGCCAGCGGGAGGGCACTCCGATCACTTCGTTTCCTTGTGAGGCAACTTTGGCCGACTAAGGAAAACGAAGCACTCAGAGTGCCATCCCACCGACAAGGAAGGCTTTTCAGGGAGATTAGTTCCCGGAAGAAGAGGGGATTTGTCGCCAGGCGACTATATCTCCCCAAATCTTAGCATGTGTCACCACCCTTAGGTTCACCTAGGATAATATACGAGAAAATATGCTTTTTATATACAGTGATGTGAGTTTCAGCTGTGTTGTTGCTGGGACCCCTGTTAATGTCAAAAGTTGCATGTGTGCCTGTTCAGCAATGTATTTGTGTGTGCCATGAATACAAGTATCGTTTCATATGATATTTTTATACCTATTTCCTCATGCACGCCCTCACCTTTTATGGGCACATTGGAAATGTCAAGGCATTTGTGTAAAGTTAAGCTGCTGGACAGCCAGGAATCTTGAATTGGGGGGAAAAAATGAGTGTTATTTTGGCTCTATCAGCTGGAACTTGGAACACATTTGAATTATTTTTGAAAACGTGAAAGTTTGAGTTTTCGGGACATGAATTAGATCATTAGAGTTTTTTTCCCCATAGTTTTCTAATGCAAGTTTTTGACATTCGGATTTTTCCATAAATAATTGCAAATTCGAATTTATCGAAGGTAGAAAAATCCTCACACAATTCTATTCTTGCTCCTATATATGCTCCTAAGAGCTGGCTACAAAATCACTGTTCCATTATCATTTGCCCATAGCAAAAACAAGCTGTCCCTGGACTAGGGTTTCCACCCGGTCGGTATTGTACCCACCTATCCGCTAAAACACCTGCTGGGACCAGTATTACAAATTTACCTGCAATGTAGCAATGCAAGCTCCATTGGGACTGATGGTGAAGACTTGAATTAAAAGTGTACGGACATATTTTGTTTATATGTATCTTTTTGTATCTACATGTCAGTCATTCACGTAATGATGGAATTCAGCAGTGCAGAGCAAACTAAATTTTGTAACAATGTCATTGTGTTCTTTCTCTTTCTCTCCCTTTTAAATGTACCCACTTCAATTCTGAATATAAAAACAGAGTACCACATTGTAGTGATTGTATTTTGTTGATTGTTATTATGAACGTATGGCGCTTCATGATTCAGAGGTTTGTTTTTTTTGTTTGTTTTTTGTTTTGGTTCAATTCTGTGTTGGAGACTTTTTTTTGCCTCATTCCAAAATGTTTGCCATATTGAATATTTTGTATGCTTTTTTTTCTCATTTTTTTTGAAGTGTCAAGCCTCAATGTATTTTAAAGGAGAAGTCAACCTATAAGTAGCTTACCCCCCTCCCCCCGTAGGCCATCTATTGGAGACAGCCTTTCTGTAATTTGGAGCTTTCTAGATAATGGGTTCCCGGATCCTTGGAAATTGAAGTGGCTCGGAATATTTAAAAATAGAACTTTTTTTCATATTGGCCATAATTAGGACAGGCACTATAATTTGTACCCTTATATTGCATACAAGCCTCCATAAAATCATTGGGACCAATAGGTATGGGATCCATTACATGGAAACCCGTTATCCAGAAAGCTCTAAATTATGGAAAGACTGTCTCTCAACTCCATTTTATTCAATTACAATAAACAATAAAGCCTTAACCTGTAGCTGATCCAAACAAATGTAATTAATCCTTATTGCAAGCAGAACCAGCCTATTGGGTTTATTTAATGTTTCCTTGATTTTCTAGTAGACTTGAGGTATGAAGATCCAAAGTACGGCAAGATCTGTTATCTGGAAAACCCCAACTCCCAAGCATTCTGGTTAACCGGTAAAATGGTCACTGGAGCATGAATTTAAATGACCAAATACTATCATGAAATGAAATATATGTCATGAAATATATAGTCATGAAATATATGGAGCAGAGACCTAATCCTATCGTGTCCGCTTCCTTTAATAAATTATAACCATGGCACAGGGTTAGCCAAGTATAGAATACCTTACATTTGTAGCCACGGCTTTGTTCAGTGGATAAACATGCCCATGCTTGTGATCATCGTTACTCTGGAAGTACAAAGTCTACAATTAAACACGGGTGCACTGCATTCCTGTGCATAACAGGGACTCTCTGCCAGCAGTGCTGTTTCCCTCTCTGCCAGGAAAAACATGTTACAGCAGAAACGCATCTTGCATAATACACTAGAAAACTTTAAAATATATCTTTATAAACATTGCATGGTGATGTCACAGATTGGTGATGAATGATGTTGAATTTGGTTTAATTTGCATTGAGCATTACTGTGTTCTCCCTGGTATTGTCCCGATAGGGAAGTGAAATGCACAGAAAACCCAATGTATGGGAATACAGGTGAAAATTGGTTTAAAGACCTTGGCCTGAAGACAATTTTATATGGCCATAAAGCTGTGCTGTAGTATTTTACAGTTGGGTGTGCATAATGGCTATATATTATGTTCATAGTCTACAGTTAGATACGCTGTTTATGAACTTTTGATGATTGTACATGTGCTTGTATTACCCCTTGCAAACCTTTTCCGGAAACTCTATGTTTTAAATACAGGAAGCTAAAAGGGGAAATGTATTTGGGTTTTGTTTAAGATTCTGCCCGCAAGAGGTGAGCATGTGGGTCTCTGGTAAACATTTTCTTTAAAGCTTTTTATAATGAAAATGTGTGGAGAGAAAATTAGCATTCCTATGCAATATGCAGGGCATTTTCACTGCTGGTTCCTCCATGAGTATAGTGCAGGCATTCAAAGAATCATGGAGTGTCGATAAAATGTAATTTTGTAACACGGGACCAGTGCTGGATGATAGTGATAGTGAACACTGTGTTTGTGCAACATCTGTGAGTACCTCTGTGAAATCCCCAAACTAGATGAAGATGCATGCTATACCTGTTGTTTGGTGGCTTCTGCAGTAACCCTGTTTGTACAGTTATTGCAAATGAGCTTGTGTTAACAGCTGCTCTGTGTGTCCTCATGGCCTTCATTCCACTTGGCAATATTGGACTCTGAGCAGTTTTTATTGCCATGAATTATACAAGAGATAGGAAAAGAGAAAAATGTATTATCTTGAGACCTATGAAAGGCTGGTGAATAACCAGGAACATTTAGATTACTGCAATTTTTTTTATATCTTTATTTAAGGAAGTTCATGGCTATGGCATGAAGAGTTTATCTCTTCAGTTTGCTTTTATCAGCCCCTGTCATGTTTGCAAGTATTGCTCGTGTTTAGGCGAGATAAACGCTGCACATGTTCTCAGTTCTATAGTTTAAATCCCCATATCATATGAAATGCTTTCTATATGCTGAAATTGCAGTGAAACATAGATTACTGAGCAGTAATCAAGAAACTCTTGTTTTGAGGGTATGCAGGAACACTGTCCCGATGCATGGGTGCCTTATTGTGTTCCCATAATAATCACCCTTAATCATGGCTAACGCTGGGGGTGTATTTGTAGTGGTGACTTGGATGTACATTTTGCTCTCCTGTATCCATATTTATTTCACCCCCCAAGATTTTTTTTAATCCGTTTCTTTGCTCTGTGTCTGACTTTTAGCAATGTTTAATTCCCCCAGGAATTGTAGTCTGTAGGCTGATTCTGCTGCATTAGTTCAGGAGTCAGAGCCAATAACCTAAGTAGTCTGATATTGTTTTTAAAAATTATTTATATTAAATGTTTTGTTAAAGGAACAGTTCAGTATAAAAAGAAAAACTGGGCAAATAGACTGCACAAAATAAAAAATGTTGTCAATATAGTTAGGCAAAAATGTAATGTATAAAGGCTGGAGTGACTGGATGTGTAACATAATAGCCAAAACACTACTTCCTGCTTTGCAGCTCTTTGTTTCCACTGATTGGTTACCAAGAAGTAACCAATCAGTGACCTAAGGGGGGGGGGCAGTTGGGTCATAACTCATTGCTTTTGAATATGAACTGAATGCTGTGAATCACTTGCAAACTCACTGAACAGTTATGTCCCATGGGCCCCCCTTCAAGTCACTGACTAACTCAGAGTTAGAGAGCTGAAAATCAGGAAGTTGGGTTGTATTCTGTTATGTTACACATCCAGTCACTCCAGCCTTTATTACATTTGTGCCAAACTATATTAGAAACCATTTTTATTTTGCACAGCCTATCTATTTGCTCAGTTTTTATTCTTAGACTGAACTGTTCCTTTAATGGGGCAAAGGACCCCCCCTCTGAGGGGAAGTTTGGTTTCAGAAGCCTCTATGCATTCCCTGAATAGCATAAGTGTGCAAAAGTAAATGCAGCTGCTGGGATACATCTGATCCTGATGTCATCAGACTGCAGGGCTCTCAGACAGGACTGAAGCCATTACAACCTGTGTATTCAATAGTGTTTTCCACAATAAAAAGAGTACAATAGTAACCGCTTACAAAAAAAAGCTTTTGTGAAGTAATGAAAATATTTATGCAGTGTTATTTAGAACAATATTTCATACAGTCTAGAGTGGCTGAGCAATGAATAAACTGGGAGAGAACTTTCTCTTTTCATTTTAATAGCAATACAAGCTAAAGAACCCAAGCTGTGCGTGAAGGTATGTGAAGGAACATAATACCATAAAAGAAGCATAAGGACAACATATAAAACCGGAAAGAGCAGAGAGCATTATATTAGTAGAAACACAAGGCATATGAAAACTTGTGGGTCACGAGGGTCAACACTCTTGTCCCCTTTAGCTTATTATATTGGTCATGAAGGGCAGCAGGTCATGAAGGTAATATTCCTCTCATCTGCTACTCCTCTATCTAACCACACTGTCAAGTTTACATTGGATGCAGCAATCTGGGCATGCATATTAGGTGCATGTACAGGAATGGGGCCTGTTAACTGGAATTCTTTGGACCTGGGCTTTTCCATAATTTGAGGGTTGAACTACACGGTCGATTTCAGGGCGATCCGACGTGACAAAATGCATGCGTCAAATCAGATGCGCAAAGATAAGGTAAGAAATAGAAATGTCGGGTGCAGTTGCAGCATGCATCCACCATGACTAAAGCTCCCCATAGACGCAACGATATTTCCCTGCCGAACGACCAATCTTAGGGAAGTCCGACCAATCTGTCAAATTATCGTGCGGTTAGTGAGATACAAACGATCGTACATCTTACGATTTTTCGTCCGACACTGGTCTGAAGATTGATTGGCCAGGTTAGAAAATCTTTATTAGTGCCCATGCAATCTACCTATAGTTTGCAGGAAAGCAGGCTGCGATCCTTCAGTTTTGCTGCAATATCGCCTGAAATGGTCTTTTTAGTTGATGGACACATCGGACATTTAAACGATCGTTTTGACACAATCGTGGTCTCACGATAATCATTGGATCTTTCAAAAATCTTTACGTCTATGGCCAGCTTTAAATGGGAACTATTGAAAATGTAAACTTAGTCTAAGCTTCAGCATACTGAATACTAAATGCAATCAAATTCTGTACTGTTTTGGAAATGAATCTTCACTATTCCTCTCTCAGCATGTTTCTTTTCATTCTGTTTTCATGCAGGAGGTGGTGTCAGATATTCATTGACAGTTAGATCCAATATATCTTATAGGGGGGATCCTTTGCCTAGAAGATATATTAGAGCTCACTCTATTAAACTCACCAGACATCATGTCTCTCTACATGCAGGATTTGTGCAAAAATCAAATTAAAGCCACATTCTTAGGAAATTCTTGGTCTGCATGTTTAATTAGCAAATCAAATAAATGTAAATTGTAGACAGCACTGGTTTCCAGGCAGGCATGCATGCATACAAGTTTAGATACTCATCAGATATGCTAGGTAGTAAGACATTCCAAGATACAAGGCTGTGTACATATATACTCCACTCAACAAACTTATCTTATCTTATGTGTTTTTCAAGCCTCCTGCTCATATTTCTGTATTGTCCATTTTAATTATTCATTCATAATATGGGGACTAATGTACCACCTACTATAAAATACAAGAAGTTTATTTTTTTTTAAGAGTAACGTGAGTTGAGAGTTTCATCATTGCGGATATTATTAAGAAGCGATCATATGTTTATATCTTGAAGGTTATTTCTGGCTTTTGTGTATTATTAAATGATTATTGGGCATATCCTGTTTGTACAGCTTCTACAGCACTTAACCTTGTATAGATGCCAGTTGTACTTTGCCATTTTGGAAAGGATGGGCTGCTTACATTTTAGCTCATTGGGTTGACATCCAAGTGCTATTTTATTGGCCTGGAAGGTACAAATGATTCTTGATACCAATGTTATTAACCCGCAAGAAAGTTAAAGGGATAGGCGTGCTGGTATTTTATTTCATAGATTGAGGAAACCCTGTCTGCACAGTATAATTTGGGTCCGATTCAGTGGAGGCAAAACCTCCCCTTGTGTCATGTCCGTTGAATAAAGCCCCTAGGCCAGGTATCCCCAACCCTTTGAACCTGTTAACAAAATTCAGAAGTAAAAGGAGTTGGGGAACAACACAAACATGAAATAATGTTCTTGGGGTGTCAAATAAGTGCTGTGATTGGCCATTTTGGTCCCCTATGTGGTTTGTCAACCTACATTGAGGCTCTGTTTGGCAGTACAATTGTTTTTTATGCCAGGAATTTACAAATAAGCTATTGCTTTGAGGTCACTGAGAGCAACATCCAAGGGGTTGGAGAGCAACATGTTGCTCGTGAGCTACTGGTTGGGGATGACTACCCTAGGCTAAGGCTCTGGCCTTAAGTTTGCCATACATGCCCAGTACCTTATTTGGAAAACTGGGCAGGCAGTTTTGATCAGGCAGCCCTTCAAAAAAACGAGATGTCTGGGTCAAAACCGGACAGGTGGCAACCGTATTCCAAGTACCTTCATTGTGAGTACCATTCACCTATTTTTGTTCCATCTTGAAGGAGATCTAGCACTGTTTCATGTAGAGTAAAGTCCTCTGTTTTACTATGTTGCTAATGCATCAGGGAGGTGGATGGACATGTTCAGGTAATGGAACTCCTGATAGTTTGAACAAATAGGGCTGTGTGGTACTTGCATAGAAGGGCTGGTGTGTTTTGTCAGAACAGAAGCATGCTGTCCCTGGGTCTAAAAATAGTGTTTAAATTCACTGGGCATGGCAGCACATGTTGCATGTCCTCTAAAGGAGAACTAAAGCTTAACTAAAGAAGTAGCTAGAAATGTTGTACATTTATGTTCTGTGCTTCTGTACCAGCCCAAGGCAACCACAGTCCCTTTAGCAGTAAAGATCTGTGTCTCCCCAGTAGATGCCCCAGTAGCTCCCCATCTTCTTTTCTGCTGATTCACTGATTCACATACTCTGTGCTGCTGTCACTTACTGAGCTTAGGGACCCACTCACAATATACAGTACACATAGAATAGAAATATAGTCACAATATAAGGCTGAATAATAATCAATACTGATAATAACTACATGGCAGCACAGAAACCAGTGCAATTAGCATCCACATTTAATAATCAGCCCTGTAGCATAAGCTTATATTACAGGCCAACCTCATTTTCTGCTTGATGTGAGACAACCCTAAGCTTAGCTTCTCAACAGCTGCTCAGAGCCCACTGAGCATGTGAGTGTCACAGACACTTTCCAAGATGGTGACCCCCTGTGACAAGTTTGAAGTCCTGGCTCATTGCTGCTATTGACAAGCTGAAACTTTAGGCTGGTGCAAGAAGTTCAGTATATAAAACGTGCCATTTTTTGCCTTATTCATTTTTAGGGTTTAGTTTTCCTTTAAATTGCAGTGCAAACTTTTTTCTTTATTATAATTTGTTAAAAGGTGTAGTTCACCTTTAAGTTAACCTTTAGCATGTTGTATAATGGGCAATTCTAAAGCAACTTTTCAATGTCTGCATTATTTATAATTTGCCGTCTTCTTACGACTCTTTCCAGCTTTCAAATGGAAGTCACTAACCCCATCAAAAATAACAAATGTTCAGTAAAGCTCCACATTTATTGTTATTGATGCATTTGATTACTCCTCTTTCTCTTCAGGTCCTTTCAAATTCATATTCCAGTCCCTTATGCAGCTCATTGCATGGTTGCTAAGGTAATTTGGACCCTAGCAACCAAATAGCTAAAACTGCAAACTGGCAAGCTGCAGAATAAAAAGCTACATAAATAAATACGGCAATTAATAAAAAAAATTAAAATGTATTGCAAACTCTCTACAACATCATAGTAACAGTTAACTCAAAGGTGAACAACCCCCCTTTAACAAAAAGGAACTGATCTAGGATATTGGTAAACATCAGTGAAAAATATTCTGTTTAAATGAAGGGGGGGAAGAAATGAAGGGCCAGAAGTGTTTGAGAGTTTCTTACTAATGTAATCTGGGATAATTGTTCTGATTATGATTACATAATGTGATTGCAACACTGTCTGTGTGAGAAGCAGACGTACAGTGGAGAAGTTGGTCACACAAGCCAATGGCACTAACTGAGAACTGCTAATCGCCTCTCCTTTGGGATTAACCACATTGAGAAGCTCTGGCCGCAGTTTCTTTGCCTACACTTTTCTCCCCAGAAGAAATACGGTGACAAGATGTATCCGGTATGGCAAGCAGCACAGAGTTCTAGGATATTATGGCGTGTCCTTAGAATAATGCACCTACCTTTGTACTGTTTGTGTTTCCTCTAGTGAAGATCAGTATTTCATATAAACGACGTTAATTCAGGATATAGTATTATTGTTTCAACTTCAGAAGAGGCCATTCTATTTGTTTGTTTACACAGTGTCCTGCCTTCTGATGTGAAACGGCAGAACACTTGATTTCTCTAGTAATTGTGGACATTTTCTAATTCCTTGAATGGAAAAGTTCAGCTGATTTTCTGCATGCACAAACTTTACCGTGACTTTTTTTTTTATTTTGGTTTATCCTAAAGGACACGTGTTTTATTGGGTCGTGTGGATTTTGACCACACCTAAAATCTTTTACAGACTCTACATTCATCTCATTCCTTCACACTCCTACAGCCGTATAGAAAGAAGCATACCACACCCTGCTGTGCTATTGTGCACTCTCCATTCCCATTAATTCTTTACTCTCTCCCTCTTTATACGGAAATCTCACAATTCTTTATAAATATAGAATGAGTGTCAGTGAGAAGAACAGACCAGGCAGTGCATTCTTGTACTTACATTAGTTAGAAGAACGTTAATAGATATACGCTAAAACCTTCCCTTGGTTAACACAGTGCCAAGAATATATTCTTAAAGGGCAAGTAATCCAGTGAAATGCACCGAAAACTGGTGTGCGGGTCTGCTTTCTGACACCATTTCTGGAATTGTGATATTTGTCCTTGAAACCACTTTGTGTTGTTTAGGGCTTTTGGGTACAGTTCATGAATATGCATCACATGAGTTCAAGTGGTCCCTAAAATTATAGAATGGGTTGTTCTGTGACCTTGGAGCTGCCGCTGTAACAAAAGCAATCAAATGGTGTAAGGCAGAATCATTGATAGTACAGGTATAGGAGCTGTAATCCAGAATGCTCAGGAACAGGGGTTTTCTGGATTATGGATCTTTCCATAGTTTGGATCTTTGTATCTTAAGTTTACTAGTAAATCATATAAAAACAAAACCAAATGGGCTAATGTTTCATCTTATTCTGTATCAAGTGCACAGTACTGTTTTATTACTACAGAGAAAAAGGAAAATCATTTTTAAACATTTTAATTATTTGGATAAAATTGAGTCCAAGAGAGACGGGCTTTCTTTAATTCAGAGCTTTCCGGATAACAGGTTTTCAAATAACTGATCCCATACCTGTTTTTGGATTAGGACTGCAGGAAGTATAGCTGCAAGGGTCATTAGCAGCAGGGTGCTGATACTATAGCTGCTCAGTCTGAGGTTGGATGGGCTCATGTATTAAAGGAGAACTAAACCTTAATAACGAATAGGGCTAAACCTGCCATGTTTTATATACTGAACTTATTGCACCAGCCTGAAATTTCAGCATTTCAATAGCAGCAATGATCCAGGACTTCAAACTTGTCAAAAGAGGTCACCATCTTGGAAAGTGTCTGTGACACTCACATGCTCAGTGGGCTCTGAGCAGCTGTTGAGAAGCTAAGCTTAGGGGTCGTCACTAATTATACAGCAGAAAATGAGGTTTGTCTGTAATATAAGCTGATGCTACAGGGCTGATTAATAAATTCTGATGCTAGTTGCACTGGTTTCTGTGCTGTCATGTAATAATTATACATATTAATGACTAATAAGCCTTCTATTGTGACATTTCTATTCTATGTGTACTGTATATTGTGAGTGGGTCCCTAAGCTCAGTAAGTGACAGCAGCACAGAGCATGTGAATCAGTGAATCAGCAGAAAAGAAGATGGGGAGCTACTGGGGCATCTACTGGGGAGACACAGATCTTTACTGCTAAAGGGCGGTGGTTGCCTTGGGCTGGTACAGAAGCACAAAACATAATGTACAGCATTTATAGCTACTTCTTTACTTTAACTTTCGGTGTCCTTTTAAAGGAGGGTTTGCAGGCCTAGTAACCCAGAGCAACCAGTGAGATGCACTGTATGCGTAAACCAGGTGCAAACTGTGTGATTGTTGTTACACAACATGCTTGCTGGTGATTACTTCTAGAAAAGAAGTATTGACTGGTTTACATGTGATAAGCCTTCCCTGCTCCATAAGGGCCATTGGCATATAGGACAGTTGGTGTGTGGCATTTCCTCCTGTTCAAAAAAAAAAACCCCATCAAACACCATTTTCTCACATCCTACTGAAACACTTTCCTACCTATATACACAACTATCGTACATTTTACTCCGTATTTCAAAAATGAAAGGCAAAGCCTGTGTGTGCATTACTCCTTGTTTTCCCTCCGTCCTATTTGTAGATTCCAAGATTGTTTCATGTGGTATCCACCCATTTTATTTGGCTGAGAACTCGGTGGCCATGAAAATAAAGATTATTGTTCTCCGATACAGTGTGTATGTTTTTTGGCAGTGTCTGTATGTACCAAGTAACTGCACAAACATTCGCTGTAGCTGCTTAATAGTCATTCCTTAATTCCTGGTTTATTCCTGGTAAACCCATGGCTGCAGAGTACTCATGAAAAAGGGATTCATTTCACTAGAAATATCAGGGTCAACCAGACTTTATTTTGAATCGTATTTTGTTTGGAAATATTAGCTTTTAGTATGGTGTAGACAGCAGTATTCAACTTTTTTTGCCCTTATTTTTGAAAAAGATTTTTTTTCCCTTGGCCTGAGCCTTTGTCAAGTTGTGTATTGTAGTACTAAAGGGATTGTGCACATTGCGCTCTTAGTATGATGTAGAGCGTGATAGTCTGAGACCATTGGTTCCCGTTTTTTGTTTATGGGTTTTGAGTTGTTTAACATATTTTATTCAGCCGCTCTCCAGTTTGTAATTTCAGCATTCTGGTTGCTAGGGTACAAATTGTTTCTACTTCAGATGACTAATCTCCCTCAAAAGCCTTTCTGTGCCCCATGTCCTATAAATTAAATTAAAGGAAAACCACCCCTTTAAAAGTTTATGAACTTCCCTTTTAATAAGCTTTCTAAATGTTTTCAGGTCCATTGTCTGAGGTGGCAAATGGGAGGGTAAATGGGCAGGTATGAATACCAGCAAAGCGTATATTTGTAGGAGTGTTTTCTTACAGGTGACTGGGGCTTTCAGGCTGGGAGTACAATTGGGAAATTGCCTATAACAATTTGGGGTAACTGGTGTCCCTGCAACTAATCTAGGAAATGGTCAATAGCTGGGACTGCAATTGTTTAGTTTAGCTTTACTATCAGGGTGTTGCTCTGGACGGCACTATTTTGGCAGCCATGCTGCTTTTATATCTGTTTCCTCCTGATGAAGCAAACATCAAACAGCAGGCTAGCAATCTCTTGTTGCAGACATTTCCACACACCGCTTTGCTCCATCACTAAATAAATGTTTGGGGTTTTCCAAGGTGGGTGGGGGTCCTTGAAATGCTTTTAGAAATGTTGCCTTTAATCGAGAAGCGCAATATTGCATTTAGGATGTACGGTCACTCTTCAGCAGGTTATGTGCAGTGGAAAACACTAGGAGGGTCCCAAACAACTCCTCAAGGGTCAGAAACGGACACATGCAGATGTGCTTGCCGGTAATATTGGTCTGTGAATTATTTGCTTGCAGCTTCAGGTTTCACTGGTGGCACTAGAGCTCAACAGTTAAGGTGCCTGTGGCATAATCCGCTGTGCAAGTCAACCATAAACACCCCTTCAGTGTAGTTGGAGACATAGTTTATGGCATGGGTCCCCAACCGCCAGTCCACGGGCCAGAACCGGCCATGCACAGTCCTGAACTGGGCCACCAAATTTAATCTGGTGCGCCCAAATTGGTTCCTCGGGTTTATGAAATTAATAAGTATCATGTGACAACTGATCTGTAAAGGTTGTGAAGTGGGGATCCAGTTTTCCGTGCAAGCAGCTTGTAATTTCAGTGCACTTGGACATAAAGGCAGTATATCCCCCCTTTTTTTTTTTTCAACATTAGTACAATGCATAGGGTTTGGCTGAACACACCTTTTGTCTATAGGTTTATTACAAATTGGGATTATTGTTAATTCTTGCATTAGAATGGGCAAATTCTGAAAGTCGCAACATTCCCTATTCTGCTTGTATGAGCACAAATAAGGAAATGCATTACAGATTAGTTAATTATACAACCAACAATGAAATAAGATTATTTTATTATTCAGCACAAGTCCTATTCGTTGAACTACTAAGGCTAGGTCTACACGAGGAGATTCGGGGAGATTAGTCGCCCCAGCGACAAATCGCCTCTTCTTTTGGGCGTCTAATCTCCCAGAACTGCTTCCCCCTGTCTTGCGCCAGCTAAAATGAAAAATACCTGCGGCGATTCACACGCCAGAATGAAACTTCAGGCGATTTCGGAAAATGAAGCGCCACGTGAATTTTTATTTTATGTATTTTATTTATTTATTTTTTTAATTTTAGCCAGCGCAAGATGGGGGAAGTGGTTCTATGAGATTAGTCGCCCAAAAGAAGAGGCGATTTGTTGCTGGGGCGACTAATCTCCCCGAATCACCTTGTGTAGACCTAGCCTTAAAAAAGGGGGATCTTTGTATGTCAGCATTCCTATACTAATTGAACTGATGTTACTATATTCATGGTTAGTTTGTGCCACTTACCAAATTCACATAGACTAAACATTTTTTATGGCTTTCCCTCAGCAACAATATTGGAGCATAGTGCGCAGAACGTGAAGAAAAATGGACTGGATCTGACATTTAGCCCTGTGCGCAAGGAGTTAGGATGAATTCCTGCAGAGCAGGGCTCCACAGGGAACCGCTGAAATCCACCCCGCTTGCATACCAACATGTCAAGAGGTGAGCAAATCCTGCCCGTGTCTTTAATCACTAGAATTGCTAGTGGATTGCCAAAGAACTTATGGGGCGCTTTCATGTTTTGATTGACCTAATGCTGTTGAGTTGATTACTTATGCATGCTATTTTCTTACCCTCACCATTGACCGAATAGTGTTAAGCATTTGGAAATCAGAGATGTAGTGACGGAATATAGCATTGGCTGGGTTTCTGCATGTTACAGTCTAAGAATATGACCATGCATTCCCTAACTGAGAACCAAACTTATGAGAGAGGTACATTTTCCAGCAATTGTATATACAGGTGTCTCGGGTCATATCCAGGGATAGTTTGGGAGATGTAGAATTTTAACACACAATAGGACTCATTTAAACACAATAGGGCTTGTATACTAACATAGGTGTTACATTGCTGAAGTGCATTTACCCATAGTTACCATTCAGCTATTTGTTTTAGGTTCGTTAAAAAATAAAAGCAAAGATCTGAGTGACTGCTATTTACAATGCATCTCGACTAACCAGAGTGTTTTTATACAAATTCTGTGTTGCAGGACTTCTGGAATGCATTTAAAGCCATATCATAAGTTGCAGAAGAAAGAATTGTTCCTTGAAGTTCGATCAAATCGAGGCATGCATCTCAACAAGCAAGGCTCTGCTAAGGAAGAAAAATATAATGGCGCTACAAAGAATTGTTTACCCTCAGCCGAAAACCAAACTCGAAGGCCACTTGGAGCAATTTCTCAGAATACTATGTGCAATACATTAGGCAATTGCCCAGCTACCAGTTTTGAAAGTAGGGCTAAGAATGTTCCAGCAGCAACAATTCACCAGGGGGAGGAAGTTGAGGGTTCATTGGATATATGTGCAATTATCAAGCCTGGAAATACAAAGGAAAAAATAGCCTTCTTTGCAGCCCATCACTGCAGTAACAACAAGAACAGCTCCATGAAAATCAAAAGTAGCGGGGATATGAGTGGTAGAGCTGCCAAAAGGAGAAAAAAGTCTGTGGATCTGAAGCGTGTAAAGAGCCAACTGGAAAAGATGCAAGAGGTACATAAAAAATGCTTCATGCCTGAACCCCTTCATAATGGAGTGGAAAACTGCTCTGTTAATTTTGTCACAGATGGTGAAGGAATTCTTCCAAGTAGACCACTTTCTGTAATAGAGATGGTAGCCTTTTTAGAGCAAAGAGCAAATGCGTTACTTTCTACTAAACCTTTCACTAATTACAATCCTTCTAGATTTACTGGCTCCTCTAAGTGTGCTCTTCCTGCCTCCGTGTCCTTATTGACGCTCAGAACCTGTGAAAGACAAACGGACAAAGACTCCACTGAGAGGACCGAACAACTGGAATCTGTGTGTGTGCTGGAGATGGTTGCTAAACTAGAGTCTGAATGTTTGAGGAACCAGAATGAACGTGATTCTGGTGGGCTGTCAAGGAGCAATAGCTTTAGAAGGAATGTCGGGAGGATGTTGCTTGCAAGTGGCTCTCAACAGGACAGCAGCAACTCTCAAAATGTCCCTCCTTCGTCAAGCGAAACCAGTGCAAACTTGGCAGCTTCTTCCATAGAAGACCAAATCCCTCTCAACAAGGAAGAACATTTGGTTGTAAAATCATGGGAAAACGTCCTTCAACTGAAGCCTCACGAAGCCGAGTCCATGCCACCGGCAGGAGAGAACTGTGTGGGAAATGTAGACTTGGAACTTGTAAGGGAAACTTATATAAAAATGAGAAATAGGTGTGATATCGCTGTGTCTGTGGACCCTTGTACATTCTCTTTCTCTTTTCGTATAAATGCAGTTGAATGTGACCCAGATCCACCTGAGACCACTAACGGGAATGCTCGTGCGGCTCAAGAAAGTGTGGGAAGCTTTGATAGGCTTCCTGACTCCTGCACTGAAGCTGCTGATATATTGATGCAAACCATCTCCGATGAGGAAGTAGAGTGTACACGAGATAAAGCTTTAATTTTAGCAGTGGATCCGTGCCCCGGAACCTTGTTCTTTCAGTGTGATCAAAGTGCACATGTACAAATGAATGCGGAAGTAAAGGCCCAGGCAGAGATCTTGAAAGCAAATGCTTTTGAAAGTGCTCTGTGCATACAGAATAGCTCATTTACTGCACAATATGCTGTTTCTGTATCTCCTCTCGAAGATGAATCTCAGGTACTTGACGCTTCATTAAAGAGACCGGTGTCTCACGATTTCTTAGAGACCAGATTTAAAATCCAGCAGCTCCTGGAGCCACAACAGTACATGGCTTTCTTGCCCCACCACATTTTAGTTAAGATTTTTCGGTTTCTTCCAACGAGAACCCTGGCAGCTTTAAAATGCACTTCTTGTTACTTCAAATTCATCATCGAACATTACGACATCCGACCGTGCGATTCTCTCTGGGTTCAGGATCCGCGTTACAAGGACGATCCTTGCAAGCAGTGCAAAAAAAAGTACGCAAAGGGGGATGTTTCGTTATGCTGGTGGCATCCTAAACCTTACTGCCAAGCATTACCTTACGGGCCTGGCTATTGGATGTGCTGCCACATGTCTTATAAAGAAAGCCGTGGCTGTAAGGTTGGGCTTCATGACAATCGCTGGGTGCCTGCTTGCCACAGCTTTAATCGAACCATTTGCAAAAAGTCTAAAGAATCTGAATCGGAAGAAGATTAGCGTTTTTGTTTTTTTTTTGTTTGTAATTTATGTCTTGCCCTGTGCTGTTTACATTGTACATAATCATGTGTTTTTTCATGGGGCTTCTAAACTGCACATTGTCTAACACAAGAGCCTTTACCTTTCACTTCAACTGGATATTAAGGGTAGGGACAGACAGGGATATTCGGGGAGATTTTGTCGCCTGACGTTTTTAGCAGGCGACAATCTCCCCGAATTTCCTTCTCCCTGCCGATCGTTCCTGGGACAAAGCGCCAGCGCCTGTGCAGACTCGGTGCGGCGATTTCCGGAATCGCCCGAAGTTTCCTCACGAGGTATCTTCGGGCGATTCCAGAAATCGCCGCGCCGGAGAAGGAAATTCGGGGAGATTGTCGCCTGCTAAAAACGCCAGGCGACAAAATCTCCCCGAATCTCCCTGTCTGTCCCTACCCTTAGCCCTTTAATGTAAATAACATAAGAGATGTACATATCAGATCTGCTGTTTGCTGACCACAACGTAATCTTTACAATGGAGCTCTGGTAGTTTTGTGGCTACAAGTATGCATGGTGTGCGTCATTTGTTTTTTTTTTAAGTGTCTTGTTAAATCTGTATATCCTGTATAATAATGTTTCTTAAAAGAAACTCTAAAGATATAGGGCTTTGAGCATTTAAAGGTTTATTATTGGTTTAACTGGACAAGATTCTAATCAGACTAGCACAGGCGTCTGAAATACTGTGACAAGTGAATAAAATGTTGATTTTTCGTATAGTGACTGAGTGTAAGGAGGAAATTGTCTGGCTTTACTTCAATAAATTGTGCATCTGAAATCTCGCTCCTGCTTTGGTTTTGTAGGTGTAATTGTGTTCCTTTGCACTGATTCCTCACTTTTTACTGTGGTATTTATAAGGTACAATCATATGTGTGTTTGTGTTTTAAAGGAGAAGGAAAGGCTAAAATTAAATGAGCTTTATCAGAAAGGTCTATATAAATACACCAGTAAACCCTCAAAGTAATGCTGCTCTGAGTCCTCTGTCAAAAGAAACGCCATATTTCCTTCCTTCAGTTGTGTATACATGGACTTCTGTATCTGATTTCCTCCTTTCAGCTTAAACCGCCAGGGCTAGGGCTGGAGCATGCTCAGTTTGTGTCCCCTCTGAGCCCAGAGCTGTGAGTGAGCAGGGAGAGACTCGGGCAGGAAGTGATGTCACAGCAAGCTAATATGGCAGCTGCTGCCCTAAACAGAGCGTTTCTGGAGCGGTTTACTCCAGTATGTTAAAGTTTCCTACAGAATAAATATAGTGTTAAATGTTGCACCATTGTGGCTTTTCTATTGGCAATAAAATGCTTTCATTCTCCTTTAAACAGCCTGCTTTTTATCTGGTGTCAGTCTAAATTATTTTGGGGATGGAACACTTTTTTTTTTTAAATCTGTACTTGCACCCTTTTCTCTTCTTGACCATAATTCATGTCATTTTATTACGGCCAGATTCTGTTTGGCAGCTTGTGAGACCATAAATATATACAATATACACCTACCTGATCAGAAACTGCAAGAACTGGATTGCCTGTGTTTATAGAAGGGCTCAAGCTAACTTTTACAGCTAATCCCCAGAATTTTTTTTTCCATGTTTATTCTTTATGTTCTCTTTATGAAGAATGCATTGTTTGGATTGTTGGAGTCGGTGGAAATGCAGCCGTCTCCACACATATTCTGCTTCACCCTTTCACTTTATGTACTTGATGACATGGGGGGTTTGAACGTGAGAATGCATAGAATGTGCGTCGCCTCTTGCAGGAACATTGAACACATTTTAAAAAGTGGGGTTTTAGGGCGAAGCTTTGAAATGATTGGAGGTTCTAACTACGAAACTAATGCAACTCTGATAACTGTTTTATTGTGGATTTTGTCAAGTAGCGAAGTTTTAATCCTCTGTGCCAAATTAAGAAGAAAATAAAAATGGCTAAGGCTAAGCTGTGAAATGGCTCGTGTAAGACAAGGGGTATAAACAAATCCTTGTACAGGTATGGGATCCATTATACAGAAACCTCTGAATGACGGGCCATCTGCCATAGACGCCAATTATAATCAAGTAATTGAAAATGTTTAACATTGATTTATTTTTTTTCCTGTAATAATAAATATGGATGCACCGAATCCACTATTTTGGATTCGGCTGAATCCTTCAAGAAAGATTCGGCCAAATACCGAACTGAATCCAAACTCTAATTTGCATATGCAAATTAGGGGTGGGAAGGGGAAAACATTTTTTATTTCCTTGTTTTGTTGCAAAAAGTCAAGCAATTTCCCTCCCTGCCCCTAGTTTGCATATGCAAATTAGGTTGTGGGTTCGGCTGGGCAGAAGGATTCGGCAGAATCCTGCTGAAAAAGGCTGAATCCTCGATTTGCATCCCTAATAATAAAACAGTAACTTGTATTTGATCCCAACTAAGATATAATTAATCCTTATTGGAAGCAAAACCAGCCTATTGGGTTTATTTAATGGGTTTATTTAATGCTCATGTGACTTTTTTCGTAGACTTCAGGTATGAAGATCCAAATTACAGAAAGATCCATTATCTGGAAAACCACAAGTCCCGAGCATTCTGGATAACAGGTCCCATACCCTGACCTGGCTGTCTGCTAGTTTCTCTGCTGTAATACAGGGATGAATCGGCTTTGTAACCTTTCATGTGTGAGACCTTTCTTTGCTCGTTTCAGGAATAACAAACATCCAAGTGTTTTTACAGACTAAAGGAATAGGAATATATTGTAGTTTTATCAATCACTCGAAAATAAATCTTTCACAATCCGCTTCTACAGTATTTTTTTCCCTCGTTTTCTTAGATGTTCGCATATCTATATCTACATGCTTTAAAAGAATAGTTCACCTTTAAGTTAACTTTTAATATGTTCTAGAAAGTCCTGTTTTTGGCATTTTTTTTATTTGGTAATTTTTTAAATAGTTTTTAAATAATTTTTCCTTCTTCTGTCTCTCTCCAGCTTTTAAATGGGGGGG
>CM044446.1:79840110-79851156 GCA_024363595.1 Xenopus borealis | reverse complement strand
CATGGTCTCACGATAACTATTGGATCTTTCAAAAATCTTTAGGTCTATGGCCAGCTTTAGCAGAGGCATTTTGTAACCGTGACAAGTATGTCCATGTGTATTCGCCCTTACATCTGAAGCTGGCCATAGATGCAAAGAGACACTCGTTTGGCGACATCGCTAAACGAGCGGATCTTTCCCCGATATGCCACTAACTGGCAGGGCTATATCAGGGTAATCCGAACGTTCAGCCCTACGGCCGAAAAATCAGATTACGAGAAGCGCAAGGGACTAACAACGCATCGGTCGGAAAAAAATCCAACCTTTCGAATGGATATCGTGTCCAGATATTGGTCGGGAAGACCTTGTGGAAGCCCCATACACGGGCAGATAAGCTGTCAAATTGGACTAAACGACCAACATCAGCAGCTTTATCTGCCCGTGTATGGCCAGATTAGATTAGACTTGCTGAGCGTCTCTCCCTCCTCCAGCTGAAATCATGTCGACTTTAAAAATCTTGCTTGTGTCTGTTTATCCTCTTCTGTCCTTTCTCTGGTCCAGCTGTAAAGTGTAAAACGGCCCTTTCTTTCTAATCTGCTGGGCAAAAGCGGTCGTATCCAAGGAGCTTTATGTTGAACACATTCTCATACAGGGCCTCTGATAAAGCCTACAGATGTGACCCTTTAAAGCAGAATTCAACCCCCCATATAATAAACCCACTACATCCTACCCTATATAATCCCTGCTCCCACCCACACAGGTGGTAACTCCATTAATTGCCCCATGTCCAGTAATTACCCCTCATTGCAGAGTAAGCGCAGCGGCGCTAACGGGCTCCATCTTTTTTGATCTTTGTGTCTTCTTCCAGATCTTCGGCTGCTTTCGTGGCATGTGTCAGTTGTCCGAAACTCTGCTTACTTTCTGAAGATCAACTAAACCGTGAAGATGGCGCCCGTGCGCTCCGCTGTGCTTACTCTGCAATAAGGGTAATTACTGGATATGGGGCAATTAATGGAGTAATCACACAGGAGCAGGGGGGGGGGACTATGTAGGCTAGTGGGTTTTATGTGGAGAGTCAAATTCTCCTGTAGGGTTAGTCCGCACCAGGTGAGGCGGGCAATTTCGGAAAAGCGCACCGCCGTTTGTGAATTACCGCAGGCAACTTTTCATTTGAGCCAGCGTGAGACGGGTAAGAGATTCAGGGAGATGAGTCGCCAAAAACAAGAAGCGATTAGTCACCAGGCGACTAATCTCCCAGAATGGCCTGGTGTGGACTAACCATTCACGTTGCCTCTCTGCAGCAGCCCAGATCACAGTGAGCATGTGCAGTGCAACTAATACTCCAGACATGGCCTAACCAGATCCAAGATGGAGAGGCAAAGTACATACAAAATGCCGTAGCCTTCTTTTAGACTGTGTGCAATGTAATGTGCGTGTGTGTTTGGATGGAATCTTTGCATAGTCTGTACATTCTATATCATGTTTGGTTTATTTCAGTTTTGTATTGACTTGTTCTATTTGAGGTGTGCTGAGTGAGTGCTGATGGGCTACACCATGGGCTCAGTTGTATCCTCTGCTAACAGCTATGTTTATTTCTGAGAGCTTGAAGCCTCTCTAATCCACTCGCTGTCTTTTCATTTTTCAAAGCAAATGGCATGGCTAGCCCCAGCCTATAGTAATGATTACACATTGTGCAGAGTAAAGGTTGCACTATACTGCGTGTCTATGTAACAGGCAATGTAAATCTTGCAGGATCATCACACCCCTCAGTATTTAATGTGGTTAATTATTCAGCAATATATCAATTGCAATGGTCTGTCTTTAAAGGACAAGTAAAGTCTAAAATAGAATAAGACATGTTCCCCTATATGTAATATAAGGCACTAAGTTTGCCCAGGGGCAGTAACACATGGCAACCAATAAGATGCTTGCATTTAAACAGGTGACTAGTGAATGCTACCTGCTGATTGGTTGCTATAGGTTACTGCCCTTGGGCAAACTTAGTGCCTTTTATTACATAACCCCAGTTGTATTTTGTATACTAAACATGAACTTACTGCACCACAAGCCTAATCACACAAATGATTTATGATTTCAAAGTTGGCCACAGGGGACTGTCATCTTGTAACTTTGTTATACATCTTTGCAAGACCAAGACTGTGCACATGCTCAGTGTGATCTGGGCTGCTTGGGGATCTACAGGGAAACAAAGCTGTTTGAGTTATGCATGGCTGGGAAGTAAGGCGGGGGCTCCCCCTGCTGTTCATAAGTGATTGTTTCCCTGCCAGAAGTTAGGGACCTTCGACCCTCTAAACTGTTCTAAATTTTTATTTAGTTAATCCATTTCTTATCTTTGTCCCTGCTGAGCAGAATCTATGTGTTTCATTCCAGGCAGCTGTTAGAATTGATACAATAGTTGCTAATATTCTACAGATAGTGTTGAGAAATGTATAAATTAAATGTTGCAAAATTGTATCAGTTTAGAGTGCACCTGAATTACTGAGTTAGATATTGGGGAAAAAAATAAATAATGGAAAGTAATTGGAAGAAGCCTTTATTTTTGAGGAACAATCTGAAAACCACTGAACTAAAAAAGTGTCTGGAATGTGAATAATCCTGTTAAAGGGCAAGGAAAGTGTAACATAGAATAAGGCTAGAAATGCTGTATTTTGTATACTAAACATAAACTTACTGCACCACAAGTCTAATCAAACAAATGATTTATGCTTTCAAAGTTGGCCACAGGGGGCTGTCATCTTGTAACTTTGTTATACATCTTTGCAAGACCAAGACTACATACACATGCTCAGTGTGGTAGGGATCGTCATAAATGATCAAAAAACAAAGCTGCTTGAGTTCTGCATGGCTGGTAAGTAAGGCGGGGCTCCCCCTGCTGTTCATAAGTATGATTGTTTCCCTGCCAGAAGTTAGGGTCTGTCTGACAATTCCTATCCACAGCACTAAGGGAAAATTTCACTGCATACAGTCAGGTTTCTTATAAAAACGGTACACATTTTTTTAATAAGTATATTGGAGAAAGATTTATTTTTCATTAAAGAAAGTAAAAATTGGATTTTATTTCTTTGCCTTTTCCTTGCCCTTTAAGTGATTCCTAGTGAGCCCCAAATGAACAATGAATTCCTTCCTGCAATCAAATCAAAATCTATTACCCTCTGGGAATACATTTCCATTTAGCCTTTGGTCACGAGTACGCATGTCTGCCACGGAACGTATTCATTTCTCTGATATTCTGAACTGCCTTAGTCCACTCCCAGCCTTCCTGTTCCAGCGTATGAGAAGCACCGGGCTTGTAGGACAGTGATATGAGAGAGCTACAGGGTCTGCTTACATATAATCTGCACAGCTTCAGCACGTATCTCAAGAGCTCTCCTGCTTGTTTATTGGGCACCGTTACTGCACATTTCTTACAAGTAACAGCCAGTGCTATGGGGGTGCCATGAGACAATTACAGACAGGGAGGTTCTGTCGCCTGGTGATTATCTCCCTGAACTGCCTTCTCCCTGTCTGCCGCCTGTTTAAATCAAAAAGCGCCAGCGCCAATGCACACGCAGCGCAGCGATTTCCAGAATCGCACAAAGTTTCCTCACGATCGCTGCGCCGCTTGTGCATTGGCGCTGGCGCTTTTTGATTTAAAGGGGTTGTTCACCTTTGCGTTAACTTTTAGTATAATGTAGAGAGGGATATTCTGAGACAATTTGCAATTGGTTTTCATTTTTTATTGTTTGTGGTTTTATAGTTATTTAGCTTTTTACTCAGCAGCTCTCTAGTTTGCAGTGTCAGCAATTTGGTTTCTAGGGTACAAATGACCCTAGCAACCCTGCATTGATTTGAATAAGAGACTGGAATATGAACAGGAGAGGGACTGAATAGAATGATAAGTAATAAAAAGTGGCAGTAACAATATATTTGTAGCCTTACAGAGCATTTGTTTTTAGATGGTGTCAGTGACCCCCATTTGAAAGCTGCAAAAAAATATAAGAAAATTGCAAATAATTAAAAAACTATGAAAAATAAATAATGAAGACCAATTGAAAAGTTTCTTAGAATTTGCCCTTCTACAATATACTAAAAGTTAACTTGAAGGTGAACCACCCCTTTAAACAGGTGGCAGACAGGGAGAAGGCAGTTTGGGGAGAATCGCCAGGCGACAGAAACTCCCCAAATCTCCCTGTCTGCACCAGCCTTTAAGGAGTGCTTCTCCTAAGTTAACTTTTAGTATGTTACAGAATGGCCAATTCTAAGCAACTTTTCATTTGATCTTCATTATTTCTGTATAGTTTTTTTAATTATTTGCCTTGTTCTTCTGACTCTTTGCAGCTTTCCAATGGGGGTCACTGACCCCATCTAAAAAAACAAATGCTCTTTAAAGGGGAATGCTCTTTGATGGGAAAATTTTTTTTTTTAAACACAGTTAATAGTGCTGCTCAAGTAGACTTCTGCATTGAAATCCATTTCTCAAAAGAGCAAACAGATTTTTTTTATATTCAGTTTTGCAATCTAACATGTTTCTAGACATATTGTCAATTTCCCAGCTGTCACCAGTCATGTGATGTGTACCAGCACTTTAGGAGGGAACTGCTTTCTGGCAGGCTCTTGTTTTTCCTTCTCAATGATACTGAACAGTATGCAGTGGGAAATGGGTTTTTACTATTGAGTGCTGTTCTTAGATCTACCAGGCAGCTGTTATCTTGTGTTAGGGAGATGTTATCTGGTTACCTTCCCATTGTTCTGTTGTTAGACTGCTGGGGGGGGGGTGTGTGATATCACTCCAAGTTGCAGTACAGCAATAAAGAGTGATTGAAGTTTATCAGAGTACAAGTCTCATGACTTGGGGTAGCTGGGAAACTGACACTATGGGGCAGACTTACTAAGGGTCGAAGTGAATATTAGAATATAAAAAATTTGAAATTCAAAGTAAAGTTTTGAAAAACTTCGACCATTGAATAGGCTACTTTGACCATTGGATTCGAATGGTTGAATAGTAAAATCCTTTGAAATTCGAAGTACTGACTCTTTAAAAAAATTTTTTTACTTGGCCAAATAAAAGCTGCAGAACAGGGGTCCCCAACCTTTTTTGTTCGTGAGCCACATTTCAATTTAAAAAAGAGTTGGAGAGCAACACAAGCATGAAAAAGTCCATGTGGATGTCAAATAAGAGCTCTGATTGGCTGTTTGGTAGCCCCTATATGGACTGGCAGCCTACAGGAGAGAATGTTTGGCAGGACATCTGTTTTTTATGCAACTAAAACTTGCCTCTAAGCCAGTAATTCAAAAATAAGCACCTGCTTTGAGGCCACTGGGAGCAACATCCAAGGGGTTGGAGAGCAACATGTTGGGGATCACTGTGCTACAACATTTATTTTTTAAGTTCTTTCGATCGATCGTACGCTAAAATCCTTCGAATGGAACGATTCAAAGGATTTTTGTTCAGCCCCTATGTCTAGCCCCATGTCAGATTTCAAAATAAAATATAAAAAAAAAAGTGTTTGTTCTTTTGAGAAATGGATTTCAGTGCAAAATTCTGCTGGAGCAGCACTATTTGATGTTTTTTGGGGAAAAAAAAGTTTTTTCCCATGGCTATATCTATTTAAGGCTACAAATTTATTGTCATTGCTACTTTTTAGTCCTCATTCTTTCTATTCAGGCCACACCTATTCGTAAACTAGTCTCTTGTTCAAATCAGTGCATGGTTGCTAGGGTAATGTGGACCCTAACAATCAGATTGCTGAAATGGCAAACTGGAGAACTGCAGAATAAAAAGCTAAATAACTCAAAAACCTTAAATAATAAAAAATGAAAACCAATGACAAATGATCTCAGAATATCACTCTGAGGAGTTTGCCTTACCAATGGCTGTTTTTTGTAGTTGTCACTTCCCTGCTGGGCTCCCTGTACTTGGATCTCTCCTTGCTGCCATCTACAATTGCTTTTTCCTGCTTAGGATTGACACCCGGCGGGCAGCCTAGCTGGTAAAATACCGGAAAAGTCTGGGGCGATTATTACAAATTTACCGGCAATGTAGCTGACCGTAAATTTGTAATATCCCTAAATAAAGCCTTTGGCCAACCCCAATCTGCTCAAAACTTGCCTCTTTTTTGCCACCTGGCCAATCATTTGCCATCACAACCCTCCCACTTTTGCCATAACAGTCCTCCCACTTTTGCCATCACAACCCTCCCACTTTTGCCACCACAGTCCTCCCACTTTTGCCATCACAGTCCGCCCCCTTTGACGTTAGGGCCTGCGCTTTTGTTCCCGCCCCCACCACCACCGGCCGGTGGAAATGTTATTGAAAGGCAGCAGCCCTATTCCTGATCAGGACATGAACTATTTAGTAGCTGAAAAAGAAAACGTGAATCCTTGTCATGAAATATTCAGCCAAAAAGCACACGGCTCCTCTTACATGTACATTCCCCCTGCTAAAGCCATATACATCGCAACCCAGTAAGTTAGGCTGAAGAAAACCTTTTAACTTTATAACCGGCCTAATTTAACTCTATGTTCTATGCTCTAAAACCTGTGTTCCCGCGGGAACAGACAATAAAAATTAAAAATAATAAATTTTTTATTAAAAATAAATAAATAAAATTCTGAGCTAGTGATGGGCGAATTTATTCGCCTAGGTCGAATTCGCGGCGAATTCCCGCGATTCGCCGCTGGCGAATAAATTCGGCGAAATTTCGCCGAAAAACGAGTCGCACGTCGTTTTTGACGCGACGAAAACGACAACGCGACGCGCGCCGAAAATGACGCGACGCGTCAAAGTTGACGCGACGCGCGACAAAATCGTCCCGCGACTCGTTTCGCGAATTTTTCGCCGATTCGCGAATCTCTAGGCGAAGCGAATCGCGGGAGATTCGCCCATCACTAATTCTGACTCCTCAAGAAAGGCTTCAACATTATGCACAGGGCTGTGGAGTCAGTACATACATTTTCAGACCATCAACTCCTCTGTATTTAAAGGAACAGTAACACCAAAAGTAATTGAAATCTAATGCGGTGTTGCTCTGGACAGGTAAATGCTGTGAGTTTGCTTCAGAAAGGCTACTATAGTTTCTAGAAACAAGCTGCTGTGTAGCCATGGGGGCAGTCATTTAAGCTGGAAAACAGGACAGAGGGCACAGGTTACATAGCAGTTAACCGATAAAACACAATTGTACTGGACATGGCTTATCTGTTACCTGCTATGTAACCTGCACCTTTTCTTTTTTAAGGGCTAGTCCAGACGAGAAGATTTGGGGAGATTCGCTGCCTGGTGACTATCTCCCCGAACCGCTTCCCCTGCCTTCCAGCTGCTTCAACGAAGAATCACGCTGCGTTTTCCAAAAGCAATTTCAAGCGATTACAGCGCCGCGTGTGAATGGGCGCAGGCGATTCTTCGTTGAAGGCAGGGGGAAGCGGTTCAGGGAGATAGTCGTAAGGTGATTGGTCACCAGGCCACTAATCTTATCTGGACTAGCCCTTAGTGGCTGCCCCCTGGCTCCTCAGCAGAGGGGTCCTTCATCAAAACATGTTTTTGTTTGTTTGTTATAATGAAATAAAACGTTCCAGCATACAGCAGTGGTTGTAAAGTTGTTTGGTAATGTATTGTAGTTGGAAGCAGTGTCTGACTATCAGGGCATTACAAGGAGTACAGCAGTTAGTAGTAATTGCTGTTAGTGGGGAAATGGGTTTAGCTTTGGCATAATGGGACATGGTCTGGCAAATGAGGGTAATGGTTGCACACGTGAAGTGAATATTTTTTGTATTTTATTTGTTGGCAAGATTCCACCACCCAGAGGACCAGGTGTGCAGTGAAAGCAATAATTGGGGTTATCTGGGGAAGGGCATTGGTAACTTAGGGCAGAGACACACTGTCAGATTCAGGGAGATCTGGCGACAAATCTCCTCTTCCGAGCGATCAATCTCCCCGAATTGCCTTCCCGCCAGTGCGATGGCAGTTCATTTTCCAAAGTCGCCTGAAGTTTCCTCGTGATGCAACATTGGGTCGACTTCGGAAAATGATTCGAGTGCCATCCCGCCTGTGATTTAGATTCTAGTCAGTGGGAAGGCAATTCATGGAGATTAGTCATCCTGAAGAAGAGGAGAATTGTCTCCAGGCAACTAATCTCCCCGAATCCGACAGCGTGTCTCTGCCCTTAGTAGTGATGGGCCTCGTCATTACTGATAGCAGACCCAGGGGTGTTTCTGGGGCTGCTGCTGCCACCCCCCCTCCCACTCCGCGATTCTAACTTATAGCGTCGGAGCAGGTGGAGGAGGGGCCACATCACTAGTGCAGCAAGAGTTATGCGTTTGCTGCACTAGAAGAGCCAAATTTCCATTTTAAAAAACAGAAATTCTGCTCTTAAAGTTACCAGAGGCAGTTTTTTGCCGCCCCTGGGAACTGGCCACTCCGTGCCCCCTGAGGCAAGATTCTCACCTTGAGCCAACCTTATTCAGCACTTAAAACAATACTAGAAGTCAGATCTCCTCCAGGTCTGTTACGCAGCTTACTTGCAACATTGTTTCAGGTGTCAGCACCAGCCAGTTTAAAGGACGTCAACCCCAAAAATTATTTTTTTACTTAATAAAAGAAAACACAATTATAAGCAACTTTCCAAAATTAATGTATTAAACATTGTTGGTGCTTTAAAAGTTATTTGTTAATGTAATTGCTATTGAAAGCAGCATTTGCAGAATTCCTGGCTGAAGGCAAAAGCCAGTCTCCTCCAGTAAGACAGGTCTGTTAATAGTTTGTCTTATGTTACATTGTTTCAAACGCCAGAGTCACCAGTACAGAGAATAGAAAGGGACAAACACTGCTTTCAATAGCAATACTTGTACAAATAACTCAAAACCATAGACAATAGAATCAGGGTTTCTTTTATTAGGCAAAAATTATTTTTGGGGTTGACATGTCCTTTAATACCCTGTTCCAGTTGCTTGAACATTTTTTGTCATACTGTCATGGGGAAAAAAAAATTCAAAACACATCAGTTAATAGTGCTGCTCCAGTAGACTTCTGCACTGAAATCCATTTCTCAAAAGAGCAAACAGATTTTTTTTATATTTCATTTTGAAATCTGACATGGGGCTAGACATTTTGTCAATTTCCCAACTGCCCCATGTCATGTGACTTATGCTCTGATAAACTTCACTCTTTACTGCTGTACTGCAAGTTGGAGTGATATCACCCCCCCCCCAGCAGCCTAACAACAGAACAATGGGAAGGTAGCAGCTCCCTAACCCAAGATAACAGCTGCCTTACACAAGATAACAGCTGCCTCAGAACAGCACTCAATAGTAAAACCCATGTCCCACTGTGTTCCATTCAGTTACATTGAGAAGGAAAAACAAGTGCTGGCACAAGTCACATGACCGGGGCAGCTGGGAAATTGACAAAATGTCTAGCCCCATATCAGATTTCAAAATTAAATATAAAAAAATCTGTTTGCTCTTTTGAGGAATGGATTTCACTGCTCATTGGTGAGCTGGAAAGCAGTGAAGAGGAGACAAAGCATCTCTGTACTTCCAATCCAACAGAAAAATGGCCTTACACCTGCATAACTGCTCATTCGCCCAGCTTCCTTCAGCTTGATTGGCTGAAATAAGGTATGGGTCAGCCAGAAGTATGGCCACATTCAGACACTTACTGTGGTTAGGGGTTCTGAAACTAAATAGTAATTAAAGCCAATCATGTTAAAATGTTCGTTAAAATGTAAATACTCTTAAAAATGAGAATGCTTAATACATTATTTTCAATGTACTAGGGGACTGATGTTAAAGTGCCAGTAACATTAAAAATATAAAGAAAGGCTTCATATCCATTCTTATCATTTTGCGATCCATAAAATGATTTCTTTGGAACAAACCACCTCTAGGGAGTCCCCAACCTTTTTTGGCCGGGGGACCGGTGTTGAGGCACACATTTCTGCAAGGACCGGAGTGGGGGTTGGGATGGTGTCGGCGTCCAATTTGGCATGCTGGCGTCTAATTCAATGCACCTCGTTATTTGCGGTCTAGACTTGGCGGTCCAGTTCAGGACTGCCCGCGGTCCACTTCTGGGCAGCGGCCCGGTGATTGCTCTATAGCAATGGCTTTCATTCTAAGGGTGCCTACTCAGCAGTGCCAGAGAATTTGCTTTAATAAAACAGAGAAACAATTTCCATATTTGTCTAACCAGTCAGCAAAGCAATATGGATACGTAGATGCATACGAATGCTTTGCATTTGGGATGTTACTGGCCCTTTAAAAGCATGGCATTATTGGCTGCTGTGTTGACTAAAACAAAAATATTTTTATTCCATTTTTTGAGACTGGGAAGTGACTTTCTTGAGTTTTCCTCCAGAGCTTGCAATATCCCTTCTTTGCTACAAATGGCAAATAAAAAATATATTTACGGACATACAAAGTGTTTAAGTAGAAAGAGTGTCCGTTATTCACGCATGAGACTGCTGTTCTGCCTGGTATTCACCAAGGAAAGACAAGACAGAGGTATTCCATGAGATTTCCCTCCAGTGCAATATCAGTGGTGTCCAGTGTAAGCTTTGAACCAAGAGGTGACAGAAGCAGCTGCAGAGGAGATCATGCCCCCGGCACTGCTGCTGGCAATGGGCTGTGACATCATCGTACTGTGGCTTTCCATCAACTCCACGGCTTGGGATGGGATATCACAAAACTTAGGGCTTGGCAGATTTTCCCAATCCGTTCCTAAATCAGTCTCTTCATCACTGATGTGCTCGTCTCCACTCTCATCCGTCTCCCCTGCTCCACTGGGATCTACAAATTCCATGGAGTCCTCCAGATCTGCGCTGATCTCAAAGGGGCCAGACCTGAAACCAAGGAATGGACAGGAGAGTCCAATACCATGAAACCACAAGTCTGTCATAAATGCTAATAGGGCTTTCATTTGCATATTTAACCCACAGGTCCCCAAAAGAGAATTCAACTCCTTTTAAGATTTCATCTGTAAAGGAAAATTCAACTCCTTTGTGCAAAAAACCCTCCCCCTTCCCCTGCATAGGCCCACTCCCTCCTCACCCACGTCTAACTCCCCCCCCCCCCCCC
>CM044446.1:79787430-79813809 GCA_024363595.1 Xenopus borealis | reverse complement strand
CCCCTGTGTAGTCTTCTCTGCCCCTGTGTAGTCTTCTCTGCCCCTGTGTAGTCTTCTCTGTCTCTGTGTATTCTTCTCTGTCTCTGTGTATTCTTCTCAGCAGTAGGAGACTATAGGCTTAGGGTTCAAAAGGAATAAAACATAGAGGGCAAGATAAGCACAGATCTCTGTGCAAAAGATACAGACCGCGTGTAATATGTGAGTACAGCCGGGTACCAGTACATACGTGCCCTCTGTTCTGTGAGTAATGAGACAGCCTAAAAGTGTATAGTGACTCCAAACCGCCTCAGCTCTGCACTTACCTCTCAGTGTCCCGGCCGTCAAAGAACACAAAGTCGCCGCTCAGGACGCATTTGGCGCAGGTCAGTCTCCGACGGGTTGTATTGCATAGCGGACACCTCTCCACCGCCACGTACAGCCCCTCCGCATCGTCCACCAAGTCTGTGCCCCGTCGTGGGCTGCCACTTCCACCTGCGACGGCTTGTTCCTGCCAGGTCCGAGCTCCCTTCCCACTGGGAGACGCCATGACAGCTTCTTGACACCGACTGTCACGTGGGGTTTTGTTTTCAAGGTGTTGCATGCTGGGAAAAGGAGGTGGGCTGGGCCTTTTTAGCCAATGTGACAGAAAGGTGCTGAGTGGAGATGCTGATATTTAAGCGCAGCAATCCAGTGGGATACAGGGGAACGGGGAAGCATTAGAGATTAATTTCGCCTTGATTTAAAACATTCTGCATTCTGTCTGCTTCTTCCTCAACTGCAGCATTTTACTAAACAGTTCCAGGAGGCGTTGCTTTTTAGTTTTTATTTTGCAGAAATGTTTTTAGTTGAAGGAACAATTAACCTTTTAGGACAATGTATGTAGAAAGCATTTTCAATTGGTGTTCGTTGCAATGATTTACCATGTATTCAGCAGCTCAGTCCTGTCTGGAACTTTTAACAGCTATATATAGTTGCTAGTGTCCAATTTACCCTAGCAACCAGATATTTGTTTTTAATGAGAGATTGAAATAGGAATATAGAAGAGAGGTTGAATAAAACCATACTTTACAGTAAAAGAGATTTTGATCTGATAACATTTTTTTAGGATAGGGACACACAGGCTGTTGGTTCTGGCTGTTGCAGGACTGGACTGGGATTTAAAATAGACCCTGGCATTTCTAGTACAGATAGGCCCAAACAGCCTCCCTCCAACCCACTTATAGTCACTTTCTATGGCAACTTACAGCAGCCCCTCTGGCATTTGCCAGAACCCACAGATTGCCAGTCTAGGCCTGGGCTGTTGTCAGCCTGAGTATGTTTTGCAGACAGAGAAGCAGAGCTACTCAGTGCCCCTGCTCCATTGATCTGAATTAGATCAGCCTGTGTGCATTCACACATAGTGGAGCTGTATCTGAGGTCAGTATTGGGGCTGTGTGTGTTACTGCATCCAGGCTGATTGGATTCAAATCAATGGAGCGGGGCACAGAGCAGATCTGCTTCTCTCTGCCTGCAAAAATACACAGACTGACAACAGGCAGAGCCAACAGCCTGTGTACCCATAGCCGTAATAGTATGAGCAGCCCATGCTCCTGCAAGGGTTTTAGTAGGTGGTAGCTCTCCCCCTAGGCTCTGAGGCTCTTTCCTATAATGAAGGGTCCACAGCTGGATAGGAATCCAGCTTTAGATTTCCACTGTATGGTATCCAGACCACGCCTGGGCATTCCATCCTAGAGGTGTACCTTCAACTATCCTATTCCACATCAGGACTGGACTGAGAATTAAAATAGGCCCTGGCATTTCAGGTACACAAGAGGCCCAATCAGCCCACATAGAGGCCCAAACAGTCCCCACCAGCCCACTAAATACTTACTTTGTATGGGACCTTATAGCAGCCCCTCTGGCATTTGCCCTAACCAACAAAAAAAAAATACAGGTAAATTTATTTTCCCCCATGATTTATCTCAGCCAGCCACAGAAAAAAACTGGTGGTTAAGATGATATAGTGTCATATATATATGTCAGACTATAAAAGGAATATGGTAAGTCAGTTCCTTCCTGAGTTACCATGAGACCTTCACACGTACAGTAGATTTATTTATAGATGGATCTATTCAGCTTTTATTTACTCTTTCCAGTCTATAATGGAAATTACTGACTGTAGCACAGGCACCTGATCAGAATGGTGCTATCTTAAACCCCAGACGAGGATAAAAGAAGATATATGAAAAATAATTTCATAACAGCATATCTAATTGTAAATTAAGAGTGGCATGTTTACTGTATGTATGAAAATGTATCAGATTTTTCATAGTCTAAAATATTAAACTGAATAGTCACTATCCATTTGTTTATATATAACACTGCAAACTAGCAGAATATGCTCTACAAATAATTTTACATAATGTCACATATAGCTCATCTACCCCTAACATTTCAACACTGCTGGGCCCCTAGGCTTGGGAACTTTTGGGACTTGGCCTAAATTTTATTCATCAAATAAATAATTCTTGTGTACCTTTTTGCACCAGTGCAGACCATTTTTCCAGAACTGAAGATGAGCGCTGTTGTCCTAGGTTCTGTGCTATGCATGATTACTGCAGTAAATCTCCATGGTCAATATAGAAGAAGGTTTTGTTAAGTTTCTGTAGGAGTAGGAGCTTTAATACAATGTGATCATATTACCTTTGGATTATATACTGCATTTCTGCCATGAAGCGCAATCTTCTTAAGGTCTAGTTTATAAGATAAATTCACAGTGGACACGATATTCCTGTGAAGAACAAGGCAAAAGGGATTATTTGTGGAAATAAATTTATATAATAAATTTATAAGACAGTGAGATAAAATAACCGGTAATGCCAAATCCCAGCATCAGACTGGGGGTCTGGGATCCACCAGGATTGCTGCATCAGGGGTCTCCACACCTTCCTCGCCAAGCCACCAAGCCCGGATTTGTGGCGACGCAACATAGGCCCGGGCCTAGGACTGCAAATATTTAGGGGTACCATGCCATCCAGCCGCTCTATGGGCAGCACCATTTTACAGTCTGTAAGAAGAACTGTGCTCTGACTGGAGAAGCTAAGGCAAAAGCTCCTATCAGAGTGCTGCTGGTTTCTATAGCAACAGAGATTGCCAGCAAGAACAGAGTTTGATCCTGTGTTTAACCAGCAAAATTCAGTAAGGGAGACTTTCTTTTCTTCTTTCTCTGATATGTTAGGCAGGTTTTGGGAGGCTTAGCCTCCCTAAGCTTTAATGAAAATCCACCCATGGAAATGGTCAAGACAGGCTACTTACTGCAACTGAGGAACTATCCCAGAAATCTGCAACTGGGGTCATCAGAATCATTGAGGTAATGGGCATGGGACATAGGTTAGACATGAATCTTGGGTAACATCTCTGCATTCAGAAGGTGTGAATGGCCGAGACAAATTAGAGACATCCAGGCAAATTCCACTATATTCCGCCAGTGATTGTGATGGAGTTTGTGCTTGTTGATCCTCATTTTCTTGGTTCAGGTCCTCAGGAAGAAAACCAAGGTCTACAGAAGAAAAATCAGTGGACAGTTCCTAGGACTATTCAAGTGTAGAAGAATATGATATTCCAGGAAGCGGCTCTACTGCTAGATCATCGTATGGAGTCATTGGGGTAAACATACGAGAGAAAGCCAAGATATCTGTGATAAATAAAAAGACAAATGCTTAACATTACATTGTATATCAGACTTAAGCTGCACTTTATCAAGATTTCAAACTAGTACATAAAAAGTATTTCTGTTTTACTGGTATAAAAAGGAGTAAGAAATCTATGATCGAGAATATTTGGGACTTGGGTTTTCCAGAAAAGGGATTTTTGTGTTAGTTGGATAATCATAACTTAAGTATTTTAAACATTTACACATTAATAACCCAATAGGATTGTTTTGCCACAAATTTGGATTCATGCAGCTTAGTACAAGGTACTGTTTTATTAAAATTGTTTGCTTCAAATGGACTCTATGGGAGATGTCCTTCCAGTAATTCATAGCGTTATGGATATCAGGATTCTACAAAAGAGATCCTATACCTGCAATAGAACACTACCCATTAGGTAGATAAATAAGCTATAGGTTATTTTATGCCCAAAACGTATCCACCATTACAAACGGAATATGAAAAGATTATAAACACATGCTAAACCAAAACCTCTGTATGTCCACAATAAAACATATTGCCTTACAAGGGCATTGCTGAATTTTATCTACATGTCACGGTCGGCACCCAAACCAGAACAGATGCCAAACACCCTGGTCTCGGCTCGTGCTTCACCAGTAGTGTGACCCTCTTTGCTCAGTTACTCAGATCCCACCTGGACTTAACGAGAGGTGCAAGGCTAAAGTTCTGGCTAGCAAGGGGCATGACAGTTAAGCAAAGTCTTTGGACAGAAGGTCACAGGACAAGACAGAGGCAGATAACGTAGTCAGATCAGGCCGGGTCTGGACAGGCGGAACACAGACGGAGTCAGACAGGCAAATGACTCCTATAACGGGCAAGGACTCAGAGTACAAAATCCACTTTTAGAATTAGAATTTGGCGCCATTGCATGCTGACATCATCGCACATGTGCATTTCAAAGCCGGAAGCGCACTAGGAAGCCGGCACCAAAGAGGAATGCAGCGTGTCAGGCGTCCCAGCCTGCACCACTAGACCACCAGGGCAAGTCGTTTTTTATTACACTACATTTATGTAATAAAACGCACTAAGTTTGCCCAAGGGCAGTAAACCTATAGCAACCAATCAGCAGGTAGCATTGAATAGTCACCTGTTTAAATGCAAGCATCTTATTGGTTGCCATGTGTTACTGCCCCTGGGCAAACTTAGTGCCTTATATGAATCTATTATACCTTTAAGGCATTAACATATTTGTTTTCCATTTTTTTTTTTAAAGCCTCAGGTTAAAATAATCTAAACTTGCCAAAGAATTGTTTGTGGGCTGCGCACCATTAACAACTGTTTCACATGGATGAAAACATAACTTTGCCTCTTTATCGGTCCCTAGTAAGGCCTCACTTGTAGTATGCAGTGCAGTTTTGGGCTCCAGTCCTTAAGAGGGATGTAAATGAGCTGGAGAGAGTGCAGAGACATGCAACTAAACTGGTTAGAGGGATGGAAGACTTAAATTATGAGGGGAGACTGTCCAGGTTGGGGTTGTTTTCTCTGGAAAAAAGGTGCATGCGAGGGGACATGATTACACTTTACAAATACATTAGAGGACATTATAGACAAATATCAGGGGACCTTTTTACCCATAAAGAGAATCACCACACCAGAGGCCACCCCTTCAGACTAGAAGAAAAGGACTTTAATTTGAAGCAGCATAGATGGTTCTTCACAGTGAGGTTGTGATGGCTGATTCTGTTAATACCTTTAGGGTAAGGCCAGACGGGAAGATTCAAGGAGATTTGTCGCCTGGCAACTAATCGCCTCTTCTTTGGGGCGACATATCTCCCCAAACCGCTCCCCCCTGCCTTCCATCATCTTTAATGAATAATCGCCTGCGCCTATTCACATGCAGCACTGGCTTTTCCGAAGTCGTTCGAAGTTGCCTCCTTGGAAATAAATTGCTCATGCAATGGCATAACGGACCCACATCAGGCTGTAGTGCTTGTAGTCTCCACTAGAGGGAACCTTTTAGTAGGCAATGAGATTATTCCTGATCCTTGGAATAGAAAGTTGCCTTTCTAAAATCCCAAACCAGTATTGTTGGAATAGCTAAATAAGTAGTAGCCAGGTTAAGAAACTGGAAATTAATTGTGTCTTCATTTAATAAACACTAGATGAAATAATACACACATGTAAACATCAATATTCAGAAATATGAAACTAAATCAAATAACAATATTAGTATACTTTATACATCTCCAACATTATACAGTGCTTTTCAGAAGGTGTTTCAATTACTGGCATACACCACTATAGCTTTTAATCTAATTGCCCTACTGTGGACACAGACTAACATACATAGTAGGGACAAGTATACTGGAAGCCACTATTGCCAGGAACCCAATTATTATTATTATTATTATTAATAACATGTATTGCTAAAGCGCCAACTTATTTCGTAGCGTAGACGAGTGCAGGTTACCTCTCCATTAACCAATCTGTTATATGGATGTATATGTTGTCACACCAAATAATTAATTCAATCCCATTAAATGTTTGACAGTCTGATTAATAACATACATTGAGAGGTGAGTGTTTATTTGTGGGGCCTAGGGTTTAAAGGGGTTGTTCACCTTTGAGTTAACTTTTAGTATAATGTAGAGAGTGATATTCTGAGACAATTTGCAATTGGTTTTAATTTTTTATTGTTTGTGGTTTTATAGTTATTTAGCTTTTTATTCAGCAGCTCTCTAGTTTGCAGTGTCAGCAATTTGGTTTCTAAGGTACAAATTACCATAGCAACCCTGCATTGATTTGAATAAGAGACTGGAATATGAATAGGAGATGGACTGAATTGAATGATAAGTAATAAAAAGTGGCAATAACAATACATTTGTAGTCTTACAGAGCATTTGTTTTTAGATGGTGTCAGTGACCCCCATTTGAAAGCTGCAAAGAAACAGAAGAAAATTGCAAATCATTAAAAACTATGAAAACTAAATAATGAAGACCAATTGAAAAGTTTCTTAGAATTGGCCCTTCTGCAATATACTAAAAGTTAACTCGAAGATGAACCACAACTTTAAAGAATTAGGGCAAAAAAGTGTTTTAAAAGTAATGGCTAAATCAGTATAATCTGCAGAAATTTGGGCAGCGGAATCAGCAGCTTTGATTCTGAGCCAGGGTGGAGATGATTTTTCCTCTGCTTGAGGTGAAGGTTTAGCCAGCATTAGTAATATGCTCAGAGTCAGGTTACACTTAATGCATAACCATCTTATTCTGTGCTTGTTTAATATACTCCAGAGGCCAAGCATCAGTATGTTGACTTTGCACTGATAAAAGGCTTTCCTCTGTCAGTGTGTAATGGCTCACATTGCCAACCAGCCAAAGAAGCTTCCCAATCACTACAGTCAACTGGAACTTTTAGGCTGGGGACAGACAGGGAGATTCGGGGAGATTCTGTCGCCTCTCGTTTAATAGCAGGCGACAGAATCTCCCCAAATCTCCCTGTCTGTCCCCAGCCTTAAGGTTAGGCCAGATGGGAAGATTCAGGGAGATTTGTCCCCTGACGACTAATCGCCTCTTCTTTGGGGCAACTAATCTCCCCGAACTACTTCCCCCTGCCGTCCAGCTGATTAATGAATAATCGATTGCGCCAATTCACGTGCGGCGATGCATTTTCCGATTTCAGGAAAGTGCAGTGCCGCGTGAAAATAGGCGATTATTCATTAATCAGCTGGAAGGCAGGGGGAAGCGGTTCGGGGAGATTAGTTGCCAGGCAATTAGTGACCAGGCGACAAATCTCGCCGAATCTTGCTGGCATTACCCCTAATTGCCGTCTGGCATTACCCCTAATTGCCGTCTGGCATTACCCCTAATTGCCGTCTGGCATTACCCCTAATTGCCGTCTGGCATTACCCCATGCGATATTCTTCAAGCTGTGAACACTTAATAAAGGACTTCCTTTTGGCTCCTATAATGGCTCTGTAGGGTTGCCACCTTTTCTGGAAAAAAATACCGGCCTTCCTATACATTTAACTTTTTTTCCTATTAATAACATTGGGATCAACCACCAAAAATACCGGCCAGGCCGGTAAAATACCGGCTAGGTGGCAACCCTACGGCTCTGGTTGGTATTTTACTGACTAGGCCGGTGAAATACTGACAGGGTGGCAACTAGAGTTGTCACCTTTTTGTTTGCTTAATTAAGGGTAAGGGGCAGGGAGGATGATGTTGTACAGGCAGCAGTCCTATTTTCCAGGTGAAAACCAGACAGTTGGCAACCCTAGTTCTGGAGGATCTCATATACTGGCAGTTTTAGCCATTTTCCATTCTGTGCACTGTGGCTTATCAGTGCACCCATGGAAGTATGGATGCTCACGATTGAGGACAGATTGCCTTGGGCACCTGTCTAACTTGTCCTGGCTAGGACAAGTTAAAAAATACCACCCTTCCTATTTTTTTATGCATTTCCCCTATTAATAACATTGGGATTAAGCTTAATTTTTACTGGACAGCTGGCAGCCCTAGTCCTGGCCAGAAAGTGGGTGAGAGGATGGGGATCTGAGTGCGCTGGGCCCCTCTGAAGATTTTTTTTCGAGGGGGGACCTGCGCACTTTTGTTACACCACTGGCCGGCACTCTGCATCACAGAGTAAGTACAACACACAGCTTAAATCTATTATTTCTTTAGGGCAACACAACTCTTTAGGGCTCTTACACACGGGCGTTTTTGACCTGCGCTCCCCTGCGTTGCGTTTGGCTGCGTTCAGCCGCAGGGGAGCGCAGGTCTAGACGCACCTCATTTTGTTCAATGAGGTTGTACCCACGACACGCGTGTAAGCGCCGAACGCAGATTCAGACGCAACATGCTGCATTTTTCCTGCGTTTTGCGCCTACATGCGTTCGTGTGAGTACAGCCCCATTGAAAATAATTGAGTGCGTCTATACTTGCGCTCCCCTGCGTTTGAACGCAGCAAAACGCAACGCAGGGGAGCGCAGGTAAAAACTCCCGCGTGTAGGAGCCCTTAATCTGCTAGTGCTGAGGTTAAATTCCAACGTTTATTGGAATACTCTCCAGCCCTGAGTGATGATGGTCTGTCTCCTTGTGCTCCGAATCCATATGGCACTTTGGAGGCTACCTAATCTGTAATGTTGTGTTGGATAGCAAGCAATCATTACACCAAAAAGAGGAGATAAAGTGCATGCTTGATCCCAAGCACTAAGATTACAATGTTTAACCCAAAATTTTCTCGTAGGTAGAAACATGAACACCTGCCTGCCTTCAAAGCAAAGACTGCACAAACACACATCTGCACTAATTAAAGGGATTTTGTGAAGCTGGAATCTCACAAGCATTGTCTATATATACAAACCTGTCACTACTGCCTGCCTGCTGTAGACTTCAGTGGTAAGCAACTGTCAGCTGCAGAATTTGGTCTGTAAAAATATTTTCATCACTGGCAGAAAAGTTACTGGCACTATTTATTCTTCCAACAGGAAATCCATTTACTGGTACCTATAACTATTGATGTTTCCTTCTTGGCAAACAACAGAAACTCTATGTTGCTTTATGGCAGGAATTCTAGATATACGCCACAAGACAAAAGTAGGATCAATTACCCTTTATCCAAGGGACATTCACTGCACTGCTGCTTGACATGATTGTGGCTGATTAGATATGACAGTGAAAGAGATAAGCTGAAGCAAATTAAGCAGAGATATTGAATGTTTAAATTTATGACATCGGAAATTATGGCTAAATAACAGAACACGGTTAAATATTAAATGGCATTACAAACAGTGCATAAATGCATTAAAATCTTTCTCTCCCTATTCTGTTTTAGCCCATAGCCTGCAAATGAGCCAAGAGAAACTGGCACAGAAATTAATCCTATCACTGCTCTCAATAAACCTTTTTCCCCTTTAAGGCAAAGTCACACAGGGAAATTCTGGACCCTGCATGCCCAGCAGCTCTAATTGCCTAAGTGCCCAAAACTGAAAGCTCTTTCCTATAGTAGTCTTTCTGTAGCAAATACACCAGTGTTACCAGTGCAGGGCAACAGTACATTATAAACATGCACAAAAACTGAAAAAGTTTTTTGGGATAAATAAATTCTTCAAATCTTTTATTTCTTAAAATATATAAAAGCACGTCAGCATTGGCCCAGTGCATGCAACTACTGAAACATTTTGTGCCCCATTTCCTGGCACTTCAGAGTAGGGGGCACAAAACGCGCCGGTAGACCATCTGGAGTCTCCACACTAACAAGGAAATAATTTTGCAACAGTACATAATATTTTCATTACTTACACTTTCAGTTTTTGGTTTTCCTGTTCCTTTAATACTGTGAGTCGGTTCTGTCATTCATACTGCTGGGACAGTTTAATCCTTGTGTAGTCTGGAGTGTTTTATATCTGTACTGCAGCTTATAGAGCAATGGCCCCAACTCAGTCCACTTTAATGACAGAAATCTTTTTTTCACTTCAACACTCATTTGCATTTTATATATGTGTGTGTGTGTGTGTGTGTGTGTGTGTGAGAGCACTCCATAGCTAAATAACTAGCTAAATGTACTGAAATACAATGGAAGTGCTACTGATCTGGCCAAAATAACTACAGACATAGAGAAAAAAGAGGAGAGATTGATCAATGCACATTCCCTGGTCCCCTGTCATATAAGTAATCTATACAGTTGCATTTATACAAAGACAGGGGTTTTTTAGATACAAAATTATAATCATAAAATTGATAAGCCACCACACCACATCAAGGTAAAACCCATATGGCGGTCCCTAACTATTTACCTCTGGTCATAAAATCAAATGCTAAAGCCTCACAGCATAAAGGAGTAATATATGTAATGTAATGGAAGGTTGGGAGTCTAAATAATACTTTTAATTTTAAACTCAAATATAATTTTTTCCCACTTGTCCTGTGCTATACTTGTCCTTGTTCTTCCCTATCCCATGGATGGAAGACAATAGAGCTCTTTTTACGAGCTTTTTGAGATTTGTGAGACTGTGTGGTAGTTGTACTTGTGCAGCTGCACACAAACTAGTGTTCCTAATGTATCGTTCCTGGAACTACTCTGATTCAGTGTTGTGCTATCTAGGCTATTTGTTTCACATTCCCTCCAAGTCAGTGTCGGGGCCCAGGGGCCCACCAGAAAGCCTTAGGCTGAGGGCCCACTTTCCAAACTATTATATCTCCTCTCCTTACTCAACCTTTATGTTCTCCTACTCTCTTTTCACTACATACTGTACTATGCTCTGTTCTTCCATTATTAAGCCTCTTTGTTCCCATAAGTAGGGAATAACCCACCGGGAGTTTTCCTGCTATCCCGGTGGGCCAGTCCGACACTGCTCCCAGTGCAGTGCAAAAGCTCAGCAATGTTCCTTATTGATTTGTTACACTACACATTAGCAGGTGGTCTCTGTCTCCATGAAGCAGCAATTGAGCCTCATGGGTGAAACAAGAACTGGTCCCATGTCTGTGTTGTTCATTTCTAGCCAGATAGAAATTCAGAAATTCCAGTGATTTTTTTGCTGAGATAGGTCCAGTCAGCACCAAAAGCGGAGCTTTATGAAATCCTCTTGCCCTACAATCATGGCATTCTTCTCCATTTTTTTTATTCGTATAAGGGCAAGTTTATATATTTTCAACTTGTAAAGATGTAGATGATCATTTAAAGAGATATAATCCCAATAGCTGTCTTTGCTCATCCTGCCCCTTTCCCTAAGTATTTAAAACTTCCTATATCCATCATTAAAGGGATACTGTCATGGGAAAACATGCTTTTTTCAAAACGTATCAGTTATTGTGCTGCTCCAGTAGACGTAGCACCGCATGTGAATAAGCGCAGGTGACTTTTCATTTTAGTGGGCACAAGACATGGGTAAGCAATTCAGGGAGATTAGTCACCCTAAAGAAACGGCGATTAGTCTCTAGGTGACAAATCTCCCTGAATCTTCCCATGTAGACTAGCCCTCACGAGGCAATTTTCAGCTACTTAGGAAAACGCAGCGCCACGTGTGACTTTAAATTTCAGCAGGTGGGAGACACGGGCAAGCAATTCAGGGAGATTAGTCGCCCCAAAGAAGCAGTGATTAGTCGCCAGGCAACAAATCTCCCTGAATCTTGTCCTGTGGACTAGCCCTTAGGTCAGGGATCCCCAACCTTCTCAACCTGTGAGCAACATTTAGGAGTAAAAGGAGTTGGGGAGCAACACGAGCATGAAAAATGTTCTTGGGGTGCCAAATAAGTGCTGTGATTGGCCATTTGGTAGCTCCTGTGGGGATTGCCCACCTACATTGAGGCTCTGTTTGGCAGGAAACCTGGTTTTTATACAACCAAAACTTGCCTCCAAGCCTGAAATTCAAAAATAAGCACCTGCTTTGAGGCCACTGGGAGCAACATCCAAGTGGTTGGAGAGCAACATGTTGCTCGCGAGCTACTGGTTGGGGATCACTACCAGGCAGCTATCTTTGTTAGGGAGATGTTATCTGGTTACCTTCCCACTGTTCTGTTGTTAGGCTGCTGGGGGGGGATGATATCACTCCAACTTGCAGTACATCAGTAAAGAGTGATTGAAGTTTATCAGAGCACAAGTCACATGACTTGGGGCAGCTGTGAAATTGACAATATGTCTAGCCCCATGTCAGATTAAAAATAAAATATAATAAATCGGTTTGCTCTTTTGAGAAAAGGATTTCAATACAGAATTCTGCTGGAGCAGCACTATTAACTGATGCATTTTGAAAAAAAATATTTTTTTCCCATGACAGTAGCCCTTTAAGAAATGACAACAGACTTTTTTTTGCCAAAACAGTTTCCTTGGTACATTTTATGATCACATCCCTGTCTTAAAATTCTCTTGGTAGCCCTTGAAAATAATTTCAATAGACTTGATTGCTAATGGTCAGTTAGCTAATGATTAACAGCATCCGTGTGGGCTTTGCAATGGTAGGAATGCATGACGTACCTTCAACCCTCTCCCTGGAAGCAATGGCTGGAGACTCTTGTCACACATAAAGCTGTTAATTTTTCAGAAAAGTTTCTTATATTGTCTTGTACCAAAGTGCCTTAGTTACACTGGAGTGAGGTATTTGTTGGGATCCTTACAGTCTCAAAATTAAAGCTTCTTTATTCATCATATACACAGTTATAAAAGAACATCATGTACTGAAATGTATCCTGATCACTTCTAAGATTGTGCAGTTGAAATATAAGTTAAAAGAGATTTCAGAAAAGCTAAATCCCTGTAAACATTGTATGAATGGTAAAGTGCAGAATGCCATATTGTTCAGTAAGGACATATAACAGCAGGTGGGTAATAGGCAGTAGAATATAGATGAGTTTATTAGAGCTATTAAGAACAGTTAAAGGCTGTGGTGGCATTTGCTAGTTAAGAAGTCTTATAGCCTCAGGACGGAAGCTTCTTTTAAGGGCTAGAGCAGACGGGGAGATTCGGGGGCATTTTGTCGCCTGGCGACTTGTAGCGGCGACTTGTAGCCCCCGAACCTCCCCGAATAGACAGGTCCTTAGGCGCACCGGCGTGACTTGAAAACGCCTGCGCCTATTCACACGCAGCGGCGCGATTTGTGGAATCGCTCCAAATTGACTCGCGAGTCAATTTGGAGCGATTCCACAAATCGCGCCGCTGCGTGTGAATAGGCGCAGGCGTTTTCAAGTCACGCCGGTGCGCCTAAGGACCTGTCTATTCGGGGAGGTTCGGGGGCTACAAGTCGCCGCTACAAGTCGCCAGGCGACAAAATGCCCCCGAATCTCCCCGTCTGCTCTAGCCCTGAGTCTCTCTGAATTGGCCATAAAACTCCTGAAGGGTTTGCCTTATTTTATCAGGTCAAACAGAGGGTTACTGGGATGAGTCTCAGATATTATGTTAAGGGTAGGGACAGACAGGGAGATTCGGGGAGATTCTGTAGCCTGGCGTTTTTAGCAGGCGACAATCTCCCCGAATTTCCTTCTCCCTGTCTGCCGCTTGTATAAGTGATAAAGCGCCAGCGCCTGTGCACACGCTGCGCGGCGATTTCCGGAATCGCCCGAAGTTTCCTCACGAAGTATCTTCGGGTGATTCCGGAAATCGCCACGCAGCTTGTGCACAGGTGCTGGCGCTTTGTCACTTATACTAGCGGCAGACAGGGAGAAGGAAATTCGGGGAGATTGTCGCCTGCTAAAAACGCCAGGCGACAGAATCTCCCCAAATCTCCCTGTCTGTCCCTACCCTAAGAGCTACATAAGAAATAGTTTGTTAACTATAACAATATAAATTTTGTCATAAATCAGTAGAATATTTAAGTATTATTTTCCATGGAACAGAATACTACCAATGCTTTTATGAATGTAGATCATAATGGGACAACATCACTAACAGTAGATCTTGCATTAGTGTGAACATTCCTGCTCTGGCCTCTTGTTCTTATATAAATTCTTTATTTTATTTTATATCATCAGTACATGTATAATAAAATATAACAAAACAAGAAAAAAAATGGGTAGATACATTTTTCTGACCAGATTACATTTATATTTATATAACAATTATTTATCCAGTTCTACATACATGTATATCTCTGACATTTCTGTTAATAAAATATTTGTTTATCTAGCCAGTGCATCACAATAATAAAGGATACAAACAAATGTGACATGCTTCTATGTATTCCTTATTTACTTGTATACTAATCATTTTTGTAAAGTATTTAAATGGCCTGTAACACCTCTGCATTTATTTCAGATTCAATTTCCCCTAATCCAGGCTATAGCATAACATCTGTCTAATAATTAAAGGAATTACATTTAATTACGACCAATGGGTAAATTATTATTGCCTTTTTTAAGATATTAAACCACCTTGTTCTTTACTCTTCTTATAACTCTTTTGGACCATTGTATTTAGGTCTTTTGCAGCTAAGATATTTATACAATTTGCACAAATTTCCTTTCAACATTAGATCAATAAATTTACAACATGTAGAGGGCCATAACAATATGGGTTAGAACTCCAACTGTAAACCCACCATAATGGATTGTAGCAATAAGTGGAAGGTGACCCACCTGCAAACATAGGGGTAGAGGACAATCAAAACAAATTTTTTTTAAAGGGGTAGTAGACCCAACTGCAAACCCAACAATAATGGGTTATAATCATAGAAGTAGGAGACCCAAATGCAAACACAATAAAAAATGGGTTGTAACAGTAAGGGGCAGATTTCGGTCTAATTTTAACCCGTCAAATTCGAAGATCGATTTTGATCGATCGAACGATTCCAACGATTGTAACCATTCGATCGAATTTTTTTAATTCGATCTAAAAATGCTGAAATAACCTTATGGGAGCTTCCCATAGGGTTATAAAGCAATTCGGTAGGTTTAATCTGGCGAACTAGGGATGCAAATTTTTTTCTAAAGGGCAAGTACTTCGACCATCAAATGGCTGAATGATTGAATAGATTTTTATTCGAATCATTCGAATTGATCAAATGTTTTTAATTCGATGGTCGAAGTACCCAAAAAAGTTATTTGAAAATTCTAATCTTTTTGAAAATTCGAATTTCGAATAATTCACATGAATTTAGTAAATCTTCCCCTTAGTGTAGGAGACATGACTGCAAGCAAAACAGCAATTAGTAGTAACAATAAGGGTAGAAGACCCAACTACAAACTTAACAACAATGGGTTGTAACAAGAGGGGTACAGGACACAACTGCAAATGCAACAATAATGGGTTGGAAAAATAGGGGTTGCAGGCACAACTGCAAACCCAGCTCTAATGGTTTATTACAACAGGAGTAAGTGACCCAACTGCAAATAAAGCAATAATGGTTGTACCAATAGGGTTAGAAGACCCAACTGCAAACACAATACAAATAGGTTGTAGGAGATACAACAAAAAAATGGGTAGTAATAACAGGAAACCCAACTGTAAATAAAACAACAATGGGATGTAACAAGAGGGGTATGAAACACAACTGCAAATGCAACAATAATGGGTTGTACCAATATGGGTAGCAGACCCAACTGAAAGCCAGCTAAAAGGGGTTATAGCAACAGCAGTACGAGACCCAGCTGCAAATACAAACAATGTTGGGCTGTAACAGTAGATGTAGGAAACTCAACAATAATGGATTGTACTTATGAGGAGACACAACTGCAAACACAACAACAACAGGTTGAAACAATAGGGAAGAAGACTCAACTGCTGCTGGTTGCCCAAGTGGATAACCTAGTGGACTTGGCAAAATATAATAAAACTGGGGCAGTCTGATGGTTGTTTTTTGTTTTATTATATTTTGCCAAGTCCATTGAATCGTGCAATCTTAGCGTTTCTTTAAAAAAACCATGACTAAATAAATACATTATGATTTGTATTATTAACGTGTATTTATATAGCACCAACATATTTTGCAACGCTGATACATCATTACTGTCAAGATTGACACTTTTTGGCTAACTTTACATTGTTATAAACATGTCATTTTGAAAAATCATTTTAACAGGTTTGTTGCCAGTATTTACAGTGAAATACATTAGAATACAACACATTGTTAACTGAATGCCACGCAATTAAATACAGTCATGGTACTTAATCTTGACATGCAAGATGCGTGAGTATATCCCAGTGGAATGTTGCAGGCTACTGTTATTGTATTTTTGTTCCTAGAATTGACTTACTCACATTACAGAGGCAGAAGTATTTCAACTTTCAAACTTGTGACAGTCATGCTGCCTGTGAGAGCGAATGGAATGTGTTACATGCTAAATATGTTGTCCTGCCCCTCTTGCCACTGCTTTCTTTCTCCCTTGTGAGTCGTTAACAATCCTTTTCCTCTCTGAGCTGCATTTTTATTATTTTCCTTTCCCATCACATTCTATCATGCCTTTCTTCATTTCCCTTTTACCCCGTCAGAATGCCTGAGTGATTCCATAGTCCTTTCCATCCTCTGCCTCATGTTCTGTGCCAGGCGTGAAGCATTGGGTTGCAAGAAGTGCATGTTTATGATGCACTTTACTTATATTCATTTCAAATCTACAATTAGAATTGGCCATGGCTTATATTAAATGAATTTGCACGCAAAGTAATAATAAGCATGTTTTCAGAAAGAAAGAAAGATATTGCCAGCTCTCAGTCATACCCACACTGTTGTGTAGAACAGCTGCTGGAAGCACCCGTATGCCAGCTCTTTGTCTAATTCACATTGTAGCATTGAACAGCTGCTACAAGCACCCATATGCCAGTCTAGTCTAACCTACAATCTGGAGGTGACCAGCTGCTAGACAAGACAGCCATTATTTGTACTCATCCCAAAAATAATAAAATATTTTTGGGAACAGTATTAAGGGTGTCTGGACGGAACACCATTGGAAATCGAGGCCTGGACCCAGAGCACAGAGCTACATATGTGTGTAACCTTACGAATGAAATTATTTGTACTCAAAGAGAAGGAAAATTCTGTTGTTAAGACTGGGGTAAAAAAACACATCAATTTCAATCTCTGTAACCTCACATCATCCTTCACCTTAAACCACATCTCTGTACACCTGTACATCTCTCTAGGGCATTTCTCCCAAATTGTCAATATTGGGAGCTGTAATCTATTGTAGAGGAAGGGAAAGAGTTAACTTTCCCCCACCATATAAGTGTAATGGATGCCCCATGGGAGTACAGTTCTCCTATTGGTTTGGGAGTATTGTGAATTATTCCTAGTCTATAAGGAGGAAGGGATCCCATATTTATTTTTGGACTTCACTCAAAGGAGAGTGTGGATGTGTTGAAGGGCCTGAGGCAATAGGCCTAAGTAAAGGAGAAGCTAGGACCTTAAAGTAGTGAAAGTGGCAAAAAGGGACCATGTGAATGAGGGTTGCTCCTGGCTTGCTCCTATTGCAGCACACATTAGAAGTTTGGGATAGACTAGACAGTATGAGCTTGTAAGAGCAATCCATCAGACTATAAGGACTCAAGTAACAAGGGCCCAAGGTGTATGTGAAATCCCTTTGAGGCACTGGTGACAGATCCTGTTATACTTGGGTGGTGTAAGAAATACCCATTTGAAACTACTGTGATGTTTGTTCTGCCATTAGTATGCCCTTTTGTTTATTCATACATATACTGTTTCTGTTCCAGAACATCCAACACTCAAATTCAAAATTATTTTGAAAATGTGCAGTTCAGCTATTACAGTCACTTTTCAGGGAGGGCTCAGCTCAGAAACAAAGAGATAGAGTTGCATGTAGCAGTATTCTGCCAGGAAAGCAGCCGGAGCCCAAAGTACCCCAATGTCTATATCACTACACTACCATTGTTATGGCCTGGCCCAATATTTATTTTGCTGTTTGAACTACAGCTGAAGTACCTCCAGCCAAGAAACACGGGAATGTAAATAAGTACATTTTTTAACAATGCCACTTGCATTATTATTATTAATAATAATAATAATAATACTAATGATAATAATAATAAAAAAATAACATGGGGTTAAGGATGTTTCCTATTTGGTGTACTTATGTGTTCACTGACTTCCATGACTTTTTGCTGTGATTGTGCTTTTGATTTTCATTCGTTAGATATAGTTTGCAGCATAATTAAAAAAAACAGTACAATTCTAAACAGGTCTGGAAATAGAGGAAAGGGGCCCCTGGCAAGTGGGAGAACTATATGAAAAATGGATGTCAAATTTATAGTACCTCTCTAGTTATTAAACTACAGCTTCTGTCATCCCCCCTTCCAAATGTTAAAAGTATAGTGAGAACTGCAGTATAACAACTCCCACCAAGGGACCTCACCCCACAAATGCTGGGGGCCCAAGTCAAATATCCATGCTACCCTACCCAAAGACCATCCCTCATTGGCCTAGGTAATTAGAAAAATGCTAAGCTTTACTATAAATTCTGCATTGAAATCATTTCTCAAAAGAGCAAACAGTTGTTTTTATATTTCATTTTGAAATCTGACATGGGGCTAGACATATTGTCAATTTCCCAGTTGCCCCAAGTCATGTGACGTGTGCTCTGATAAACTTCAATCACTCTTTACTGCTGTACTGCAAGTTGGAGTGAAATCACTCCCTCCCTTTCCCCCCAGCAGCCTAACAACAGAACAATGGGAAGATAACCAGATAACAGCTCCCTAACACAAGATAACAGCTGCCTGGTAGGTCTAAGACCAGCACTCAATAGTAAAAACCCATGTCTCACTGCGTTCCATTCAGTTACATTGAGAAGGGAAAAAAAACAGCCTGCCAGAAAGCAGTTCCCTCTTAAAGTGCTGGTACACATCACATGACATGGGGCAGCTGGGAAATTGACAAAATGTCAGATTTCAAAACTGAATATTAAAAAAATCTGTTTGCTCTTTTGTGAAATGGATTTCAGTGCAGAAGTCTGCTGGAGCAGCACTATTAACTGATGCGTTTTGAAAACGACATGTTTTCCCATGACAGTATCCCTTTAAAGAAACTTGTAATGTCACTTTGTATAAGCCCCAGGATTTAATTCCATAAACCTTAATTGAGTTCCTTATCAGATTTCCAGGTAGTTTTGCAGTTGTATCTGAAAAGATTCCAGACCGAGAGCCCATTATACAGTCTCCATAGTCTAGCCAGTCAGTATGAACAGCAAAGAGCATTTAGACGTCACATAATGGAAAGCTCAATATGTCTGAACACACACAGACAAATATAGACACGTGATAAAACACAGTCAATAACTTTCATCTAAAAATATATACAGACGTATAAGCACATACTGGATTGTGCATCAAACCACTTCAAAAATAAAACTAGGGCATTGCTGTTTGGCTCTTTTGAAATCATTCAAGTCATGTATTTAGCTTAGTATTATTGTAAGCCTATGGTCATACAATCTTTCAAGTTTAGGGTTACTTGTATGCAGCATTATGTGCTGGCAATTGCCTGAAACACGTTTTATCTAAAGGTGGGATGTTGCCATATTTGTTTGCAGTTGGCTGTTGACCTTTATCCTGCCCACTTAAAGTTGGTTTTATACAGAGAAGCAGAATATACAGAGAAGCAGAATAAAAAAGCAATTTTAACAGACTAGTGAAAAATCTATCTTTATTTTTCTTTATAAGTGAAAAAATAAAAATACAGAAGTGAACTGTTCAGTGTAAAACTCGACCTGGTAAATAGGATGTGCAAAATAAAAATATTTTTTTTATAATAGTTAGTTAGCCAAATAAAGTGTATAAAGGCTGGAATGACAAGATGTCTAATATAATATCCAGAACACTACTTTGCAGCTTTTTTATTGGATACTAGTCAGTAACCAATCAGTGACTTGAAGGGGGCCGCATGGGACATAACTGTTACGTTAGTTTGCTTCTTAATCTGATCTGAGCAATAAGAATAAAAAGCAACCTAACTGAATATATATGACCCATATATGCCCCCTTCAAGTCACTGATTTGTTACTGACTGGTAACAGGTTAGAGAGCTGAAAAGCAGGAAGCTTTTTCTGGCTATTATGTTAGACATCCAGTCACTCCAGTCTTTATACATTTATTTATACATTTTGGCCTAACTAACTATATTAGAAACATTTTTTTTACATTTCTCACAGTCCATCTTTCAGAGTAACTTGGTTTCTTATGTTTTTGCTAATGCTAAAATCACAGAAATCAACCCCACGACAGAATATAGCAGTCCCTTTTACTAAACACCCTAATACCTACAGTATGTACAGTATGCTGATTGGTGCCCATTATTGCAAGGGGCAAAACTTGGATTATAGGGCATTTATTCACCTTGATGCAATGTGCAAAGCACAATCACCATGTTTTTTCCTCACAATGCAGCATTCCCCCCCCCAAAAAAATATTCTAGCAACATTGTGGGTGCAACAGCATGGTTTGCTTGATGCAACTGCGCTGCCTCTAAAGCAGTTGTGTACAAATCACTGCACTTCATCCAAATCGAGAAAAGTTGTGCTGAATATTTCAACACTATTTTCAACACTCACTATGTGAGTGACCTCTTCACCTATTGATGTAGAACACAAAGGGAACCACATGGAGCTACCACCTGGTCAGGAGATGGCATTAGCACCAGGACCCCCCTGCATCAATATGTGTAGTAGCGTCTGATTCAGAACAGAAGGCAGGAAGGAGTGACGCAGAGCCCAACTATACAGAATTGCAAAGAGCACATTTTATGGCATATTAATGGCAATTTGCTTACTGCAAGTTGCCCCCTGTTCCTGTAGATGTAAATGAACCCTTGTGAGTCCAAGCAATTACCTAAGGAATGCATGGGGGCATATCCAAGAATAATGTTGCCCGCTGGGACTGGAAACCTGACTGAGAATTAAAACAGGCCCTAACATTTCAGGTATACAGAAGCCCAAACAGCCCCCACCAGCCCACTAAATACTGACTTTCTATGACTCCTTATAGCAGCCCCTCTGGCATTTGCCAGAACCCACAGATTGCCTGCTGGAAACCATCCAAACACAAACATAAAAGAACTGGACTGAGTAGTCTGTAGTATGTTGCAGCCTGTGTGTGCATTGGGGAGAGGTGTAATTCTAACATTCAGTCAATAAAGACTTCAGTATATAGATATGCCTCTTACTGGGCTAAAGCTGGCCATAGACGCAACGATCCGATCGTACGAATCGAGGATTTTTGTATCGTGTGGAGTGTTCCGACATTTGTCGTGCCATGCCGATCGGTCGTTTGGTCGATCGGCCAGGTAAGAAAATTTCTGTCGGCTGGCGATCAGATCTTTGAGTCTATTGCAGATCGTACGATTTTCAGTGGTAGACCGTCACTAGCTTTTTAATCTTACAACTTTTGTACGATCCCTGTCAGGGACAGAATGTCGGCTGATCTGTGCTTTTGCTACTTTATTTGATCTGAAGGTTAGTGGCAGGTTGGTAGAGATGGGGAAGTCCGATCGTTCGATGATTCGAACGATCGGATCTTTGCATCTATGGCCAGCTTTAGGCAACATTTGACATGCTTACTTCTGTCTGTCTGATGGACACATACACTGCTGTACAAAACGGAAGCTCGTCTGGCCCAGGGGAAGTATTTATAGGATAAAGAGAAGTGTTTTCTTATGTCTGTTAGACAACAGGAAAGAATACAACCACATGTTTTGAAACTGTCATAGAGAATATTTATGAAATGAAAGAACTCATTTTCCATTTTCTTTCACAGGATATTTTGATTTACCAGTTTAGCACTTTTTCCTCCTTCAGTGCTTGATGGAAACTAAAGTGCCACTTTGAAAAGTGTCCCAAGGAAGAACCGAATCCTAACTGGACATGAGAATCAATTATAAACATTGCTAAAAGGTACTATTGGCTAAGAATGAAAATGAATGATTTGGCCAAGTCAGTGCCAGCCCAATAACTCAATGTTCATTTGATGTATCTTTATTATATTGTGGCCTGAGAGATATCTTATAACCCTTATTTTTCAGCAGGGTTACAACATATACTAAATTACCAAATATAATCATAACTTCAGTCATTTGTGTTTCAAGACTCTAACTAGTGGAGCAGGAGGGGAGTCAACCTGAAGGCGTTAGGATAAGATCACTTGGATATCTCTGTGCTATTCTAGAAACACCAGAAAACCTTGAGGGTTGGTTAGTGTGAGATTTGGGGGGAACACTTATTTACTTCTCTAGATATTCTTGGAACTATAGCTGAAGGAATGTCGAAAGTGTAGAGGCATTTGTGGTCAATTTCTGAAAAGAATGGGTGAATTAGTTATGATTATGACTATGTACTCACAAGGCATGAAATGTGTAAGGCTACATATTGAGATATTCTTAAATAAAGTATAGTGAAGTCTGGTCTGTGCCAGTCTGCAATCATAAGACTAAGGGGCAGATTTAATAAATTCACATGAAGAATTCAAAGTTCGATCGAATTTCAAAAAGATTCTAATTAGAATCTTCGAATATGCAAATTAGGCAAATTCGACCATCGAATATTCGAATTCAAATAATTTGAATATTCGAATTTAATTTTATTCATATATTCGACTATTCGATGGTCAAAGTACTTCCCCTTTAAATTTTTATTCGATCACCTAGTTCGCCAGATCAAAGCTACTGAATAGGGTATCATTATTTTTGATTGAATAAAAAAAATTCGATTGATCGAAAAAATCGTTTGAATCGATCCATTCGAATGATTAATTGATCGATCAAATTTTTCCTATTCGATATTCGAATTCAAAGGATTTTACTTCACATACTATTCACATGGTCAAATTTTTTTCAATTGATAAATCTGCCCCTAAATGTGAATTAGTTATTCCCAGTAAAAAGTAGTCTAAAAATATTATTTCCAAAGACTCTGTTCCCATAGGAGAAGCATCTATCACAAAAAGAACAGAAGCAAGTTTGGCTTCATACCAATACTATTCCCTGTTATAATCAAGTAACCTTTGTCGAGGGACAGAATTGCACCTTAGGGGCAGATTTATCATTGGTTGAATTTCGATTTTAAAAAAATTAAAAAATTCTAAATTTGACCATGTGAATAGAAGGGAAGTAATATCCATCAAATTCGATATTCGATCAGTCGAATGATCGAATAGTAAAAATTTGATCGATTGATTCAAACGATTTTAACCTTTCGATCGAATTTTTACAATTCGATCAAAATTCGACCAAACAACTTCAGCAGATTGAAACTGGCAAATTAGGCAGTCGAATCAAAATTTAAAGGGGAAGTAATTCGATAGTCAAGTATTTGAATAGATTTTTATTTGAATTATTCGAATCATTCAATTCGATCGAATTTACTGAATTCGAATTCAAATCTATTTGAAAAATCGATCAAATTTTTAATCATTCATTTGAATTTAGTAAATCTGTCCATTAGTGTTCATTCATCGTGCATTTGCATCTGGAGTCTCGCTGTACCTCGTGCAAGATTAAATATTCAGTGAGAGGTTGAAAACACAGCTCGAAGGCAGCCTTCTTCATCCTGCCTGCTATAGAAAAAGCTGTACCGGGCTCCATTGAAGCCTGCCACTACCAACATTCCAGCAGAAATGTATTTATTGGGAAAGTGCAGGACCCTAAGTTCTGTTCTAGAGCACAAAGATCAGCACCCACAGCAACTGCAACTTTTAAAACAATCTCCCTCTATCCAAACATATACCTTACCCACTCATGTGGGATGTCAGAAGATCCTTAAGCATTCAGTGTATTCTTCCACAAAGAGAGATCTAAATATTTGAACTTGTGAATCCCACATAGGTCCTAGGCTTAGACTGTAAGCTCTACAGGGCTGGGACCTCCTTCCCACTATGTCTCTTACCACATAGCACTTAAGCTCTTTGTCCTATGATTCTGTATATATTTATTATGTGATTTGTCTCCTCCGTGTATACTTTTATATATATATATATATATATATATATATTGTACTTTTATGCACTCTACAGTGCTGCGGCTCCTTAACAGCGCTTTACAAATAAAGTTATACATACATACATACATACAGGCTTTGATTTTGTTGCAACCTCTGTGTCTATTGTCCCTGTGCAACAATCATTTTTAAAAATTACACATGTTTGGGTATTGAGCTTGAACAGCGTGCAGGACATCTGATCCTTTAAAGAGAGTATACCTTTCAGAAAAATACATTAGGGAAGGTTCTGTAGTCTCTGCTGTCTGAAGGTAAAAAACAAATCATTTACTTTGGCTATAAGACAAGACAGATGTAGGATGGATAGTGCTGTATGTCTTGACAATGATCGTAGGAGATGAACTCATCAGAAGCAATTGTGGTGTTCAGTGACACTAATGGATTAGGCCACAATTAAAAGGCTTATAATGTTGCTTAGAAAAAGCAATGGGATAAATAGAAAATATGTTTTTCTTGAATATGAATATTACAATTTATTTCAACCTCTACTTCTGTTCTGAAACACTGCTCTGAAGGACTGTCTCTTTGAAGCCTATTCTGTAAGAAATGTTTTACCTGCTCTTCAGGAATGCACTTTGCTCTCTGTCTGTCACTGGTAACTAATCTCATAGCCTTGTTGTCTGATTGGATTTCCTGTTCTTTACAAGAATGTTAAGAGCTGGTAATGGATTTACAGTAGTGGAGCACACAACTGGGACTTGGCGATGTCTCTATATCTCTTCTGGAGCCACCTAATTGCACTACTATAATGTTTTGCTTTTTGCTTGTGAGAAGCATCCATCACAAGGTTAAAAAACAAAGGAAGGGAATAGGACTTTTGTAGCTTCAACTGGGGCTGCCTCCATGAGGCGATTTGAGGCACTTGCCTCCAGTGTCGGACTGGGCCGGCGGGACACCGGAAAAATACCCAGTGGGCCCTTACAGCCCAAACCCGTCCACACAGCCTGTGGGCCTTCAACCAGCAATTCTGGCTCAGATCCATCCGCATCACATCATGCACTCTAAACACTTCACCCCTACCTGATGCACATTGTCACGTGCTGCTGGGGGAGGCAGAAGGGTATGTGACAGAGGGGCAGACATAATTTAGGGAGGGGGGCATGGCCTTGATCCACCAGCTATCCTGGCCCCGCTGGCCCAGACCCACTTCATACAGCACGCCTCTCCTCCTGACCCCAACCCCCCACCGTGCACATGCATGAACATGTGAAATATGCGATGAGCCATAAAAAGCAATCAAATTTGTCTGACATGACCTTTCCTTCAAAGCCTTTTGAATGTGATCCCTTAACAAGCCTTCAAATAATTTGCCTACCACAAATGTCAAACTTACTGGCCTATAATTGCCAGGCTGAGATCATAAACCCTTTTTAAATATTGGAAGGAGATCAGCTTTTCTCCAATCCATAGGTACCATACCAGATGAAAGTGAATCTAAAAAAATCAGAAATAGGGTATTGTCTAAAACTGAACTAAGCTCACTTAGAACCCAGGGGTGTATGCCATCAGGCCATGGAACCTTGTTTACATTAGTTTTTATTAAAGCTTTTTGAATCATATCCTGAGTAGCGATGGGCGAATTTATTCACCTGTGAAAATTCACCAGCGTCAAAAGTTTTGACGCCAGCAATGAAAGTTTAATCACCGGCGTAAAAATTTGCGGTTTTGTGAATTTTTCAGTGAAACGGCAGAAATTCGTCCATCACTAATCTTGAGTCAGCCACTAATGAGGCAACTTTGAGCGACTTCGGAAAACGCAGCGTTGCGTGTGAATAGGCGCAGCTGATTCTTCATTGAAGCAGCTAGAAGGCAGGGGGAAGCGGTTCCGGGAGATAGTCGCAAGGCAATTAGTCGCCAGGCGACGAATCTCCCTGAATCTTCTCTAAGGGTGAAGACACAATGTATCGGTTGGCACCCTAAACCCAGAACCGATGCCAAGCACCTTGGTCAAGGCTTGTACTTCATCCTATAATAGCCGCCTTTCACCTCGGGAGGAGCCCTTGGCTAATTGGATGCTGCCAGGTCTTAAAATATGAGGTGCAAAGTGAGGGGCTCTGGGTAGACAAAGGGGCACAACTGTAAGCAAAGTCTTTGGGCAGAAGGTCATGGTACCAAGCATTAGACAGATTCGTAGTCAGATCAGGCCAGGTCGGGGCAGGCAGAGAGTCAAACCAGTAAGTCAATCAGAGGGTACATGTTGTAGTCGAGGATGAGGAAAGTATAACAGTGCTTTACTAGCAGGCAGGGCTGCCATCAGGGGGGGACAAGTGTTCCGGGCCCGGGGCTGAAGGGGGGCCCGGCAGCGCTACAACATTAAAAAAAGCCGGGCCCC
>CM044446.1:79769564-79786033 GCA_024363595.1 Xenopus borealis | reverse complement strand
ATACTGACTTTCTATGTCACCTTATAGCAGCCCCTCTGGCATTTGCCAGAACCCACAGATGGCCAGTCCAGGCCTGCAACAAGCGTATCTTTTGCAAAGCATTTCAAGAAAATATCCTTTGGTAGTATTGAAACAGCTCAACTTGTATCAAGCGTCAGGTTAATGGAGTGCCCCTTGTCAGTAGAAGCAGTACTGACACTGACAGTGCATATAAACTTGTCTGGAATAAATGTACCAGCTTTATCCACACTTAATACTGTAGCATTTGAAGTAGTGAGTTCATGAACATCTTTAACAGCACTACGGCAGACCCCAGAAAAGTGACATGATTTCAAACATTTGCGGCACTTTATAGCTTTGGCAGGACATTTAGTATAGTTTGCAAGGTGTTGTGTTGAACCACAGCGAAATCAGTGTTTTTTATTTGTTTTAATCAAAGAGGATTGAGTGGATCAAATCAGGTTTCTTTAAGCCTGCTGTTTCAACACACACCATCCATCTTGCACTTGTTTTTTATTTGTATTTGCTTCATGGTTTTTCAGTGAATCCCTTTTCTTAGCACAGTATTTTGCCTGTGACTGCGCATTATTAGGCCGCAGTTTTGAATTCACTGTCTGTACATTCCCAGCAGTTCCCTGACTGAGAGTTTTAGCCTCTGCCACGGCTGTTTCAATGTGGCTAGCAACTGTAATAGCCTTTGCAAGGGTTAAATCATGCTCTAGGAGCAGTCTCTCTCTAATGCGTGGTGAGTTTGTTTTTTCCACTATTTGGTCTCTTAGCATTTCATCTGTTAGATTCCCAAACACAGGTAACAACCAGCTCTGTCAAAGCTTCTACAAAATGTTCTGTGGATTCACCATTACGCTGTCCACGTTGGCGGAATTTATATCTTTCAGCAACCACATTTACTTTTGGCACAAAAAAGTTCTTTATAGCAGTAAGAGCAGTTTCATAAGTCTCATCAGGTAATGGTAATGTATAGAATATACGCTGCCCCTCTGCTCCCAGGCAATGAATAAGTAAAGCACGCTTTCTAGCTGCAGAAATCTCCCCTTGGTCAGCAGCAATAATTTAATTATTAAACATACGGATCCAAGCAGTAAAAGGTATGGTAGGCTCACCAGGGTTTGGTAGAAAAGGTGCAGGCTGCAGCAGAGGTAGAAAAGACATCCTTGTCGCCATTTGTTGTGTTTGGTAGCCGAGGATGAGGAAAGTATAACAGTGCTTTATTAGCAGGTCATGCAGCCATTCCATAACAGCAGTAAGTCTTACTTTCACTTTCAACTGTACAGAAAGTCCTGTGTATGCACAGTGCCATCTGCAGGCCATTTGTATAAACACCACAGTACATGCAGAATCAGAGTCGGTATACAGGCAAGGTGTCAGGATACAGAATAACAGAATCCTCAATAGTCAGGCAGCGTCAAAACACACGAATCAGAACAGATGACAGAATTCAAGCACAGGCATCAGTAATAAACCTATAACGGGCAAAGAACACAAGCCCAATAGCACTTTAAATAATTTGAATTTTGCTCCAATATGCGCTGAAGTCATCACGTCAGTGCGCCTTTAAGAGACCCGGAAGTCCGCCGAGTGCCCCTTAATGAATTGGCGCGAGTGCCGCAAGTTGATAGACGCGGCAGGCATCCCTGCTGTCTCCCCACTAGACCGCCAGGGTGAGTTATCATACACAAAGAGCTGCTAGTAGCAGCTACTTGTCATTGCTACACAACAGACAATAATGATAACTGGCTTTGCTAAGACACTAACTCAGCAACAAAACACTGGCACACAGGAACAACTTGCAGGTAAAACCTTGCTGGTTTATTGTGAATGCAGCATGCTGCATTCACAATAAACCAGCAAGGTTTTACCTGCAAGTTGTTCCTGTGTGCCAGAGTTTTGTTGCTGAGTTGGTTACTGAGGGAGGCCGAATCCCCTCTCGCTGTGCACCAGGTAATCGTTTTGGTTGGAGAGCCAGGGTGTGCGGGCTGAACAATTGAATTTGCTAAGACACTACCCACCCATATGTAATATAAGGCACTAAGGGGGGAATGTAATTAAAATCACAAAGAGAAAAACTTTGCGCACCAATAAGAGTTAAAATCCACATCTCACAATTTAATATTGTTCCTTAAACAGTTAATGCATTGCGAATCGTTATTGCGCATTGTGGATTACAATTACGCACTTTTAAGAAGTGCTTGAAGGTGTTGTAATCTTTTGGAGCAAATATTGCAACTTTTTCAGTAAGAAGTTTTATTATATTGACAGCTCATTAGCGCAAAGTATAAAATTTGCAAACGGCCTTCCACTGGCAGAAGTGGTCGCTAAACAGTTTTTGGGTTCGCAAAAGGTATATTGCATTTGCGCAAAGCAAATTTTGTCAGCGCAAAGGCTTAACTTTTGACATTGAAAATAGTTTTTGCTTTACCGACATATATCACATTCCCCTATAAATTTGCCCAGGAGCATTAACCCATAACAACCAATTAGATTATTGCATTTAAACACGTGAGTAGTAAATGCTACCTCTTCTATGGGGGAAATTCACTAAAGCGCGAAGCATCTAATGCTAGCGCTAATTCGCCAGTGTGACATCAATTCGTAACTTCGCAAATTTACTAACACCGAATTTTCGCTAGCGAAGTAGATAGACTAGCACAACTTTGCACCCTTATGCCAGGCGAAGTTGCGCACTGACGAAGGATCGTAATTACACAAATTCACTAAGATGAACATTTTCCTGAATGTTACCACTTACCCTAGACGTTACTTCGCCTGGTCATACCTGGCGGGGATCAATACAATAGATAAGAGTTTGAAAAAAAATTGGAAAATTTTTGTTTTACCATTGTAGGATGATAGTCTAAAAAAGATTTTGGGGGGGTTAACCTCCTTCCCCCCTACATTTCCTAAAATATGGCAACACAACTATACAGGGGGCACATGTAGGGCAATAGGACAACTTTATTTAATTTATTATAGGGTTCTTGGGCTTGTGTAGTGGAATGTAGTGGCTGTAACATATACTTCTATTATACGCTTATGCAAATTAGGCATCGCTAGCATAAATTCACTTTGCCTGGCGAACTAACGGTTGCGCTACTTCGCTTACGTTCACAGACCTTAGTGTAACTTCGCACTTTAGTGAATTTGTGTAGTGCTGGCGAAAATTCGCCTGGCGAAGTGCGGCGAACATTAGCAAAGGCAACGCTAGCGAATTTTTGCCGCTTAGTGAATTTCCCCCTATGTGTTCCAAGACCACAATCCCTAACCCTACGTATCCCTAATCCCTTTCAACTTCAGCATTCAACTGCTGCCACTAGGGATTATAAATGGTGTAATATAGAGCATGCAAATAATTTGTTAATCCCACCCGTACACCTGTATTTCACAAACCCAAATATTGTGTACTGGCCCCTTCCAGTTGCAACTTTATTTTAATTCTGTTGTGAAAAATCTAATTGTTTTTCCTATATGAACATCAGGGACAAGGTGTGGCTCTCACTCCTGAACTGCCTGTAGTTTTAGAGGGGGACCTTGTTCAGTTTGGGGGTCTAATGAAATTGTCTCACTTGCCTTGCTTTAGGCAGGTGAATAAGTTATCTACTTCAGCTTTGCATTCAAATTCTTCACACTTTATTCTTGCCCACTGCCCCTTAATCGTACAATCTGTACTGGTCCCATTTATTTTTCTGCTTTAATACTAGAAGCATGCCCTTTGTATTATCTGGGCTATTCTGATTTTTGTATTCACAGCATTTGCATAATTATTTATAATAAGGCCTGTGAACACCTTTCTAAATTGAATAATCAGCACATTGCATGGAAAAATGTGGACAGCTCTGATCTAGGTGTATTTTATTTGGATATGGCAACAAAGCTATTGGATATAGCCCTGGGTGCTTACAGTCCAATTTACAGTCACTCCTTATTTCCTTCAGTTTCTGTGATATAAATGTATACTTTTAGCAAATAAATGCAGCTTCTATTTATCTATTTGTAGACTTTGAGATGGTGTTAGTATTCAGGCTCTAGGTTAGCATGTATTAATCCAATCCATGAGGTGAGGGATTACAGTTATGCTGGTGTTAATCCCATTGAAACAAAGAGAAATTCTGCTTTTCAGTATCTGAAATATGTGCTTTAATAGGCTTTATGATTTGGTTATGAAATTGATAAACCCTATCACAGTTATACCACCCTGGTTTACCTAATTCTGTTCCAATAGTTAACTGACATAAAACATAAATTCTAGTTTTTCAACCAGATGTGTATGTAACCCACAGAGCTAAAATTGTCAAAAGCTAGTGATTCTGATTAGTGAATATGCTGAGTCTATGAGCACTTACACTCAGACTTTTACAACTTTTGGGTGCTGCTGCCACAGGGCCGCCATTAGAAATCACGGTGCTCCGCACACCAACATTTTTCGGGCCCCACTCACCCTGGTAGCACCCACCCTGGCACCCACCCTCCCTGGCACCCAAGCCCCACCCCTGATCCCACACACTCCACATCAAATTTAAAAGACCGCACAGACACAAGCGCTAAAAAAGTAACCCCCCCCACACATATTGATGGGCAGGATCCCTTATAAGTTAAAAAAAAACATTGGCGCCAGGGCTCCCCATAAAAGTTTTTTTTAAAAAAGCATTGGTGCCAGGGCTCCAAAAAATATTTTTTTAAAAAAACATTGGCATCAGGACTCCCCCTTACAAGTTAAAAAAAATTGGGGCCCCAAAAAATATTTAAAAAAAAAAAACCTTGCTGCCAGGGCCCCCTTACAAGTAAAAAATAACTGGGGAACCAAAAATAATAAAAAAAAAAAAAATTGGTGGCAGGGGCCTATAGAGTATTAAAATAATACAGGGTTCTTGGGCTTGTGTAGTGGAATGTAGTGGCTGTAACATATACTTCTATTATACGTTAAAGTTCCCGTTGTATGCAAATTAGGCATTGCTTGCGTAACTGCACTTTGCCTGGTGATTTAGCACTAGCGCAACTACACTACCGTTCGCTGACCTGAGCGTAACTTCGTACTTTAGTGAATTTGCGTAGCGCTGGCGAAAATGGCGTAACACTAGCGAATTTGCGCATCTTAGTGAATTTGCCCCATAACTTCACTCTCTGATAAATATACCCCCATGACTTCATCTTCAAAGGGTGTAGCAAAGTGGTTTATGGATTCTTTGGAATCAATTTCTGTTGATATACAACATTTTGTTAGGGTTCCTTAGCTTATTTACAGTATACTTTTTTCTGCAATTGGGTAGCTCGGGGATAGCATTTCTGCCTTGCAGTGCTGGGGTCTTAAATTTGATTCTGGCTTGGGCACTATCTGCAAGGAATTAGGAGGTTCTCCAAAACATACAGGTCAGGCAGGTTAACTGGCTTCTGATAAAATTGGCCCTCACACATGTATGTGACAGCAACTTAGCTCCCCTGGGGCAGGGGCTCTTGTGAATGATCTATAATCTCTGTAAAGTGCTGTGCTATATTAACAATTAAATACATAATATCTAGGATGACAAATGTGTTCACTACAAATCTCACTGTAAATAACTTTTGTTCATGGAGTACTGGAGTATATAGTGGGCAAACAGACATTATCTACATATCCTTCCCACCTAGCCTTGGTTGTGGGTCCCCTAGCCTATCAGTTTGGAAACCAATCATTTACAATAAGTCCACACAGAAGCTGCTGTTGTTTAATCGGCACTAACCAATATTCCTACCAGCAACTGCATTCTTCATGGTGCAGGACTTTTGATTCCGAGAGATTCCCAGAAAGGAACTGCTGCTCTTCTCTGTTCTTCTATTCAGTCTGTGCAGAACACAAAGTTAAGGGGTTGGTCATAGGCTTGAAGGATATCCCCATTTCCAGCAATGTGTGACACATTTCCAGAGAAGAAGAAAACAAAGACAGTTGATTAAAGACAAAAAAACGCAGTGATGTAAATAAAGTGCTGCAGAGGAGCCCTGTCAGATGGATGTGTTTATGCCACCTGCTCCCCCATATGTCTTCTGTTTGTCAGGCAAATTCACATCTGCTTGATGCACTCACACAGTTGCACAGCCTGAATTGGCTATTACCCATCATCTGCAATAAATAATAATAGGAACAGGAAGAGTACAGTGTCATTTCCAAGTTGAAATGTATTTTTATTTCTTCTTGATGAGATTCCCAGTAGAATATCATAATATCAAAAGAGGATTATTTCTACATAAAATGGATAGTTTCATAGAGGACATATAGGGGCAGATTTACTAAATTCACATGAAGGATTCAAAGTTCAATTGAATTTTCGAAAAGATTTGAATGTTTTTGAAGACCACCTCGACCAGTGAATTTTGAAAATTCGATCGAATCGAATGATTCGAATAAAAATCTATTCGAATATTCAACACTGTCAAAGTACTTCCCCTTTAAATTTTTATTCGAATTCAAAGGATTTTACTTCCCAGACTATTCCCAGTTATTCCCATGATCGAATTCGAGGGGTTTTTAACCCTTGAATTTGACCCTTAGTGAATCTGCCCCATAATATCATAAAGTCTCTCTAGTCTAACTTTTTTTAATACATTAAATTACCCCCCTCCACACATCACTCTATCCATACACCTCAATGTTCTGGTGTGACAGCAATCGCATGAAAATTATGTCTGACAAATAGTAGTGACAGTCACCCATTGATATTGTCAGACAGGCAATGCACATAGAGATATTATCATTAGCCAACAGAAACCTGTCCAATCAACTAAACAACCAGTCGCCATGGTATGAAAAATGTCGGGACCATCCACACGGTCTGTAAATCATACAACTCTTTCATTTGTATGGCTTTATCTTTGCCTTTATGGTCAAGCTTTACAGAGTTGTGTTGGGGTTGAACCTAATAAGAAACAGAGTGGTTGCAGTTGCATAGAGCCACCCCAGTCACAGCATGTTCATGTTTGAAGAGCTATCTTATTATACTGTAAAACAGACGGTATTGGTGGGATACGGGTTTAAGGGCAACTAAAGTCTAGATTTTTGGTTGGACACACTTGCCATAGAATTTGGCCAACTTTGAGACACCTTATAATCTAATTTGGTTTCCCACAATTCTAGAATGTTTATTATTTATAATCACTGAAAAAAGATGTTGTGCCTCCTGCTATGTACAAACTATGCATCAGTACTGGAAAGCTCATAACTGGGGAAGGTTTAGTTACGTAGTGTTGGGGGGTTGGAGTTTAGTTAACTTGAATTAACAACAAATAGGGAGGATATCCATTTTGCATAGGGGAGTCCCAACCACCCTACGTTGGATCAACCCTTTGTGCTAGTTATCACAATTGTGGCCGGTATTGGTGGGATACAGGTTTAAGGGCAACTAAAGTCTAGATATGCTGTATTTTGTATACTGAATATAAACATATACTTACTGCACCAGAAGCCAAATAAGACAGATTATTTATGCTTTCAAAGTTGGTGCAGGGGGCTGTCAATTTGTAACTTTATTAGACATCTTTGCAATACCAAGACTCGCACATGCTTAGTGTGGTCTGGGCTTCATTTGGGAGGTTAAGCTTAGGGATCGTCATAAATGATCAAAACAGCACAAGTCAAATAATATCTCCCATAGAAGTCAATACAACAATACTGATTAATAATCGGAATATAGAGACTGCACTGGGTCTGTGGTAGAGTCCTGCACATGTCCATTTTTGCAACCCATACCCGACCTGTACCCGCCACCCGCAACCCACATTCTTACTGCCTGGACCTGCTACCGACCCCAACTCACAAGTACTTTATCTGCAACCCGGACCCGCGTCAAGTGCAGTCATGCTGACCATCAAGAATCAGGAAGTGCTGTCATTGTAACCAGTAGTAGGCGTCATCACCGGAAGTAGGCTTCATCAGAAAAAAGGAGTAAAAATTGCTATTGAGAAGACCCGCAGCCCGACCCACGACCCACAAAACCACCGACCCACATCAATACCCGCGCCTGGAACTTTCACCCGCAACCCGCAGGGTACCGCATGTTTTTGCAGGAAACCGGCGAGTTCTGGGAAGTAAGGTGGGGGGGCTCCCCCTGCTGTTTGAAAGTATGACTTTTTACCTGCAGAGCAGTTAGGGACCATCTGACAATTCCTATCCCCATAAGTAAATGAAGGGAGAATTTCACTGCATACAGTAAGGTTTATTATAAAATTAGTATATTGAAGTATATTTGAGATGGATTTCTTTTTTATTAAAGAAAGTAAAAATGGGATTTTATTTTTTTTTCCTTTGCATTCCCTTTAAGTCAGCGTGGTATGATGAGTAGTCAGGGCATATGGTTATGGTTTGTTAATGCTTATGTCTTGTGATAAAGCTGTGGCCAACAAAGAGTCCAAATGATAGGTGGTAAGAATTAATTATTTCTTGGCCGGATGTGGGGGAAATGTATTTGGCCCAGCCCATGTCAATGATTGTTAGGACATGCCCTCCACTAAAGTGGTACAGTAATACAGACCAGAGAGGATTAATGGGGAATTCAGTACATTTAAGGATTTGTTTTAGATCTAATGTAAATGAGGCCCATTTAATATATATCACTACCTACCTGATTAGGGTGATTAAAAAAAAATGCTATATGACTTGTGTGTCCAGTTGGAAACCCTGAACCTCCTGTGAAACACCTCTAACAGTATCCTAACCTTTCCTATAAAGACTTGTTTTTAATCATGTGCTGGACATGTACACAAGTGCACCTGGCCAATGAAGAAATCTGTTATTATTAGATATTGATATTATAGCTAAGTGCAAACAGATGATAATATGTGGCTTTGAGCCTTATATAAATGATGTTTTATTGCTTCAAGGCTTTCCTCTTTTTTTAGCTGCAATAAATTTTGCTAAGTGGGACTGTCACTCTGATGCATAGCCTGCGGGCTGTCTTTTATTTAATCCAAGTAACAAGAGCCCACCTGCCTAAGCTCTGTGTTCTCATAAGGAGTGCCTCTTCTGTTCTTTGTGCAATGTATCATTAAACACAACATCCACCTGCCAAATCTCCAGACAATATAAAGAATGCACCGTCTGCAACTGCCAGGAGTTCTGTATTTTCCTACAGTGAGCAGAATCCAATAGGGAAAGCCTCTCTATCCCAGCAGGGTGTGCAACTCAGTGCTCTGTACAAGTTCCAGACACCTCAGCTAGTGCCAGCCATACAGCGATCTTGTCGGAGAGGCGGAGCCCAGGGCAAAGCAGGCAATTATGAAAACAAAAAACTTCACGTGAAGAATATCTCATTTTCGCCTCTCCATCCTTTGTAGCAAAACAACAAAATGCTGAAAACAGTGGGGGTAAATAAATGTTAGTGGACCCCACAGTAAAATCATTGTGGGTTTCACTATAACATAAGAATCTTGCTGGAAGGGCATGGAATAAAGGGATAGGAAGGGATGTAATTGCCTTAACTTGTAAGGGGGTAAGGTACACTCACCAATATCAACAGGGGGTCCAGGTGCTCAAACCCCAGACCTTCCGCTCGGGGAGGCAACATGAGAACTGGACTTCACTCCAAAAATGGATGCAAATAAAAAAGTTTTATTATACATCTGAGATGACTCTCATTTTTGTATAATAAAACTTTTTTATTTGCATCCATTTTTGCAGTGAAGTCCAATTCTGTGCCAGCCAACCACTGCAATTCAAATGATTCACTATAACATTGACTTATCTGATATTTCTAAAATATTTGCAGTGGCTGCAGCAAAATAATCCTCCAAATAGAATTCTAGTTTATCTGTTTAAATCTGGATCCATGATCTTTGTCCCTGCAGCTGGAGTTGGAAACATTAAAGGGGATGTAAAGGTGAAAATAAAATCCAATACAAATCTCTACAAAGTCGCCAAGTGCAAGCTGCTGGAGTTCTGCAGGGCTGGGAAATAAGCCGAGGCTCCCTCTGCTTATAAGTATGATTTTTTCCCTGCCCAGCAGTTAGGGACCATCTGACAATTCCTATAAACAGCAGTAAATGAAGGGAGGATTTCACTGAATACAGTCAGGTTTCTTATAAAAACAGTACACATTTTTTAATTAAAGTATATTGGAGATATATTTCTTTTGCATTAAAGAAAGTAAAAATTGGATTTTATTTTTTTGCCTTTCCTTGTCTTTTAAGGACATTGGAACATTTTGTGCCTTAAGCTAATAAAAATGATTCACCCTTTAAACAAAACAGAGATTGTTTGTCCATATAATGCAATATAAGATGACATCAAAGTCATCCCAGTTATGGTCAGTCCAATGCACAACTTGCATCTGATTCATTAAGAATTCTATTACTTTATTATACATTTTACAAAGGGACTAGGTTTTACCTGCAACTTACTTGCTGCTTTCAAAGTTAAACTTGATTGCCCTTTTATTGGCCCCAGTGGGATCACCTGACTATAGTTGGAAAGGGTGGGAGCTACAACATGCAGCTGGCCACTGCTCATGTATAAACTATAACAAACAAGGGAAAGTTGTGCTCAGCACTTATTTTTTAAAACTTTAGTGGGGGTGCAATGAGGCCAGGACTGGACTGAGAATTAAAATAGGCCCTGGCATTTCAGGTACACAAGAGGCCCATCAGCCCACATAGAGGCCCAAACAGTCCCCACCAGCCCACTAAACACTGACTTTCTATGGGACCTTATAGCAGCCCCTCTGGCATTTGCCCTAACAGACAAATGGCCAGTCCGGGCCTGAATGAGGCTGTGACCACAAAATTCACATATTCAACCCATTATCAAGTAAGGACATTGAAACATTTAGTGCCTTAAGCTACTAAAAAATATGTACCATTTAAACAAAACAGGGATTGTTTATCCATATATTGCAATATATTTAAGCCAAATATGTGAAAATATTCCCTGTTATGATCAGTTCTACACTCAATTTGCATCTGATTAATTAAGAATTCTATTGCTTCAGTATACATTTTACAAATGGTTTACTTGCCCTTGTTTGTTAAAAGGTTTAATTAAGCTTAGTTTAGGTGAATGGTGCACAGAGCAATGGTCACTTTAGTAAGAGTTGGAGCATACAGTAAGATACACAAGTGCCAAGTGTGAGATCAAGCAGCAGAGACAAGTCAGGAAACTGGCAAAGAGAATAGATATCCAGAAACACCTCTTATTTGCATCTTCTCACAATGTTATATTCCCCTCTGTCATATACACTTTCTTTATCAGTTGGAGCACAGCATCTCCTGCCACACTGGAATAAAAATCCCATTAATATAATTCACTTTAGCTTCCACAGTTACACAGTCAAAATCTAATTTACATGGCGTACAAAGCTATTGAGGGGGGGAAAGGCAGATTAATGAATAAAGTGTTTGCAACTGTTCTTGTGTGATACTAGAATCAGAATGTTAATCCCATTAGCCCATGTGTGCTAGCATTCTCGCTGTGTAAACATAAATGGAATGGAGTTGTACCTCCAGAATTAACACAACCAGTTTCTTCGATATCTTATCAACAGGGAAAAACTGACATTGGTTATGACTTGAGAAAAAAGTTCATAAAAATAACAAATACACCAGAACTGTGGCAACTGTTTTTTTTCCCCAATTATTTAGAGCTGCCCCCATCCTAAATAGAAGCAGATGAGGGAATGGGAGGGAGGGGTGAGGGAATGGGAGGGAGGGGTAAGGGAAGACTGGAGACCAGTGTGAATTTTGCTGTTCTGAACGTTCCTGGGGAAAAAAAAATATATCATTTCCAAATAACATTTTTCTGTCCCTGAGGAAAATGACAGTGTAGTGATTAAAACAAAAATGTCTGTATCCCTTAACAGGATAATACATACAATAGAAGCCCTGTGGGAGATGGCAATGAGCTTCCATCAAGCGTGCCAGTGACACAGTGGCTGCTTAGACAAGGGTAAGGCTAATGCCACCCTTCTCAAAGTCATGGGCTGGTCTGGACTGAGAATCAAAATAGGCCCAGGCATTTTAGATACATATAGGGTTGCTCCCTGGCCTGTATTTTTGCTGGTTGTTATGAATAGGAAAAAAGCTAAATATATAGGAAGGCCGATATTTTTTTCCTAAAAAGCTGGCAACCCTAGGTACATAGGGGTAAATTTATCAAAGAGTGAAGTTTCGCCACTAGAGTGAAATTCCGCCGCTCTCCATTCATTTCTATGGGATTTTGAAAGGCCTATTTATCAATGGGTGAAGTGAAAAATCACCCTTTGATAAATACGCCTTTAAAAATCCCATAGAAATGAATGGAGAGGGGCGGAATTTCACTCTAGTGGCGGAACTTCACTTTTAACTTCACTCTTTGATAAATATACCCCATAGACTCCCAACCAAAATCCAGCAGCCCACTAAATAGTGATTTTCTATTCCAACTTACAGCAGCCCCTCTGGCATTTGCCAGAATCCACAGTCCAGGCCTCATTATGGGTACTCCAGGGGCTTCTGCCCCCTGAGAAAGTAAACCTTGGGACACATTTACTAAGGGTCGAATTTCGAGGGTTTTTTAACCCTCGAATTCGACTCTCGAATTAGTTCAAATTAAAACCCCTCGAATTCGAATTTCGAATTCGAATTTTCAAATTTGACCAATTCGATTTGAATTTTGGGCTATTAAATTGAATTTGATTCGAATTTTCACTTCGAATCAATTCAACCCTTAGTAAATGTGCCCCCTAATGTTGTCCCTGTGACTCTTAAGTGCCTAGCTCTTATTAAATCAGAGCAGGTCAAGGGGTGGGAACAATCTTGCTAGAACAGAAAGAGCAATGGCATTCTTTCTGCTATAATTTTTCTCCAAAAATTTCCAAAGGCCGCATTTGCAATAATTTGCAATTTTTTCTATGAAAATACAAAGATCAGTGACCTTGGATCTGCATAATGCAATCCTTGGCAGTGGCAAAAGTTGGTTTTGGGGTTTAAAATGTAACTCTTTATCATTAAGACACTATTCATCACGTATGATGTTTTTCATATTTCGTTCCTCAAAACCCCAAGTACAGCTCTACTATGTAAAACCAGACCCATTGTCTCTAACTCCAGCTCCAGCTGTTTATTGTGATAATGACAGCATAATGTCCATGCAAGAGCATGGAAAACAAAACATGTTTCAATTGATATTACCAAACACAAGGTATATTGGCTCAGGAAAGATGTCCAGTATTTTATTAGATTGTCATAACATTTTTTTGCAGGTTTGGGCTCCCTGGCTAACATATAGATATGGCAATGGCAGCCTAATTGTCCTCATAAGTACAGCATTTAACAAATGGCTATCCTTCCTTGTAATACGTTATAGTGTGTATTGTGTTAGGCTTCTGTCCCCCCAGGTTAATCTATTTACGCACCATTGGCGGTAGAATGGACATGCATTTGATCATCTGAAATGTTTCTATTTGTGAACACTCTGTTCTAATGTCATTAGCTAATGTTGAATATGTACTCTTTAAACATCTGGAAAATTATTAATGTCACAGATTGTTATCTTTTTGCCAATTGTCAAACTGTTTCCTTTCCTTTGAAAAACCAATACAAATTATTGAAGAAAAATATAACCTCTCTGAGAGAAGACAAGCCTCTCTTGCCCAGAACTACTCCTACTAGCAACCATGTGGGTCAAATGGGTATGGAGTTTTTTCCCCATGATGGACTGCTGTGTGGGTCATACATCTAGGTCTCCCATCATAAAATCTATACAACATTGTTTAGGAAATGGGGAATACTGATCTTCTGTTATTACTATATATGTATAACTTTATTTGTAAAGCTCTTTTAAGGTGCTGCAGCCCTGTACAATGCATACAAGTACAGTGTATAAAAATACACACAGGGAGGACAAGTCACATAAATTCAATACAATAAATAAACACAGAGCTTAAATAAGGACACAGAGCTTAAGTGCTAAGTGGTAAGAGACACAAAAAGGGGGTCCCTGCACCGTAGAGCTTACAATCTAAGTTTATCTTTAAATTAACAGTTCAGTGTAAAAATAAAAACTGGGTAAAAGAGTATGTGCAAAATAAAATGTTTCTAATATACTTACTCAACCCAAAATATAATTTAGAAAGGTTACAGTGACGCTTTTCAGCTCTCTAACTCTGCGTTAGTCAGAGGCTTGAAGGTGGGCTACATGGGGCATAACTGTTCAGTGAGTTTACAATTGATCCTTAGTATGCAGGTCAGATTAAAGAGCAAACTCTTATGACCAATGTACCTCCCACCTCAAGTCACTGATTGGTTACTGCCTGGTAACCAATCCTGGTACACTTTTAAAATTACTGTTTTGCATCTCCTTCAAGTTTGACGTTTCTAAAAGTATAATTTTATTATTATTATTAATAATAATAATAATAATAAAAATTGTATTACTAACATTTATTTATATAGTGCTGTATATATGTGTCAGTAAATGTGAAAGTAAATGTGTTTATACAACTAAATCACATGATTTACATACATATAACCTATGGAGTTACATACATCACAACCAATACCAGTACAAAAGGTGAGGAAGACCCTGTGCTTACAATCTAAAGGGAAGGGAATAAGACACAAGGTGTGGAAGAAGGCAAGATCAGTATTAAGTGGGTGAAAGATGTAGTACTGCGAATGGTATTGCATATGGTAGCAAAGCAGAGTAAGGGTAGAATTCTCAAAATAAGTGCGTTTTAAGAGATCTTTTGAAAGCAGAATGGTTGGGAGAAAGTTGGACAGACCATGGGAGAGAATTCCAGAGGAGGGGGGCAGCCCTTGCAAAGTCTTGAATGTGAGCATGTGAAGAGGGTGAATTTTGCCTTCATCTTGGGTGATAAATGATCGTATTTTGGATGTGTTCCTTAGGTGGAAGTGACATGATTTAATAAGTGACTAATAAACAAGGTTCTCTCTCCATATCCCTCTTTCATCTATTTCTCTCTCTCATCTCTCTGTCAATATCTCTCATCTAGCAATTCAAATCAAATAAGGTTTTTTGGAAGGCCCACATGCATTTTAGCTTTGCCATTGAATACGTGTTAAATTATTGACATCATATTTTTGCTAACTCACCCACTGCAAGTCAGACGTATGAAATCATCAACTTGCAATATGTATATGTTGCAGACTGGTTATTATGCAGCCATTCAGAATGCATAAAAAGAATGCTAATTAGTCATTTAGGATGTATATATTATATGGATTTCACTTTAAATTTGGGAGTTGGCACTGGCAAGCCTACATACAATAAGAATTTTAAAAGCCAGTTATTTCTGTTGCAGAGATTATCCTTGCTAACTGCACAGTTTGTTGTTATATATATATTTTGTTAGCATAAATGTTTTCTTACCTGTAATCATGTTGTATAATATTGGTGTAATGCCGGGTAGTGATGCTGCCTGTACCTGTGCTACATGGAATGAATAGATGGAGCTTAAAGAGACATTAGGATGGTGTCATGCCTTAAAAAGCTTCATAAAATGCACTGCCTATTAGGGTTGCCACCTGTCAGTTTTTGGAAGGGCCGTTCAGGTGAAAACTGCCAGTCCGGATTTCCAAATTAGGAAATCTGGACAGTACATTGGCATGGCTATCAGCCAATTGCTGATTGCAACATCACAAATCCCACCCCTGCCCAGAGTTGGGGAAACAGAAAGGGGACAACCCTACTGCCTGTGTCCTGGGCATTATACTCTACAGTGGTGAGGTAAAACGCTGGGGTTTACAAAAACTATTTCTCCAATAAATAAAAAAAGCTTTATTTTACTATTTTTCAGATGCTAGCCCTTTCTCAGCATCTGTGTGCGAATACAAATCAGAGAATTGTGCAAAATATAAGAGGATTATGTTCTTTCCCCATTGGAGAAATTCTTTGCCAAATATTGAATTATGAGTTTTAATCACTTTTATCTCAGTAAGACATTCCCACAAGGTTTTCTCTGAAACTGTCACTACATTACTGTGCAGGTTTGCTGCCGGCCCTTTAGACAGTCATTGGGTTATAATATGTGAAATTACCATTACCATTACCATTACTCCCTGAGTGGGGAGATGGTTCCGACCGACAATGAAATGATTGTTATTTTCAGCAAATCGTCTCCTCATTTGAGGCTATTCAGAATATCAATAGGAGTCTAATGAAAGTAATGCTAATAATAATAGTAATGCCCCAGGAGCTTAATTAACTGAAAAGAACTACCTCTATCATTCTCTTTATTTAAAAACTGTACAGTGGAGGACATATGCATGAATGAACTTTATAGTAGTAAAGGCTACACTCTTTGGAACGGATGAAAGCTATGGAACAATACTCTTTTATGTACATAGCTACTGGAGTGGCTTTATGTAAGGTCAATGTGAAGTCATAAAAAAGAATGTGTCAGTTGAATTCACACGTTTTTATGGCTTCCAACAAGTTTGTCTTTTGTTACTCAACACATAGTAAGATTACATAGTAATGGGGTGGGTGGGGGGGGGGG
>CM044446.1:79741928-79765181 GCA_024363595.1 Xenopus borealis | reverse complement strand
GGGGGGGGGGGGGGCCTGGACAGAAGTCCTGGTGGACCAGGGCCCCCCAGTCCGACCCTGGCTGTATAGTTCTACAGAACATTTTGGTGAATAAAAATAAATATATAAATGAAGGATAAGAATGTTTCCTTAAAATAATTGTTTGAGCTAATTTGGTTGAGGCAACGGTGCCCTTTATCCAGATAAACTGGATATTCTTTTAAACTGTAATTGGGGGTACAATGTTTATGATAAGCCTGCAGGCCACAAGTATAATACTAAACCTTTTATTTTACAGAACAAATGTTAGATTGCCGCAATTGTATTTATTGGTCTATAGAACACTACTAACATAACATTTAAAAAACAAACCAAAACTTCTTTCAGTCATAAAATGTAAGGTTATAAATTCTTCATGCATGACATTTTGATGCCTGTAACAATATAAGCTAGCCAACTTGTAAAACAAAAATCCCTGCTGAACACTGGTGGACATGGGAGAGGTCAGCAGAACTTTCATCTTCATGTTATTCTCAAAACAGGTTTTCAATTACTCTCAGTCAGCTGAAATTATAGGATCAAGAGCCAAGAACTTAAGGCAGGGTTTTTATGGGCCTAGAAAACAGGTCTGTTATATAAAAGAATAAAGCCACCCAATTTAAATTGAAAAAGGCTTTTGTTTCCCAGCTTATTATGCTTGTTTATTCAGTAGTAGACTTAGCATTTGCATTTTATTGCTTTAGAAGGATTTTTGACCTAGTAGCGAAATGACATGCGCATGTGTCTCATCTGTTGGAACAGGGGAATATAAATGGCTGGAGCCAACATCTGTTCCTCCATGAAAATACAACTTGGAGGGCGTACAATACGATCGTTAGAGTAATGTGTCTGTAATCATAAATGCAGTGGGAGATTCACTGCAGTCGCTAATTGATGGCTATTTGAACACATGGATAAGCATTTACCTTACAGCATGATCAAAAGGAAAGGTTTCCAAGGTAGCTTTTAAAATGAGGATTGTGTTTGTAAAATTAATAAAGGGGTGCATAGTTCATTTTATTTTTGTAATATGTGAATAAAATACTATCTATTTTCAATGATCAAGATATTAGAAGTAATTGATGACTTATAGGATCATATCAAAGCATTTGAATTAATAATTATCAGGGAATCCTTCTTTATTTCACGAGGGCTAATTACATTAATGGCGATATGTAAATACAATATTGTGGCACACTGTGTGTGTGTGCTTGTGTGTGTTTTTTCATGTTTTATATGTGCATTTACCTTCTGTTGGAACAGGGAGCGATGTGAATGGTTATGTATATACTGTAAAGTAATTTTGGGGAATATAAATAAAAAATATCTAAATGAAGGATAAGAATACTTGCTCATAATAATTATTTGGGATAATTTGGTTGAGGCATTTATCCAGATGAACTGGATATTCTTTTAAACTGTAATTGGGGGTATATTGTTTATGATAATCACTTATCGGAAATAAACCACCTGCCAGGAATCTGTATGTTGTCCCCCCTGTGTAAGTTTTCTCCAGGTTCTCCACTTTCCTCCTACACTACTATAGCATACAGGCAGGTTAACTGGCTCCTGATTAAATTGACCTTAGTGGGTGTTAATGTGATAGGTAGTGTAGTGGCATAACTAGATGTTACTGGGCCCCACAGCAAATTCATTTTAGGGCCCCCAACATATCCAAAGGTTGTCCTGTTTTACCAGTATTCATTGATATTGCATATGAAGGAGAGCCTCATGGGCCCCCTATACCTCCTGGGCCCCCCTGTGGCCGCAGGGTCTGCTTCCTCTGTAGTTATGCCCCTGATAGGTACCTTCGTTTGTAAGCTCCACTTGGTCACAGACCGATGGGAATGATGTATAATCTCTATACAGTGTTGCAGAATATGTTGGCACTATATGCATAAAGTATAATACAGTTATGGAGATCTGGAAACCCGTTATCCAGAAAGCAATTATAACAAAGCTCTGTCAAGGTTTCAGACCTCTGAAATACAAACAGGCAATTTAGAATCAGAAAGCCTGTGTAAAACCCATATTGTCTGGTTCACAACCCTACCAATAGTGGAATTATAATCAGTAGTTTACACCTTCTCAGACTGCATAGTTCATTCAAGCTTAATAGTACAAATTCAGACAACAAATTATGGGATAAAAAAGGGATTGCAAAATCTGTGTAAAAAGTGGTGGTGATCATCATCAGTTTTTACACAGTTTCCATGTTAGTACCTCTTATACCATGATTTTACTCCCCCACTGTGTGTATGCCAAGATTTATCATACAGCTTTATAAATACCCATTATTTCTCTTTGTGTGCAATGTGGATACAGAAGCGTTGCTCATGTATTTTAACTCTGATTTAGGGGCAAACTCACTAAGTGGCCAAAATGCGCTAGCGTTGCCTTCGCTAACGTTTGGCGCACTTCGCCAGGCGAATTTTCGCCAGCGCTGCACTAATTCACTAAACTGCAAAGTTACGCTCAGGTCAGCGAACGGTAGCGTAGTTGTGCTAGTGTTACTTTGCCAGGCAAAGCGCATTTACGCTAGCGATGCCTAATTTGCATACAGTATAATAGAAGTATATGTTACAGCCACTACATTACACTACACAAGCCCAGGAAACCTTTAATAAATAAAATAATGTTTTCCTATTGCCCTAAACATGTGCCCACTGTATAGTTGAGTTGCCATATGTTAGGAAATGTAGGGGGGGAAGGAGGGTAACCCCCCAAAAAATTTAGCTATTTTTCAGACTCACCCTACAAAAGGTAAAACACGCCAGCATTTTTTGGGAATTAGAAAAAATTTCCAATTTTTTTTTTTCAACCTCCTATCTATTGTATTGAACTTCGCCAGGTCTGACCTGGGGAAGTAACGTCTAGCGTAAGTGGTAACGTTCAGTAAAATGATCTTAGTGAATTAGCGTAATTACGATCCTTCATCGGTGCGCAACTTCGCCTGGCGTTATCGAAAATTCGACAAAATCAGTGTTAGTGAATTTGCGAAGTTACGAAATGACGTCACGCTGGCGAATTTTTGCTAGCGTTAGCCACTTCGCCCTTTAGTGAATTTGCCCCTTAATGCTCCACAAAACAGGCAGGATCATGTGGCCTCTCCTTAGTGTATATAAGATACAGATAAGAGGTGGTGTCTAGTTATCTTTTGTCATGACTGTATAGGTAGGTGGATGAACTATGTTATAACCTGACATGTATAGATCCCACTATATGGTATGTCAGTTAGAGAATTAGATTCCATTAGCAGATAAAGAAATGACTATAAAACTAATTATCTACACATAAGTAACAACACTGATTAAATAAATGGTTTATAAAAAAAAGATGCATGTCTTCATTGAATCCTGTTGGGATCTGTACCCTACCTGGCGAGTACTGGGCTTAAGCGTATCCAAGTGCAGTAATTACAACGGATCCTGTAAAGCTGAACAAAAAACAGTTATTGTATAGGTAAAACTATGGGAGTGCCCCAAGGGGTTTCCATTAAATATCAGAGTAATCAAAAAATTACCATATGACAGTCTACCAGAGCTTTAAATCCTGGATCTTTAAATATTTTCTGTCTCTTAACACCTCTTCCAATGCTGAAAACATTGCCTAGGAATTGTATTGTCCCTGCTGCTTCGTATTGATCCCACTAATGCAGAATCCCATTTTGCAAAGTCCAGAGTGGTGTAGAAAAATGGTGTTACAAGCATTGCATTGTCCTGCCAGCTTCACTATTATAATTAGATACAAGAGACTTTACAAAAGGAATGGAGGCACAAGGGAAACTCTATGTTCTCCTTTACTTTGTAGACATCAGAGCCAGTAATTGTTACAGATAGGGGCCTATTTATAAAATAAGATCCAGAATTATGGTGTTACGTAATAAAAGACACTAGTGGTCAGGAAGAAACACATGTGCAAAGGTAAAAAAAAGTCTCATATTGGCCATTTATTTGCTCTTTGTACACTATGTTCTACATTGTGTATTATTGTGGGCTGTACAAGTATAGTTAAAATAAAAAATTGCGAGCATAAAATGTGTTTAAAATAAAAAAATTTACGTTATATTTTTTATTTGGCTGTCTTGTAAATTATATTAGACATGCTTGTCTTGTGCCCCTTAGTGCCAGTTCTACAGTGGCTTGATTTGACCTTTTTTAATGTTTATCCAAACTGAGGACAGTTTCACTTTAGTCTCATATTCAAAATATATGACGGCAACATCACAGATGATGTGAACTGATCCTTCCACTGAGCCATTTATTGGCAAATGCAAAATCTCTGAGGGGACCAAGTAACAAGCAAATGGGAGCAATGCGTGATCAAACAGCCTTAGCTCTGACCTTGCATTACGGCTACTCAGGTGTGAAGAGATTATTGAAATGAGCATGCTTCACCTCGTTTTCTGCATGACTCACTTGGCACTGCATTGGGTTGCAAAACAAAATAACTGGACCTTTGTCAGGGGTTGACATAAGAACGTAGTCCAAGATACTAGGCAGATGTTTTATTAGCCATTATAATTGAAATATTATTATCATTTATTTATAAAGCACCTGCATTTTCCTACAGTGCTCAAGGGTGAACACCCAGAGCTAATAGGTTGGCAGATAGAAACAACTCTATTAAAATATAGGGGCACAGCATAAAACCAGGCTTTATGTCAGAGAACTCTAATATCCTAATATTCCTAATATCATTCCTGGCCACAATGAGCAAATTTGAATAGGGGAAAGTAAAAAGTGCACATTTATTTTATTGCATTTTATCCCTTGGCCCATTTTTTAAAAATACTTTCAGATTCTATTACTGGAAGGGTTGTTGTTCCATTATGGAGTGAATATGGAGCAGTCCTACTGCCAGTTACTACAGTTACTACCCTTATCCAGAAAGCACCAAATAACAGAAAGCTTGTCTCCCATAGACTCCATTTAATCCATATAATACAGATTTTTAGAAATGATTTCCGTATTTTCTGTAATAAATAAAACAGTACCTTGTACTAAAATGTAATTAATCCTTACTGGAATCAAAACCAGCCTATTGCGTTTATTTAATGTTTACATTATTTTTATTAGACATAAGGTATGAAGATCCACATTATGGAAAGAACCGTTATCTGGAAATCCCCAGGTCCTGAGCATTCTGGATAACAGGTCCCATACCTGTACTACACCATTTTTTGTTGTGCAGTGCACATGGATTTATCTATCAGTTTATCCATATTGCAGGGTCAAGAGTGCAAAATAATTCAGTGGGAAATTCCATTTGGGAATGCAGGATTACAGATAAAAGGTATGTTTTGGGTCTGCTTGAAACATATTTTCTGTAACTATGCCACTGTGCACATGCAGGAGGGTTTTTAGTTGTTGTGAGAGCTTTAATAAAATTGCAGGACTATGAATTAGGATTATTCAATGTATGGCTTGTGGCTGTTGCAGAAGTACACAGCTTTTGGTGGATTCTAGAAATTGACTTTCACTAACTATTAAAGCAGGGTCGGATTTACATAGCCCACTGCCGTTCGTTGCCCCCATACTCTGCCCTTTATTCGCAAATTTTCATCATCAGGTCCGGAGCAATGGGGATTGGTGCATGGGAAATTTTAAAAACTATTTCTATCCAATGTGGGTGTGGCTGGGCAGCAGGCCGCCCCCTAAAATCCTGTCACCCTAGGCCCGGGCCTAGGTGGCCTTTCCACAAATCCGGGCCTGTATTAAAGGGCAACTAATATAAAAGAATAATTAATTCTTGCCTGAATGCAATTGCAAAAGACCTAAGGAGAGCAAAATGTAACCTTTTATTGCTTATAAGCCTTTCGGATCTGGGGCATTGCCCTTTTTACATTGCAGCTTTGCTTAATCTCACTCAACAACCACAAAGCCACAGTCCACTACCATAGTCTATTATTTTACATGCCACTATAGACACTGCTGTGCAGCCTACAATATGCACAGATAAAGATTTGGTGCATTATAAAGCTTTACCACATTTTTCCTCTACAGCTCTGTGTGGTCCCACAATGCGGTTAGACCCTATAAAGACAGCTGTGCCTGTGCTCATATGTGGATCACTAAAATGCCTATAGTATTAGTGTTGAAACTCAACTAAATGCATCACTGTCTACAATAAGTAATGGAAAAAAAATTCAAAGAAAAATAAAAAAAAATGATAACAAATTCAATTTTAATCTTTCAAGCCAATGTTGGAATTAAAGTTGTAAGTGTGCCTCCTCTGTTCTGTATACACCATTAACAGGGCTGCCAGTCTTTCTGGGAAATTGGGCTACAGACCTTGATAGGAGGTTAGTTCATACTTTTCCCTGGTGGGTAGCATTGATGCTGTGTCTGTTGAAAGAAGTGTCCTTGACTAAGAACTGTATGTCTGCAATGCACTGGCAATGAAAGAGAAAATGAGCATGACTTTCAATCAAAAGATCAATACATTTAAGCCATGTAGAGCTTTTATATTAATATACAAACATTTATATTTACAGAATATTAGTCACTATTCTTGCTTTCATGTCATATCACAGCATCATATTTGACTGCAAGGATTTCAAACAAATGTCTCGAATGATATAATATAGAATAATGAGGTTGTTAGGGGGCAAAAATAACACATCTGAATGACTAATCTCTGTTTAGGACTTTATCATTAGCCGCCTTAAACATTACCCTAGACATAGGCATTGTTTTCTTTAATCACTCATGGGTATAGTTATAAAAGCAACTTTATGGAAGGGTGTTGCTCAGGCTCTTAGATAATAGACTCAGGTCTCATCCAACAGTTTTTGAAGGGCAATAGGAGATTATACATTTCATCAAAATGCCAGGATGGGGCCATGCTTATTTTAGAATAGTCTATTTAGAGGCTGAACACTTTAATGAGTGGCCATGGACTACACATTTTGTAAAAATAGAAATAAAATGTGCATATCAACAGAATCCTGTGCGGCATTCATTCTGCTTCTGGAATGCAATGGAAGCAGCAAAATATTTGCTAGGGAAAAAAGGTTACTATCTTCAGTCTTCCAATAGACAGCACTCAGTTGTTCCATAAAAATCCCTTTATTTTATCTTATCTCATGACAGAAGAAAAAGATTGCAATGTTTCGAGTGGCACCCCACTCTTTGTCTTACATATTAGACCTCTTTGAAGGGCATCTCCTTTTTCCTAAAAAAACAAGGGTGCATTTCATCTATATCATGCAATTTGCACACTGTGCACAATGTCATCCTAATGGTAAATGTTCCCTGCAATCCTTTATAAAGAAAAGAACACAATCACAGTCCTTAAAAAAACAAAAATAGCACATGGATTTCAATAGAACCAGAAAGTATACTTAAAAAATTCATTAGGTATTCTTGTTAAAATAAAATGAATTACATAAACATTTTGTATTTCTAGAACAAATAATAAATATTACCTAGGATGCTTCCCCTTGATCTGGAAGGATAAAATATATAAACCAAATTTCGCTCTACTGAATGGTACCATTATGATATGGATTAAAATTCCAGGCATCATACTACTCTGTTTGCCATTCTCTTTTTTTGATTGTCTATGTTGTTACTATGCTCTAAATGTCTAGAATGCCATAACCCTTGAAGAGAGACCTTTTGACTCATATAATTGACATGATATTATGAAAATAACTCTCATTACTCTCTCAGACCTTTGAAGGCTTTGAAACTGTTGCCAGAAGCATTTATGGTCCCCCAATAAACTTGATATGAGTGATTGGTATATGGCTACTTCATTGTTTGTTCCCTGTTAAGGAGAGGCCATAAATAAAAGAATACTTTATTCCAAGATATAGAAAAGATTTAAAGTATATCCTATTCCCTTATTCCATTAGTTTAATGTCTAGGGCTTGTGGTGAACATACTTTTTTGCCTACTAATTTCATTTGAAAATATGTCCAGTTCGTGCTGGCTTACAGATAAACTTCTGTATAACCCCTCCCCAACTACAGCCTGTTAGACAGTGAGATAAGGAGCAGCACATTATACTGAGGTTTCGCAGTAGCCTGTTGTTAGATTAAATTTCAGTTTCCGGTTTTATGTTTAGTGACAGAAATGACTGAAACCTTACATTATTATTATTATTATTATTATTATTAATAATAATAATAATAATAATAATAAAGTGTTGTTCACCTTTACATTAACATTTACTATGATATAGAGAGTGATATTCTGAGACAATTTGCAGTTGGTTTTCATTTTACATTACTTGTGGTTTTTGAGTTTTTTTTTTTTAGAGTTTAATTCAGTAGCTCTTTAGTTTGCAGTTCCTGCAGTCAGGCTGCTAGTGTCCAAATTAACCATACGTCAATGCATTGATTTGAATAAGGGCCTGAATAGAAAGATGAGTAATAAAAATAGTACTAGCAATACATTTGTAGCCTTTCAGAGCATTTGTTTTTAAGATAGTGTCGGTGAACCCCATGTGAAAGCTGGAAAGAATTGAAAGAAGAAGGCAAATAACTAAATTACCAAAATAATAAAATAAAAAAATATGAAGGCCAATTAAAAAGTTGCTTAGAATTGGCCATTTTATAACATCTTAAAAGTTAACTTAAAGGCAAACCACCCCTAAAAGTATGTTCAGCACAAGCATACTTCCAGTGCTCATATATATACACATACTTATACAGACCTATACACTCACATACATACAGTCACATAAATAAATTATACTAGCTAACTAGATCTTAAGATCACGATAGCCTTTAATATTATACTTGTTCAAGAAATCATCAAAGCCCCTCTTCAAGACTTGAATAGAATCTACCTACACATTATCACCGAGCAGTGCACTCCACAACCTCACTGGCCTCACAGTGACTACCTGCTCTGGTGCACTGATCTTTTCTAAGGTAAAAAAGATCCCCCCCATCTGACTATAAAGCTCTTTAATGTAGTTATAAAGAGTAACATATCCCCACACAAGTACCTTTTTCCTGGTATCCCAGTGTGACAGTCTGAAACTGCTCAATGAGAGGCCTTACCAGGGACCTATAAAGAGATAATATTATATTTGCATGCCTTGAGTTAACCCCCTAGATACTTCACAATTAAGGATGCCCCCAACACGCTACCACTTAGGGTATTACTCACATTTATGTAATTCCTATTAGTGTACATAACCTTGCACTTATCAACATTGAATATTTTTTGCTGCCAAGTTTTCCAATTTAGTCAAATATCTCTACAAAGTAGCAGCATCCTGCATGGAACTTGCAAATGTTTTTTTAATATGAACTCAGCAAGTTCTTTGTCCAAGTACAAATTTTATGTTCCAGGCCAATATTTGCTAATTTAACGAGTAACCTTCTTTACAGTAGTGTATAAAATGCTGAGTCGTCTAAGTAGATCTAATCCACTGCCACCCCAAAATATAGGTTTCTGCTCACCTCTTCAAAGAAGGCAATTAAATTACTCTGGGAAAATCTATTACACACAAATACAAGCTGGCACAAATTCATCAAATTGTGAGATTGGAGCTCACCACAGTTAACATCACTGACTTTCTATTAATTTCTATGGGATTTTTAACGTAATTTAAGATCATTTATCAGTGTGTGATAGTTAGAGTTCACCATTTGATAAACACAATTCTAAAAATCCCATAGGAATGAATAGAAAGTGATTTTTTTCTGTGGTGAGCTCTAACCTCACATTTTGATCAATCTGCCCCATAGCATAAGGATTTGCAATTTATTCTCATAACCTTTATTTCTATTATGCCAATGGTTTTTAAGGCACTCAGTGTCAGGATCGCGCCGCCCGGAGGCTTACCTTTAGCTCCGGGCGGCGCGTCCTCTCCATCCGGCAGCATATCCACAATGGCGGCGCCCATAGCCGCCACGTGGATATGCGGCGCCGGGTAGTGACGTCATCGCGTCACGCTTGACGCGATGACGTCACCGCGCTCGTTTTGGCGCGAATTTCAAATATTTAAAGGGCTATTGGACGCCATTATGGCGCCCAATTATAGGACCATACTGATATTGTTCCTGGGTGTTGTTATTGATCCTGATATTGCCTTTGACCTTGTTTCCTGTACTTTTGTTCCTGTGTTCCTGTATTTTGCCTTGCCTGGACTTTGTTCTATTTTTGTTCCTGTAATACACCTTTTTGCTTGAACCTGCTGATTCCTGCCTGCTCTTTGCCTAGCTACGTTATTGCACCCCTAAAGGCTTCCTCCTTGGTCCACTACTTCCCCTGGGCGCCTAACGAAGGCCAACCCGTGACACTCAGTAGTGGCACAACATTAGCAATTAGAGGTTTGGCAATTATAGAGCAAAGCTTGTTTAGTAACCTGAGATGAATAACATCTAATCCTCAAACTTTGTTTATAGTTATAAAATAGTTATATTATTACAATTTGGATGTAAAAAAGGACGATTTCATTTGCTGGTTCCTCAGCTGGGTAGGCAGATGAAATATAATAGCATTTCTTTTTACTATTTACATATTCAAAAAACATGTAAACTGAATTTACATTGACCTCTACTTTACCTTTCCTACAGTACTTGCCTTCAAACGTCAAGCATTAAGATGTTATGATTGGAAAATTATGCTAAAGAAAGAATTAATTGTGTGTCCCATGGCCTTTGGACTGGATTATGTGACACAAACCCCTCACTGATATTCATACAATAATTACTAGAACATTGTTAAGGGGGACCCGCCACACCCAAACAAATTTCAAAATTAACTTTAATTACAATATATATATATTATTTGAATCTTGTTTTCTTCAGTCTGGGAATTCATAGTTATAGCAAGCAGGCAGGAGCCATTGTGTGGATGCTGTTATTAAGGCAAGCCTTGCGTCAGAATATTGTTTGTGCACCAGAATGGGGGACCCGATGTCCATCCCCATGCCCTGGCTACACAATTAATTTGTGAAGAGAACGGAGGATGTGTGAAGAGCAGTGACATCTAGGAAGTGCTGAATTGAAAGTGAAAGTAATTGTCTGCCCCGCCTCTATGCCTAAGGCATAGAGGAGTGTCAGACAATATTTGATTGACAGCTGATATATTTAAATGAGCTTACAACAGCTATGAATGCTTTAAAAGAATAGAAATTGGATTTCATGCTTAATTAGAAAAGGACTTTTATTTTAAAGCTTTTTGTGTCTGGGTGACAGGTTGACATTAAAGGATCTAGATCTGATGCAGTTGCATGCAGTGATCACCTCTGTTAGCTATAGCAAGGATTTGGCTGCTGCAACTGTACATGTAAATAGAGAAAGTAGAAGTTATTCAGCTGCAAGTTATGTCATTTTTGCAACCCTCCAAACCTAACTAACTCTGTGGGAACTTCCACTTGATGTTGGGTATCAGAACTTTCAAATTCCAGAATGTTATTTCTTTGTGTTTTGTTAAAATGTTAGAAGAGTTCATTTTGTACATCCTTTCACAGTTTTTATTGTACATACAGAATACTCTCACATCTCAATTCAATATTTTTGTGCTAAACACACAGTGGTCCGCCTGGTTTAGATTTTCAATTACACAGGCTTTCATTATGACAAATATAGGCTGGAGTCACGCTGAAAACATTCACACAGTGCATAATTGCTGTGGGAATTCTCCCAAGCTGACTCTGAGTTCAACAGAGAGGAGACATACCAAGCCCTTAAATGGTAAATATACATTTTTTTTATATTCATATATTATATCACTTTATTTTCTCTTTCTGCATTCGAGGCATTGGAAATTATTTGCATATCACTGTTAATCATATATAGTAGTTATATTTAGTGATGGGCGAATCTCCCGAGATTCGCTTCGCCGAATTTTTCGCGAATTTCTAGAGAAATTCGCGAAACGGCGAAAAATTCGCGAAATGAGTCGCGGGACGATTTTGTCGCGCGTCGCGTCAATTTTGTCGCGCGTCTGTCGCGCGTCGCGTCAACTTTGACGCGTCGCGTCGTTTTCGGCGCGCGTCGCGTCTTTTTCGGCGCGCGTTGCGTCGTTTTCGTCGCGTCGCGTCAAAAATGACGCGCGACTGACGCCAAGCGAAATTTCGCTGGTGATTCGCGAATTTATTCGCCAGCGGCGAATCGCGGGAGTTCGCCACGAATTCGACCTAGGCGAATAAATTCGCCCATCACTAGATATTTGTTTGGTATGGAAACCTCATCAACTGGCTGTATGGCAGGTGTTACCAAATTTCCAAACTAGTCCCTAAAGCAGGGGGGGCAGTGGCTGCTGACAAAATCCATATTAAAGTATAGGGTGGCTTGTCTGACAGCAAATTATATTGAGATACAGGTAGCTGAGATCTGTTATCCGGAAACTTGTTCCAATTACAGAGAGGCCTTCTCCCATAGACTTCATTTTATCCAAATAATCCCAATTTTTGAAAATGATTTCCTTTTCTCTGTACTACTAAACCAGTACCTTGTATTTGATCCAAACTAAGATATAATGAATCCTTATTGGAAGCAAAACCACCCTATTGGGTTTATTTATAGTGATGGGCGAATTTATTTGCCAGGGCCGAATTCGCGGCGAATTCCCGCGATTCGCGAATCACCAGCGAAATTTCGCCGAAAAAACGAGTCGCGCAACGTTTTTTGACGCGACGCGTCGTTTTTGACACGACTTGACACGACGCGACTTGACGCGACGCGATTTGACGCGACGTGACGCGATTTGACGCGACAAAATTGCTATATGAGTATAGAGAGTAGGTCTGCAGAAGGTAATCTACTGAACGTTTTCTAGGCTTGTAGAACAATAGTCCTTTTGCTCCTCTGGCTCAAGATCCATTTGGCTGATTTCTATAACTATTTACATCTTTGCATGAATGCAACATATTAATTTAATTTAGATACGCTGATCCCTGGAGTTTACTAGGTGCTATAAAATCAGCAACCTGACTCAAGCATTCAGCAATAATACACAGGGTTACCAGGTCAGGAAACACACTTAATAACACAGTAAATATTGTAGCTAAGACATTAAAAAGAATTAGATTTTTTCCCCTACTTCTGGCAATGATTATAATAACACATTTCTGTTATTTCTTTATATATTTATAGCGCAGACTGAAAAATTCAATAAATTATTTATGTATAAAACCATTCATGGAAACAGTTCCAGTTAAAGCCAGAGTCTGGGAAACCTATTCATTTAATGAATACTTATATCACTATGCAGTGCTTAATGAAGAATGTATGTTCTGTCTGTGCACTAAATATGACTGCTTGTTAAATAAAAAAATACAAAACTTTGCTAAAAAGGATACAGACAGGTTCAATTTACCCTTGAAAGGGGGAACACCAGTGGTGTAAATATAGAGGAAGCAGACCCATCATATTCACATATGAGCCCCACATGTGGAGCAGACACTGTATACTACTATATTATAATGCAAAGGCATAAGGGCAATATTATTTCACTGGTGTATTTTCCCCATACACCTTAGTAAACAATATAATGTCTCTCTTAAATGAGAACTAAACCCTAAAAATGAAGAGAGCTAAAAATGTCATGCTTTATATACTTAAATTATTGCAACAGCTTAAAGTTTCAGCTTGTCAATAGCAGCAATGAACCAGGACTTCAAACTTGTCACAGGGGGTCACTATCTTGGAAAGTGTCTGTGACACTCACATGCTCAGTGGGCTCTGAGCAGCTGTTGAGAAGCTAAGCTTAGGGGTCGTCTCAAATAATCAAGCAGAAAATGAGGTTGGCCTGTAATATAAGCTGATGCTACAGGGCTGATTATTAAATTCTGATGCTAGCTCCACTGGTTTATGTGCTGCCATGTAGTAATTATTCATATTAATTACTAATCAGTCGTATATTGTGACATTTCTATTCTATGTGTACTGTATATTGTGAGTGGGTCCCTAAGCTCAGTAAGTGACAGCAGCACAGAGCATGTGAATCAGAGAATCAGCAGAAAAGAAGATGGGGAGCTACTGGGGCATCTACTGGGGAGACACAAATCTTTACTGCTAAAGGGCTGTGGTTGCCTTAGGCTGATACAGAAGCCCAAAACATACAACATTTCCAGCTACTTCTTTAGTTTAACTTTCCTTGTCCTTTAAGATATAAAAGAAAACAGATTATGTGTATGGCATGAGACAAGAAAATACCTACTTTGGATAGAAAAGAAAGGCATTAAATCCTCAGATTAAGGCAATTATGATCCACAATGAATAAAGATAATTAAAGCAAGATCATTTTTATTTCTAGAAGATCCACATACTCTAAAGCATCTGTGCCCTTTGAATTCGGGGGTAGTGAAATGGCAGCTTCTGATGGTGGGTGTGTAAGAGAGTAGGAAAGGGAATGTTGGGAATCCAGCACAATTACATTCAACAAAACACTTCTTTGAGCAGAGCAGAACAATCCTCATTTATCCCTGTGGGTTTGACTTCTTTAGCTCTGTTTAGAAACAACCACAGATTCACAGAAAGTTGCATGCTGGGCACATTTCCATTTGATATGGTTGGTGGCCTTGTTCCTGAATGGGACCCCAAAGGATTTCTTCCAGGGCCTCTCAGTGGGATATGCATGGTTTCAATGTCATTCTTACACTTATTCACACAATGAAAGGTAGATCACACCATAGCTGAAATTCCACACATTCCACAGACAAGCATCTTGTAGTTAATGAGGGATTTCCACTGAGTTTGCAGTCTTTATTTCCCTTCATTTTGTAATAACACTGTCTGCACAGCAGTCCCTGACAAAAGTGCTGGTATATGCTGGAAGTCCTTACAAGACTGATGAAGGGTCATATAAATAATCCAGTGAACTGAATGATGTTTGATCACTTGTAAAGTCGGGGTGGTCTTTATAATAGGGAACTTCCATTATTCTGGTTCACCAGACGTTGTACAGTACTGCTCATTGCTGTACAGGTTAAAGACCAGAGACAAATTTCTCCTGCTGTTGCCAAATTCAGATTCCCAGGACCCCGGCGGCCAGTGCTGCTATATTGAAACCCATGTTGTATGACTACATACCTCTCCCTTCCTCTAAGTTTTTGCTTCTGTTGCAATTGACACAGAAGGCGGCTACCGAATCAGAATATAACTAGCAGCCTCGAATTATACAGTTGCAATGTTTTTCTAAACAAGTAACATACAAGAACCGTGTTTACTGTCTGGTTATTGATAACAATGTACTGATGAATGTGGCATGCTGACAGTAGGAAAAAGGCAAAATAAAAAGACAAATAGCATTTCAGGTATTTTTAGATGAAAGGAACACAGTTTTGACCATTTGTAATTGCATATTGTGAGTATTTTAGTTGGGATTGTAGGAACATAGTGGAATAAACTCAATATATGTCCCAGATTTCAGTTTCATGTGGAGAGTATTGGATAGATGTTATCTGTCAGGATAATGTTTCCCTAGGGAAGAAGAGTGGATGGTTATTGTCTGATTACTCTATAGTGCAGTGGCTGTCAGTTTTAGCACCCAACACCTTTGGCCAGGGACCCCTTTACTAGTCCAACCCCTTAGTACATGAAATGAGTACAGATATGGAGAAATATTGATATTAGTCATCAAGCCATAGTTCCAAAAATATCTAGTACAGTAAATACATATTCACCCCAATTTTCACCCTAGTTGTCTTTCAAGCTGAACTTTTAGGTGCATTTTGGTGCATCCACTCTCAAATGAGAGTTATTCCTAATTCTCACCATCAGTGTCCTTCAGTCTGAGTTCCCCTGCAACTGCTACAACTTTCCCTAGGTGTTGCTATCAAACCAGTTTGGGACCCACTTCTAAAGTGTATAAAAACAAAGGGATGATTTACATTAGCTCCTATAGAGACCCTCAGTTATGATAGAAATTGGAATGAGAGACCCACAATGTATTTGAATTTTGGGCCGATGTGAAGATCTGAAGTCTTAGAGGGGACTTTATGAGTAGCTAGCGAGGGTTAGATATGGCAGTTTTTACCCTATACAAAATGCACCAGCTTAGACACAGGTAATGGGTCAGAAGTGCTGAAACACAGAGCTGAATCTCAGCAAAATAATGCTGACATTCAGTGACCTACAACATAAAGTAGGATGGAAATATTTTTTTTTGTACTTGGACCCTTAGTCTTTGAGAATAAACCCCATGTGATCCTGGTTAGGCAGCCACATTAAAGTTATCATAATACAGGTACTTATTAGTAAGGAGCAGAGTACCCAGAATAAAGAACACCACTGCAAAATTGCTGGAAATCCTGATAAACAACCAACCAAATAACACAGCTATATAGTAACATGGGAATTTAGTTCCCTGCTCATGTAACCCATATCAACCCACTTGACCCATAATCAAATGTTTACAGACATTATTCTAAGGCTATCTAGACCAGCATTCTCTTTGCATTTGAGAACCTGATAAAAAAAAATCTCAAGGTTCTGTTGCACAAACACAGATTCAGCTGTAGAAAATATTTCCTTAAAGATCCCAAAAACAGAAAAACCCCAGGTCCCAAGCATTCCGCATAATAGATCCCATTCCGCTATTGTGATGTTTCTATAACACACTCAACTATAATTGCTTTTTTGTTCTAAAGCAAAATCCTTTATGACTACATAATAAATGTAATGTTTTGTCCTGATCCTTTTTTGTATTAAATTATGGAATGAGTTGTAGGTTTCTTTTATAATAATAATCAGGCAGCCACTCGTCTGTGAGTATATCGGATTATTCAGCTCTTAGTGTGCACAAATCATAAACACTTGAGTTAAGACGTTTACAGAAAACGTCTAGAAATGTTGTCACCACTGTTGCTTCATGTCGGCCTCAAGGGGGACAGTCTTTCTAAATATTAGGCCGATTAAGAGCAGACTGTCTTGTAGTGCCATATGTTGATCAAAAACTGTTCATGCTCCATTAAAAGCTGAATGATCTCTATGAAGTAAAAATGAGCATATAAAAGAATCAAAAGAAGTTCTATAAGTTACCATAAGGACTGTAAAAGCTAAAGATGAGTAAAAAACATCTGTTTTGCTTAGCTAAAAAAGAAAAGAGGCATGCTGGCGTTTACCTAATAAAATAAACTGACTGCTGGTACCCAAATTTGCAGCTCCTGAAAAAAGATAGATCTGTTGGAATATGTTAAGGGGTTTTGCCATTTTTACCCTTAAAAGTGACCACAATTTGCTATGACACAGGAACCTTTAAGATGGCTATATAACCAGAGAAAAACCAGGACCACTGTTGCCCCCACCCCACTTTAAGCACCAGGAGATAAAAAATAACATAAAGCTTGGGACTGAAAATGCCACAGCTTTTAACTAACACATAACATTAATACAAACTAATTCATGATTTAGCTTACAATAACCAAATGGTACCCCAGTAAGGAGTGTTGAATAGAAGGTAACCATTACATACCTTGCAGGGCGACACTCCAGGTACCTAACCTCAAGGGAGCAACACTGAAAGCAATGCTAGTTAAGTAATTTCACAAGACCCTTGCATGCTGTAAACCAGTCTCTAAAACAGCCAGATACTTACTAGTACTAATGGCTAGCCAGTATTAATGCTACTAAGTACTACTGCCCACCAGCATGGCTATAGATTCATACTGCCGCATGCAACTGTTTGCCTTTTAGCACACACACTTTCAAAACCCCTGATATGCTGGGGGGAAAAAATGCCCACCACCCAAAAAAAAAGGGATACAATTAACCCTTCCCCACCCCTTCTTCAGGAGTATCAGTATTTCTAATTCCTAAGTATAAAATCAAGCCTCAATTTTACATTACAGATTTTAAGTTTTTCCTTCTTTTTTATATATTACGCACAATACAAGTCCCTGTTTTATATTTTCCTGGATTTTACACCATTTTTTTATGGTCCCCTAAAAAGTGTAAAATGGGGGTTCTACAGTACACGCTTATGGCATAATTAGGGACCTATGAATCCAGGTATAAATTTAGCAACTGGGTCCCTATTGTCCCTGCAATTAGTTAGAAAAGGCAACTTCTGAGTTTAGCAACCATTGTGACACTGGTTATTCCCAACCTCATCACCTGATATCATAACAGATTATCAGGCTGCCTACCCACTGCCTATCCACTTATAGCCTGTAACACTGTGTGTATAATTGTGGACTGCCAATTTTACCCTCAAATGGGAAAATCATTTTTTTTCCATAAGGGCATCACCTGCACCCCCCCCCCTGTAGTTGCACCTATGTCCTCATTATTTCAGTGTCAAAACTGAGCACATGTTCTGAACACCATCTCTTTCTTCTGCTACAATAAAACTTTTTATTTTGTGCAGCCACACTATAAATTAACACTCATCTTTTTTTAGTGTAGACTACTGTAACTTGCTGTAGACGGGTCCTTCTTCGTCACAGATGTCTTCTGTCATTCTTTTATATATTTGCAAGCATTTGAAGTCTCTCTTGTCCTGAATCTCTATTAAATTGTGCACTATGTATAATTTCTTCTTATGTCATTCACAGCCCTTCATTGCAATGCCTTTAGACATATGACAAGACTAGCATCATCCCCAGTCTACTACAGGTTCTCTCTGCTCAGCTGTTCTATGTCAATACAGCTCCATTACACTTAAAACCATTTTCTTACACAGTAAACTATATCTAGAAAACACTTATCAAAGTCTAAGTATCATTCACTAGTGCCAGAATTGAGTTTAAATATCACATCACACTAGCTCCCATACCCTTCAGAGATTTGCTAATCTATTGTGTTTCTGTTTATTCTCCTATATTTCTAATAAGACTGCAATCCATTTGAGGCTGGGATGTCCTCCTCCTCCTCCCTCTCATGTTACACAATAATGCCCTAAGGGCTATGGCACACCAGACAATTTGACCGCCACATTCCCATGCCATCCCTGTCTGACATTGCCGGTGTCAAAGCATTTCCCATAATGTTTCTTTGTAAATCTACATCTGTAATGCCTACTCATATGTACCTACTGTATCTCTCAATAGGTTTTGCAAAGATTATTTGGTAATTTTGCAGGTGGTCCCTGTAAAGGTTCAATACAAGAAGTAGCAGTACTCCAAACTCATTAGTTAACAACAACGCTAAACTTCCCCCCAGACAAAGACTTTTGGACATCTCTAATATAAAGACTATAAGACTTTAATAGATAAATGTAACCAGAAAACGATTAAAAAAGCAGCAAAGCACACAACATGGAAAAAAGGATTTGCAATAATTTCATGTATATGTGTTTAGGTATAAACGTTTGTGTGTATATGTGTGTGTGTATAGATATATATGTTTTCAGATGTATGAAAGTAGATGTATGAAAGTAATTATATTTTTGGCAAAGCGATCAGATAAGTACCCCATATGGCTACCGGACTACTTATCAACTAAGAGCAGACCAGCTGGCATCACCATGCTGTTTAATTTAATCCTTTCGTGCCTGGAAGGTTAGTAAAAATGTGCATAGTCTAATGTGGATTAATCATGACTCTAAAAAATATACCAAACAAAAAACAACCCAGCAAAAATGCTAATTTTAGCAAGCATGGCCTATATGTTTTTCACCCTATGCCTAACCAATGATTTAGAGAGACAATTAGAATGGAAGAAGTGCTGCTCTTGTAAGTAACCATTACGTCTTTTTTTTAGAGTGAGTGTTAACCTCTGAGTGCTGATATGCAAATGGGATCCTGCAGGATAATGCATGGTATTACTTAATGGAAAACTGTAGTTAAAGTCCAGGCTTCTTTTGTACTTCCTAGTACTAGTAAATATATTTATAGAAATGTACATGGATAAGCAGAACATGGGATTTGTTTACATGCATTTGCAGTTAGGAACTTGTTGGTTTGTAGTAAAGATGATTTTATTCTGCTAATGTTCATCGTATATGGAGGGGAATTCATTTCTAAAAACCCCTAAATGAAAATATCTGCTGTCCTGCCTTACCATTTGCTTGACCTATGACAGACCTTCCCGTACTCAGTTGCAATGGCTTAATGATTATTAGTAGTGACCTGGTGAGCCATTTATGTTCCTCTTTAGTAATCAGAGATGCAGATGGAGCCGAAAATGTAACGAAAGCTCTATAGATGTATTGCAGGAAATTATTATTTCAACAGTATGTAGAGTTGTGGTTATGACAACACCTAAATAGAATTCATGCCTGAGCTGTCCTGGTATAAGGCAAGATATGTCTGTTGTTGTTTTGCCAGGTTGAAAGTAGAAATCCTGAGTATTTATTGACCATGGAGGCAAAAAAAGCAGTTTTTTCCTCTCTCTACAGCAGTGATGCCCAACCAGTGGCTTGTGAGCAGCATGTTGCTTCCAGTGGCCTTAAAGTGCTTATTTTTTAAATACTAGCTTGGAGTAAAGTTTTGGTTCCAGAAAACCCCACAGTAATGCCACACAGAACCTTCTGTAAGCTGTCAGTTCCCATAGGCTCTAACAAAGAGCTAATCAAATTTCTTGTGTGGCACCCCTGGAACTTTTTTCATGCTTGTGTTGCTCCCCAACACTTTTTCCATTTGAATGTAGCTCACACGTATAAACAGTTGGGGACCCCTGCTCTACAGTATATAGCACACTTTCAAAAAAACGATGTTTTTAAAGTAGGCTACAAGCTAATTATTAAAATCAAAGACACATTACAAATGTACTTTGCTGACTTGCACTGTGAGCACAGCCCTTCTAGCTGGGAGTATCTTCAGGTTTTTTATATAAATTTAATTTAAAAATTAGTTTTCAGCTAATGTTATCATGATAAATGAGTGACAGCTGAATACTGAGCTCAGTTCCCTCAGAAATCCGCATAGCAAAAGGCTGTTATTCACATGAATGCATAAACTGTGCCACAATAGAATGTTTTTTTTTTTTTTTTTAAATGAACCAGATGGTAGTCACCTAGCTACCATATCTGATAAAACCAGGGCCCTTTCTGTAATATCCTTCTGCTGTTTAATCAGCAAATTCATACATAAAATACTAGAAGCCATAAAGATGAAGAACAATCAGTTCATGTAGCCTAATCCCATATAGTGTGGCATTACAATTTGCTATGCAATTATAAGAACTGATTCATTAACATCACTTCATATTATTGCATTAAATGGCATGTTCAGGGACTAGAGCTTGTGCTGAAAATACTTCCTTAATATTATTTGAATTCATATATATGTACATTTTTATTTGTTGCTTTCAATAGGGCAAACAGCGAAAATAAAAACAAAAATTATCTTTTGCAATTTCTTGATTCCTAAAAGCAATACAAGAGTAGGAAGAAACTGTAGTTTATCAAATCCATGGTTAATCCCCATGTATAATGAGCTCCACTTTATCTGTAAAATGTGAGAAACAGGATGCTGGGGGCAGGGCGGGGAGCTTGTTTATATGGAGCTCATTATCACAGGGAGAGGGGACAGTAAGAGTGAAAAAAGAACAATGATCTTTTAGTGGTTTATAACAGACAATATCAAGAAAACATGGATTTTTCTCAAGGTAATGAATAGGCAAAGTTATATTTGCAATACAAATCCTCTTTATTGTGATTCTGTGTATATAGTTGTAAATAATTGTAAATAAACAATAACTATGCGTACAAGAGCCTCCTGAAAAAAGATATGTATGTTTGTACATGCTCTTTAGTTGTGTAAACATGTCTGATATTAAATAACAAAAATATTGCACCCATTTGAAACCTCTTCTTATAAATATATATCTTCTAATATATAATTATGGATATTGAAGTCTTAGCAGGAGGAAAGCTGGTGTGTGCTACTATCTGCTCAACAAGTGGTGAGTACAAAGAATAAATAAGCATTTAATATTTTGTTTTAAGTTTATTGTTTAACAAGTGAACTTTCTGATATTATTTAGGAATAATATCAGTCATGTGATACAATTCCTGCAGCAAGTAATGTTGTAATGTTTTTTCTTCATTGTGCTTAGTCTTATGGTTGAGGTTAAGAGAGAATTTAGCCTGGTGCCCATGTTATTGACAGATGGAACGTTGCAATTTGACAAATATAACATTAATCGATAGTGACACCACTGCCCTAATACAGGGTATATTTTCCCTTAAAGTGGACCCGTCACTCAGACACAAAAATCTGTATAATAAAAGTCCTTTTCAAATTAAACATGAAATCCAATTTAAAATTTTTATTAAAGCATTAATAGCTGTTTTAAGCTCATTTAAAAATCTCAGCTGTCAATCAAATATTGTCTGCCACTCCTCTATGCCTTAGGCATAGAGGTGGGGCAGATAATTACTTTCACTTTCCATTCAGCACTTCCTAGATGTCACTGCTCTCCACATAGAGTCCTGCAGCGGGTCGGGTACCCATGGGTTACCCGCAAATTCTCGCGGTACCCTGCGGGTTGCTCGTAGAATTTCTGGGTGCGGGTATAGAAGCGGGCTGGTGGTTCTGCAGGTTGGCGGGTTGAGGGTCGGGTCGCGGATCCTCGCTTTAGGGATCTTTACTCCTTTTTCTGAGCATTTCTACTACTGATGATGTCACATCCGGTTTACAATGACAGCACTTCCTGTTTTACTCCTTTTTTTTCTGATCCCGGCTACTTCCGATGATGTCACTTCCTGTTTATGATGACAGCACTTCCTGATTCTTGATGGTCAGCAGGTCGCGGGTTGCGGGTACAGTTCGGGTCGCGGGTCCAAGAGGGTAAGAGTGCGGGTCGCGGGTCAGGGTCCGGGTTGCGGGTACGGGTCGGGTTCGGGTCCCAAAAAATGGACCCGCGCAGGACTCTATCCCCACACATACCCCCATTTCTCTTAACCATTTAATTGTGTAGCCAGGACATAGGGATAGACATCGGGTCCCCCATTCTGGTGCACAAACAAGATTCTAAGATGATGCAAGGCTTGCCTTAATAACAGTGTCCACAAAATGGCTCCTGCCTACTTGCTATAATTATGAATTCCCAGACTGAAGAAAACAAGATTAAAATAATTTATATAGTGTAATTAATGTTCATTTTGATTGACTAATGTGATAAAATAGGATTTTGAATATTTTTTTGGGGTGACGGGTCCACTTTAAAACAAAAAAGAAAATCCAGTAAAACTAAGGTTAAAGAGAGAGAGATTGGAACAGGCCAACAATCGAGCTTGACCTTGCGACAGGTCATTTGTTCCTCTGTACAAACAACAAAACAAGATGTTTCACAGGAATTCTCCCAAATTACCTGTTCCAATGATTTGAATAGACCTATTTCTGTAAATGCACACTAATGTTTTTTTTTTTTTTTTT
>CM044446.1:79717175-79732301 GCA_024363595.1 Xenopus borealis | reverse complement strand
GCGAAAAGTCGCCCGGCGACGGATCGCCCCCGAATCTCCCCGTCTGGACTAGCCCTTAGTCTTTGTGCTAAAACAAAAAAAATTCTATTATATATATATATTATTTTTATACGTTATAAAATAATTCAAACGTTATTTGTGTGCACTCAGGCCAACATTTCCTGCTACAAACAGTTCACCCCTGCTTTAAATTCTTCACTCACAGCAGGGGCTGTTGATTGCAGCAGGATGAAACTGTTGAAGAGCATAGGTTTGTTATAGGTTTCACTGGTCCTAGAAAATGACATGATTTGGATAGTGTAATTGATTGGATTTGGAATGTCTACATGACAAACACAGCATGCTAAAAGTGGAATTTTAATAAATCATTCATATGGGGAGTTTATTCACTCTGGTTTACATGGAAAAGGCATGGTTTCTTCAAAATTCCCGCTTGATTAGAGCAAAAGGGTTCAGTTTGCTGAAATTTTGGTTCAGTCAATAGTGATGGGCGATTCACCGCCAGTGAATAAATTTACGAAACGCCATTAAAAATTCGCCTAGGTGAAAATCTGCCGTTGTCTCATTATGGATGCGGACGTCCATTTTTGGACGCCGCCGTCCATTTTTTTTACTCCAGCAATGTGCGCTGGTGTCCAAAAAAGCCAGCGAGACACTGGTGGCATTTGGTGAATTTTTCAAATTGCTTGAGAAATTTGTGAAAAATTTGGCGAAACGCAGCAGATTCGCCCATCACTATCAGCCAACCAATATCTTATTACACAGTTTTAATAGACTACATTTGGCTAAAATACATAAGTGTTTTATTTTTCCTTCAGCTTGGACATTTGATTAGCGCCTACAAATACAGGTCTGCAAAGATTGCAAAACCTCTGACTGGGTTCAAGACACAATCATCATGGAATATATGTATTCTGCAGATGCCACTGGATGTTTTTGGTGCTGGGAGTCATTAACAATGCTGAAAACAAAAATCCTGCTGACCAACATGCAATGGCCTCACTTGTAGAGGCACAACGAAGGCTTTCGCACACCCTTTAGGGAAAATAAGCAGATGACCTGGTGCCTCGTGTGCAGAGGATGCGGCACCCTCTAAATAGTCCAATATAGAAAAAACACACACCGGCACACAGGAGTTTGAAGTGCAGGGACAACCCTTGCAACTACTTTTTACTGCGGAAGTGCAACGTTTCGGAGGACACGCCTCATTTGTCAAGCATATGTAACATATCTCACATGTAGAGGCACTCTGTTTGCACCGCCACAGGCTGTATTTCTTTCCATGTTGATATGAATTACAAATGTTTCAGATCCTCTGAGAAAATATGAAAATGTGGTGCATCATAGTATCTAGGGCTTCACAAAAAATTGCACATTGCGACCTAGACTCCAGTTTAAGTAAAATAATAGTTTTTATTGGCTCCATATTTAAAAAACAGGCAATGGGACCAAAGCCTTAAGCATTTCAGGCTCTTACACCTAGGTGCCTATGAATTAAGTGTGTAAGAGCCCAACATGCATAAAGCTGGCCATAGACGTAACAATTACAATCTTTCTTGGAAAAGATGTTTCCAAGAAAGATCGTTCGTTTCAATACACACGTGTAGAGCTGAATCGTCAAATATACAGGTAGAAACAATAGAATTCTACTTGTATCTGACGATTCAGCACTAACAATGGCCGATGTTAAGGTTCTTTCAAAGGCATCCGATCAAAATTTTCCGTCCAGCCCGATCAACCAGCCGACCGATATCTTAATCTTCTGACGATATCGGTCGGCTCATTTCCCACCATACACGCACCGAATATCGTATGAAAATTCGTTTCGTACGATATTACCTGTGCGTCTATGGCCACCTTTAGACTTAGGCCCCCTTGCCTGTTTTTAATGTGGAGAAAAAAAAGACTACTATTTTGCTTTAGTTGGAGTATGTGTGCTGTCTGATTTATGCCGAACATATCTATTTATCTATCTATCGATCTATCTATCGATCTATCTATCGATCTATCTATCTATCTATCTATCTATCTATCGTCTGTCTGTCTGTCTGTCTGTCTATCTATCTATCTATCTATATATCTATCTATCATCTGTCTATCTATCTATCTATCTATCTATCTATCTATCTATCTAGAAAGATGGTCTTTATTTAAGTTATTTTACTTTATACACCCTACGCCCCTATTTCTCATTTTCACCTTTAAAAGTATCCTGCATGATATGTCTACAAAAGTGTCAACATCATCTTCACCAGTAAGAAAAGACTTAGCCCAATAACTGTTTAGCTAAAATAGTCGCATATTAGTCAGATCCCAAGCAGATATACAGTATATATATATATATATATATATAGACAAATGCAAAAGGTCCTCTGCACTCAACCCATTATCAATATATTTAAGACATTGAGACATTCTGTGCATACATCTACTAAAAAATGCCTTACCCTTTAAACAACAGGGATTGTTTGTCCATATATTGCAATATATTTAGGCTGGCCAACTACGTCAAAGTCATCCCATATCTGGCCAGTCCTACGCTCAATTTTCATCTGATTCATTAAGAATTCCATTACTTCATTAAACATTTTACAAAGGGACTAAGTTTTACCTGCAACTTACTTGCTGCTTTCAAAGTAAAACTCCCAATCATGGTTGCCCTTTTATTAGACACCAGTGGGATCACCTGACTATAGCTGGGAAGGGTGGGGGCTACAACAGAGAGCTGGTCACTGCTCCAGTATAACTACAACGAACAAGAAAAAGTTGTGCTCACCACTAATTTTTAAAACCATTAACCATATAATATATATATATGGTTATATATATATATAATTGTGCCATAAAGGGATCTTCTATTGACGTTGTTCCAAGGGAGACAGAGCATCTATTGAGGGAAGAATGGTTTCCTTGATTATAATATGACATACTGGCATTCCAAATGCAGCCCATGTACAGTGTAACAATGTTTTCTCTGTCTCAGGGAGCTGAATGAATCCTGGGGAACTTCTCTGCTTATTCCATCATAAAAGTCCTTTTTCCTTTCACTGTAAATATTTGACTTGCAATATGATCATTTGACATTTACAACAAAAGTTTCTATTCCAACCATGTTTTGGAAAATAGAAATCTAAAATAGCACTGTTCATCTCTTTCATAAAATAGCAGGGCTCAATATATGAAATCAAACACTGCCAAAAAAAAGGTGTTGTTTTTAAACCTCTGTAATTATTTTTTTTCCAGCTCTGGTCACAATATTCTTGACATACAGTTTACATAATCATGTTACAGTAAAAATATTATTATAGTAATAATAGTGTATTTCTATGCTATATACAAAGGTTACATAGATAGGGCTCTTTAATGGGTAGTATATCTCTACTTGTCTCTACTCATCCCCTAATAAAAACAAATTAGTAAAGTGAGAGGACCAGAGGAGGCTTGTAGAAACTCCAGGGTAGTACTACATAGATGTAAGAGGAATGTTCATTTGATACCCAGCTAGGAGAGTGGAGAACACCTTCTCATCAAATCCCCAGATCACCATCTTATTTTTATTGTTATATAGTTATAGTTATATTTTTTGCCTTTTTTTGTGGAAAAGAGTGGGTACACAAACACTAGATAAAGGGAACATACAAACTCTTTGCTGATCAAAGTCCATATCAAAATCAAACACAGGACCCCAGCACTAATGCAATACCAACCACTGAACAACCACACTATGTTGACACAAGGGGACCGATTTACTAAATTCATGTGAAGCATTCGAAATTCGATCGAATTCCGATCGTATGATTTGATCAAATTTTCGAATATGCAAATTAGGCCACTTCGATCATCGAATATGCAAAATTCGATTGTATCCAATAGATCAAATAGATCGAATATTTGATCATGAACAACAGGGCTGAGGCTTCTATTCTATAGTGTTGGAGATTGTGTTTTGACTTTATCAATACAAGATAATATTAATCATAAGCATGGTTTTTCATTAATGATATTGTTATATGTATAGTGTAACACATATTTTATTTCATGCACTACTTAAACAGCATCCCAATAATAAAATCATAGAAACAGTGAGATTCTTTTGTGCCAAGATATTATAATTTGTTGCATTTGCACACTGCTTTCTGCTATTGCAGAGACCTGTGTCTACCACCTTGAATAGATCAATATCTGTGTTCAGCAGTGCTCCATAAAGAGGAGAGGATGGGGGAGGCAGGCATGCTTAATTCAGAAGCGCAAGATAGGGAGCGGCATAGAATGCCTTATGGCAGGTGGTTAGGAAAGGTTTGGCCTACACTCTTTGATGTTGCGCTGTGTCAATTGTGCTGTTCTTTTTTAAACTGCCGCAAGGTGTACAGTGCAGACATATTCCCTCCAGAGGTGTTGCCTGAATGTACAGTAATTTGAGTATTCTTGCTACCCTTAATGCGCTTGCAATTCTACCAAGGGGTATCGTAAATGACGCTATAGTTTTAGTCCAGGAAAGCAGTATCACACTGGCATAACATTTTTTATTACTGACTTTGCCCCATCACTTGGAAAATTTCCTGAGGACACCCATGTTTCTGTTTATTTCTGGCTGGGTTACATTACAGTTTTCCCTCTTTAGAGAAAGTGCTTTCGAGCATTACTCCCATATGTTCTCTGTGTAGGATGTGCTAGTGGATGTTCCATTTCTGGATTGCATTCTTAAATGAGGATTTGGACTTGTGCAGACATTTGGAGATCTTCCCAGCAGTGTGAGGACAGAGGCAATAAACAAAGTCAAGAATCATGCAAAGTGAAATATTCTGAATGCAGAATGCTCTGTCTGTGTTGGGGAAGGTCTGCGCATATAAACAGGTGCTTTGGAGTAACAGCTGGCGGACTATCTTCATTAGAAAGACCTTACTATGCCTGTAGCATCAGGGAAAAATACTGGATTGGTGCCCTTATTCTTCTATAGCATTTCTTATTCAATAAACAAATACGATGGAAACTGTCAGATTATTATTAATGAGCTCACTGCTGGCTTTTTAAACCCATATTCTGTGCTGCTCTTGAACTATTGTGCCATTTAAATAGTTTCCCATTCTGTTTGCCAATAAACACAGTTGCACCACGTTCCAATGTGGATGTTAATAGCACATATGCACAGCATATGTCTCTTTCTGCCTCCTAGTTGTTTTTCATACACTTGCACTGCCTTAGGAAATATGTAAACCAGAGGTTTCCATGGATGGAAGTATAGATGTCCAGTGTGTTGCCCTCCAGAAAATTTGCAGCAAATTCCCAGCAAATTCCCTTGATTCACGAAACGCCCGCAAAAATTCGCCTGGCGGGAAAAAAAAAAACAAGACGCGCTGAATATGATGCAACGCTAATTTTTCAGCGAAATTAATCTGGATAGATTTGCCCATCACTATCAAAGATGATCAGAAAGTATTTACTGTAACAGATACAGTGCCATCTGAACAGGAGAAATGACTATGTCATCCAAAAGCCAAGATACAAAACTCTACACAATGTCTATCTATGTCTAGATGAGTAAAGCTCCCCATAGACGCAACGATATTTCCCTGCTGAACGACCGATCTTAGGGAAGTCCGACCAATCTGTCAAATTATCGTGCGGTTAGTGGGATACAAACGATCGTTCGTCTTATGATTTTTCGTCCGACATTGGTCTGATGATTGATCGGCCAGGTTAGAAAATCTTTATTGGTCCCCATGCAATCTACCTATGTTTGCAGGGCCAAGCAGGCTGCGATCCTTCAGTTTTGCCGGCAATATCTCCTGAAATGGTCTTTTTAGTTGATGGACACATCAGGCATTTAAGTGATCGTTTTGAGACAATCGTGGTCTCACGATAACTATTGGATCTTTCAAAAATCTTTACGTCTATGGCCAGCTTAAGGCACCAATGCTACTTTGATCTCTGTGAGAATGCTCACTGTACAGCAGGTCAATTCATATCAATGGAACCACAAGTTGGCCTGGACCAGGAATTACCATCACCTGAATTCAATTAAAGAAGTATGTTTAAAACTGATATTTCCATTAGTTGTGGTGTAATTGGAATCATTTATACAGAAATCCATGAACAATGTCCAGAATGGCAGCAAGGCTATCTCATATAAAGTCCAGTTTAAGAAGATTACTCTATGTTTTCTAATTATTATTATTCAGTACTTGAATCCTACTAAGCTGCATAAATTCATACTGGTGGTAAAAACAGCCCTATTGTGTTTAATATATATTTCAATGGTTTTAAGCAGACTAAGGTATGGTGATTTAAATAACAATGAAACTGTTTACTGGAAAATTCCAGATCCCAAGCATTCCAGATAACAGCCCCATGCATGTACCGATAGGGATACAAATATTTAATTGAAACTGCCACACATCCAGATAAAAATAAGAAGGAAATCATTGAAACAAAACAGGGTCACTGAATAAAATAGTGTTGCTAAACAAAAGCCTATGCAAACATCTTATCAAAAACTAGTGATAATTTAGCACAAGGAGATTGTACCTCAAGGTACAATAAGATAATGAAATACATGAAAGCTTGACCTGGTCTGCAAGGACATCAGACATAGAGGAGAGGGATATAAGGGTGGGGGCAAATTCGGAGAGATTAGTGACTAATTTCCTCTTCTTCAGGGTGACAATCTCCCCGAACTGCCTTCCCCTGCCTTCCCACCGGCTACAATGAAGAATCACCAGCTGGGATGGCACAAGCAGTGCTTAGTTTTGCAAAGTCGGCTGAAGATTCCTCACAAGGAAAGTTCGGGCGACTTCTGAAAATGAAGTGCCTCGAGAAGAGGAGATTCGTTGCCAGGGCGACTAATCTCCCCGAATCTGTACGTGTGTCCCTACCCTAAAGCTGGCCATAGGCACAAAAATATAATCATACAAATCAGTTTTTACTATCCCGACAATTCTTTGTAATATGACGATCGGTTGTCTAGTTGTTCTGACTGGTTAAAAGATTTCTGGCAGCTAACAATAATTTCTCTATATGTGTTGCCTATCTAACGACATCAGTGGGTGACTACTATTTGTCGGATATAACTTTCATACATTTGCTGTCACGCATACCTCCCAACTGTCCCTTTTTCGGAGGGACAGTCCCTCTTTTGACAGCTCAACCTGCAGTCCCTCATTTGTACTGGAAAGTCCCTCTTTTCTCTGCACTGAACAGCCAGAAAAGAAACAAAGTTTCTAACTTAATTGGCTTTTGGCAGAGAGCGCAGAACAGCTAATAGGTGCAAATAAGATGCTTTGTAACACTTTTGAGTGTGGCCACAAAAATGGGCATGGTCAAAAATAGCCCTGCTACTTGCGAAAAAAACTATTTGTCCCTCTTTTTTACTTCCAAAATGTTGGGAGGTATGGTCATGGCCATAACATCTTCTGATTTGTTTTGCTTTTACTACTTCATTTCATCTGCATGGTTAGGGGCAGGTTGGAGGATTGTGACGTTTGATTGTTCATCAGATACAAAGCTAAAATCTGCACATCTATGGTCAGTTTTACATCAGTGATCCCCAACCAGTGGCTCACCAACCCCTTAGATGTTTCTCCCAATTGCCCCAAAGCAGTTGCTTATTTTTAAATTCATGGCTTGTAGACAAGTTTTGGTTGCATAAAAATCCTTTAAGATGCCAGACCACATAGGGGCTACCAAATAGCCAATAAAAGCCCTTATTTGGCACCCAGGCCCGGATTTGTTGAGAGGCCACTTAGGCCCGGGCCTAGGGCAGCAGGATTTTAGGGGGCGGCATGCTGCCCAACCACACCCACATTGGTTCAGAAATTAAAATTTCCTGTGTGCCAATTCCCATTGCTCTGTCGTGATGATGAAAATTTGAGCAAATAAAAGGGAGGGGACATGGGCGACAAACGACAGCGGGCCTGGGGCGCCCGCTATGTAAATGCAGCCCTGTAGGCACCCCCAAAAAACTTGTATCTTGGTTATGTTGCCCCTAAACACTTTTTACATTTGAATGTGACTCACTGGTAAAAAAAAGTTTGGGGACCCCTGGCTTAGGGTATCATTGTAAAATCTATACTTTCTTTACAGTTTAGTGAGGGCATACAGACTCGTTATCAGTTTTCGTTTTATACGATTTAAACAGGGGATGAAACCGTGCAATCTGCAGAAATAAGGTATGCTAATATCCCACATATGCATACCTCCCAACATTTTGAAAGTAAAAAGAGGGACAAAAAATTATCTTGCCCACAGCACGGCAACATTTTTGTGTCCACGCCCATTTTTGTGGCCACACCCCCTAATTACCATGTTTATTTTACTAGATTTGACAGGTTATGAAAGTTTGAAAATATTTCTTCTTATCTAAACTGTTAAAATTACTTTTTTTCTTATCTCAAAACTGTTACAAAGCATCATATTTGCACCTGTTAGCTGTTCTGGGCTCTCTGCCAAAAGCCAATTAAGTAAAAGTCTTTGGGTTTTTTTTCTGGCTGTTCGGTGCAGAGAAAAGAGGGACTTTCCAGTACAAATGAGGGACAGCGGGTTGAGCTCTCAAAAGAGGGACTGTCCCTCCAAAAAAGGGACAGTTGGGAGGTATGCATATGTAATTGTTTTATGTCATAAATTTGCAAATGTTTTTTGCCCATACAATACAAACAGGGCCATTTCTGTGGCAGGAGCTGCCTGAGGCGGGTCCTGCAATGCATCTCCCCCCCTAGCACTATGCAGGGTCTGGGGGAGGCTGTAACACTAGTGCGGAGAGTACTGTACAATTGTGCTCTCTCGCACTAGTAAAGATGAAGTTCTAGTTTAAAAAACTGAAATTTGGCTCTTGAAGGTACCAGGAGCAGGGATGGCGCGAACCGCCGCAAAAAAGTTCGCGGACGCGTTCGCGCGTTTGTCGCAAGTTCGCGAACGCGTTCCCATAGACTTCAATGGGAAGGCGAACTTTAAAAGCTAAAAAAGACATTTCTGGCCAGAAAAATGATTTTAAAGTTGTTTAAAGGGTGCAACGACCTGGACAGTGGCATGCCAGAGGGGGATCAAGGGAAAAGAACAATCCTTTATTTTCTTATGTCAAAAGTGTTACAAAGTATCTTACCTGCACCTGTTAGCTGTTCTGGACTCTCTGCCAAAAGCCAAGTTCAAATTTTTGCTTCTTTTTCTGGCTGTTCAGTGAGGGTCTTTCCAGTGAAAGAGGGTCCTCCAATAAGAGGGTCTTTCCAGTACAAATGAGGGACAGAGGGTTTAGCTCGCAAAAGAGGGACAGTTGGGACTCGGGAGGTATGCACATTTTTTTTTTTTTTTTAGTCCAGGGGGTGTGTGGGGGTGGTCCAGGGAGATCTTCCTGATTGGCTGCCATGTATCTGCTGGTCTGGGGTGAGAGGGCAAAAAAATGCGGCAAAAAAAATGCGCCAAATTGACGCGAACCCAAAATGCGAACGTCGCGCGACGTTCGCGAACTTCCGGCGAGCGCGAACAGCGGATGTTCGCGCGAACAAGTTCGCCGGCGAACAGTTCGCGCCATCCCTAACCAGGAGTGGCTTTTTGGCTACCCTAGTAAAATTTTTGGCGCTGCTGTCTGAGGCAAGTTTTTCAAATTGCCTCATTGGCGGAGCGCCCTTGAATACAAATATGAGTGATATTGACACAACTTTTGGAAATGTTGTTGCTAGCATGAGTATGAGATTGAACAGCCCTCACTGAAAGGAAGCAGGAAGCTTGTGATAACCCAAAAGCATTGTCTCCGCTCGGGTGCAGACAGAAACGACGGATTCAAGGAAAAGAATGTGAGCGTTGCATTTCACAGTTGATATCCACTGCGTCTGCCTGCACTCAAGTGAGACAATGCTTCAGGGTGCAGGCTATAGGGATAAAATGCTCTGTTGTTAAATTATTATAACTATTATTAAGTACTGTTCAACTATGTATAAAGCCAGTAGCAGAAGAGGTTTCAGGAGGAATAAGAGGAGGCGTTTTGGCTATTCTGGCAGTAAGTGGGTGCAGGGAGGGCTGCCTGTGTGAGCAGAGGGAAAGCCAAATGTCCAAATGAACGACTTAGGAGACTATTTATCATGCTGTGTAAAAAGAGAAACATTACAGGTGATATTTCCCATAGCAACCAATTAGCAATTAGATTTCAGCCAAAAATGTGATTAGTTGCAATGAGCAATGTTTCTCTCCACTTTTTATACAATATGAAAAATAGACACCTGTGTGTGCAAACATGGGACAAACATTGCAATGAAAAATATAAATATACACAGTAACAAATATAATGGCACAAAAGCAGGTCTGGATGGCAATCTGTGGATTATGGCACATGCCAAACGGGATACTGTAGCAGGCCCGGACTGGCAATCAGTGCGGGCGGGCAAATGCCTGATGGGCTGCTTGCTTTAAAATGTAAATGGCTGCTCACCTAAATATGCAAATTAGGTTTGTATTTAATATGTAAATGAGCTAATCACTTTAGAAATGTAAATGAGCTGTCCATAATGTCCAGCCACAGCAAATATACAAATATGAGTGATTTTGACACAAATTTTGGAACAGTTAGACAAGGGAAATGTTACTGAAAAAGTATATTATTATGAAAATGGTATATTTACATGATGCAGGGTTTTAAATATGAGTTGTTTTATGCAATATATTTTATAGAGACCTACATTGTTCGGGGGGTATAGTTTTCCTTTAACAGAAGTCCTTGGCCCTCCCCCAATGTGCTGGAAACTTCCAGTTTCTCTGCCTTGCGCCCATTGTGTGATGTGACTCCGCCCCTTTGCAGCACCCCTGTTGCTCCACCCCTTTTGCATCAAGACCCATTCCTTTTGTTCCTGCCTCCACCATTAGGCCGGTAAAAAGATTCTGAAAAGGTGGCAACCCTACTTCTAAATCATAAAGTCCTTAGGGCAATGGGATTCTGGGTTTTGCAACAACAACTTATTTATTAAAATACAGTGCATGAAAGAAGCATGGCTAACTATCCAACACATAAACAGTATAGCTAATTGTTCTAGCAGGCACTGAACTGTACCTCCCAGCATACATAACAAGATAAGGCTTTAATAATAGATATATTAATTGGCTTATATATTAATATTCTCTTTCTGTGACAGTAAACCAAGGGTGCACACTGTCTAGACTTCCTGAAGATGGTGACAAATATGTGACAAGTATGGGAAGTTGCTGACAAATATGTAACATCGTAACATAGTTAGTTAGGTTGAAAATATGCATCAATTTCAGCCTTTTAGCTCTATTTTAACCACGCAACTGCTAGTTGATCCAGAGGAAGGCAAAAACGAAATCTCATTTAAAGCCTTTGCCTCAGAGGGGGGAAAACATTTCTTCTTGAGGGCAATGGAACTAGTCCCTGGATCAACTTGTACTATGAGCTATCTTCCATAACCCTGTATTCCCTCACTTGCTAAACACAATCCAACCCCTTCTTAAAACTCTAATGTGAAAAAAAGTATGTTCAATTATGTTGAGTAACTACTTTATGATCCTAAAAACAAATCACATGTTTAGGCAATGTAACGGCTTGAAAAAGGGTCTTGCACAGGCCCGAAACGTTGCCATGTTTATGAGCTAATAAACAACTCACAACTGGTTGAACAGCATCAGAAGTGCCATTGGTGTTTTTTTCGTGTGGATTCTACTATATTGGACCCCTTGGCAGTTTGGGGTCATACACCTGGAGGCACCTGAGACCGAACAGGAAAATACTGGTGAGAGCACTCCATTTCTGCATAGTATGTTTAGGCAATGTAACATTTTGGCTTCCAGAACGATCTTCAAGGTAAAATGGGCTGAACTGATACCAAGCTACATATTCATCATGATGAATGCTCAGCCTTGTAAGATTATGCAGATTTCTAATCATTTGCATAATGGTACCAGGCTGGACAAATCCTGATGTCACAAAATACTTAACTGATGTGTATAATATTCCAGCACACATTATAAAAGCAGACATTCTTATAACCTAGCTCTAATTATGGAAAGCATGATGCAGTGATATTACAAACTACAAGTGTATTTACAAATTAACAGTCCTTCAGTAGCAGATGCAAAAGCACAGATAGTTAGGCTGGTTAAGGTACATCTTAAATTGAACTTGTCAGTGGGAACTGATAATCAAAAAAGCTTATTTGGAAATTAAATGGATACTTATTCGGCTTGTATCATGTTTAGCAGAGTCGCCACCTTTGGAGAAACATCTGCTTTTAACATTGAAATCAATATGAAGTTGTGAATCATGGAAGGCTGGTATTTCTCTATCAATGTAAAAATTACAGCACAGAAACTATGTGTGACATTATTAGTGGGACCCTTCAATGAGCATTTTGAAATATTGCACTCTGGCATAATTAAATCCATTTTGTCCCAAATAGTAACCAGGTATCAGACCTACTGTCAAGCTGTATCTGAGTGGAGAGAGGCTGGTAAGTCCAAGCCAAGTCCAAAACTGTAGCTTGAGGAAGTATGAGGTCAGGGCAGGAAGCAGAGGATCAGGACAAAAGCAGGCAAATGTCAAGTCAAGCAGTGATCAGTTGAAATTGACCATACCCATACTGTGAATGTGATAGAGCTTTTATATTATAAGACCCACTGGACCAGAGACTGATGTCAATAATAAACAAGTTCAGATATCTGTCATGATAAACCATCCACAGAAATTAGCAATTTTGCAGCTTATCACCTATGTATGGGTATCTGCATACCAGTATTAAGATCTGACCACTGGTTTCCAGGCAAATGTTTGGATAAGTGTGGTTTGGCCAGTTTTGTACTCTGCCTTTTGTAGAGCAAGGCTATACTTGTTCCTGGGTGCATTTGTTCTTGTGACCCCTGTGTCTCTGCTGCACTATTCCTGTGCCATATGTGTTCTAGTCTCATAGCCTAATTCTCCAGTGTTTGACATTTCAGCAACTTTTATGGCCTGTTACAGTATCACCTTGGTACCTATTACCACCACTGCCTTTGCATGATTATTGGAGCCTTCATGTCTGAGGCCTTTATGTCTGGGGACAAAAATGACCCAGTGTAACCTTTGTTCAAGGGTGTGAAAATGCAAAGAGGTTCTAAATCAAGATCCTCATGAAATATGAGACAGTGTAATGTACTGATAAGATTAAGCAAGATTAAGATTGATTAAAGCTAAATCTAACCCAGATGTGGTTCAACAGCATCTGCTGGGAAAGTGGATTGCAATAATAGCCAGACCCATAATTTTTATGGTGTGATTTAGATATCACCTCCACAGAAGCTTTCCTTGCTTAAAACTTAGCAGCAAAAGCTATCATCTTTCATGTGAATTTGTGCATAAAATGGTGGTTACCATTGCTGCCTTGAGTGCTGGGGTCTGTTTCAATCTAGTCTAGGCTTGTGTCAAGTCCATTTGAGCTGGTATGGGCTTGCACAGTTTCATGATGCATTTACATATTTACATGTTACATCAGTGGCATAATTAACATACAACAGACAGAGAGTTACGGGAGCTGTTACAGATTTTCCTGTTATATAGCAATTTACAGAGGCATTTGTCTATCATGTCCCAGTGGAGGCTTACATTGTAAGTTCTTTTATAAATAGGTAGGGTTGCCACCTTTTCAGAAAATGTCTACCGGCCAGTGGTGCAAAAGTAAAAGGGTGGAGCCACATCATGGAATGGCCAGAAGGCGGAGAAAAGGTAAGTTTCGAGTGGCGGGTCAAGGGCTTTTGTTAGGGGTATTACAAATTGATCGGCAACTACATTGCTGGTGAATTTGTAATACATGCCCCAGCCTTGGCTGGGTGGCAACCCCACAAATAAGGTCAGGTTCATTAGTAGTCAATAAATATATGTATATTTTTGTGGCGTGTGCATAGGATATACAAGCTTTTTGCATACAGTAGCCAGTTAGAAATGATGTCACTTCCAGTTTACAATGACAGCACTTCCTGATTATTGATGGTCAGCGGGTCGCGGGTCCGGGTTGCGGATCTCGGGTTGTGGGTACGTGTCAGGTCGCGGTCCAATCGGGTAAGAATGCGGGTCGTGGGTCCGGGTTGCGGGTACGGGTGCCAATAAATGGACCCGCGCAGGACTCTACGGCATGCGCAGCCGTGTGAAGAAGGAGGAAGCCAGAATAGGATCGCTCCATAGTGCTCACTGGAGGAACCCCGGGCTGGTGCAGTTTTCTGCTGATAGGAGCATCAGCCGGGGTTTCAGGTAAGTAAATACAATCACTTGGAGGTGCCTAATATTTGTCACCACCTAATGCAAGAAGACTTTCCTTCTCCATTAAACTCTAAATTCATTCTCTACCAAGGGGACGCATACATGCTGGTTATGTCAGCCAGTGAATAAACAGAGCAGTGTCCTCTTCCCATTACAGTTAGAGTGTCACAAAAATCACACAATGGTGACTCCAGAAAAAGGAAGGGCAATATTAAGTGACATACTTATGCCAATTTGATAGCACTCTGTTTGGCATATAACATATTAATTGCTTATGCTTTCATATAGAAGGTCTAGTTTTCACCTTTGAGGTAACATTTAGTATGTTGTAGAATGCCCAATTCCTAGAAGCTTTCCAATTGGTCGTCATTGTTTATGTCTTATAGTTTATGAATTATTTGCCTTTTTCTTCTAACACTTTCCAGCTTTAAAGGGATCCTGTCATGTCATTTTTTAAAAAATGCATCAATTAATAGTGCTGTTCCAGAAGAATTCTGCATTGAAATCCATTTCTCAAAAGAGCAAACAGATTATATTTCATTTTGAAATCTGACATGGGGCTAGACATATTGTCAATTTTCCAGCTGCCCCAAGTCATGTGACTTGTGCTCTGATAAACTTCAATCACTCTTTACTGCTGTACTGCAAGTTGGAGTGATATCACCCCCTCCCTTTCCCCCACCCAGCAGCCTAACAAAAGAACAATAAGAAGATAACCAGATAACAGCTCCCTAACACAAGATAACAGCTGCCTGGTAGATCTAAAGGGAAACTGTCATGGGAAAACATGTTTTTTAAAAAACGCATCAGTTAATAGTAGACTTCTGTACTGAAATCCATTTCTAAAAATAGCAAACAGATTTTTTTATATTCAGTTTTGAAATCTGACTTGGGGCTAGCCATTT
>CM044446.1:79700368-79716150 GCA_024363595.1 Xenopus borealis | reverse complement strand
GGAACAAAAAGAAAGAAAATGTATACTGTATAACCCTTGTTATAAAGAAACATATATGCATAAAATAAAAAATATTTGGAACTAAAAGCAAATGCTATGCAAGACTACCAATGTATAGTTGTTGCTACTTTGTATTGCTCATTTTTCTATTCAGGCCCTCTCCTATTCATATTCATATAGACTGCAAAAATTGGCAACTGGAGAGCTACTGAATAAAAAGCTAAATAACTCAAAAACCACAAATAAAATAAACCAATTAAAAATTGTCTCTGAATATCACTCTGTACATCATACTAAAAGTTAATTTAAAGGACACAATTGAAAGAGCATCGTCAGTAGGCTCTATGTACAAGGCAGGGGCAGGAGGGGGGACGATTGCAGTCTTTTTCTTCTTTTTTTAATTTTGCACATAATGTTGGGAGTTGAAAATGAGTGCTATAATGTGATTGTGTTTCATGAAAAAAATATATTGTCATGTTTTGTGCTTGAGGGGAAAAAGTATTTCCTGGCAGGCAGTCATGTGACTATACTTTTCTGTTAGAAACAGAGGTCCTCTTATGCTATATCACTTGGCTTATTAACAAGGGTCATAACAGGACAGGCATCTTCAAAGTATTTTTCACATGGCACTTAAAAAAACACAGGGACTTTTTGCTTTAAGTTTAGAAAATATTCCTTAACCAGTTTGCCCTCTTTGTCATGATTAAAAAGGATGTTTTTTTTCTAAAATACAGGTTAATTACAGATACTGCATTATACTTATATGATTCATGTATTGCATGTACATTGTTTGGGGCACTGAAGTTTTTTCCCTGCATGCTCAAATAAATACATAAAATAATCCCCAGATGAGTGGAAATAAGCATGGTTTCCATCCGCTTGCACATATTTCAATTTGTACCCAGTTAATAAAATATAGATTTGACCTTGTCTTTTTGACTGCCTAATTACAGAAAAATGTGCAATTGGTTTCTAATCCAAGCAGGTAAAACTATGGTTTTTAGGGGCCACATGAAGTACACCATATCCATGAGTCCCCCCCCCCCTTTTGTTTCCATTACTAGTTTGTGTCTGTGCTTTTTTATGAAATTCAAGAGAAATGCTCACATTTAAGGCAATGTTGCATGCCACTCATCATTTTACTAGAGGAAGTGGCCGACTGTAAAAAGTCTTCAAAGTATGGTGTTTTATTAGCTTGGGCCTGGAATCCATTCTGGGTTACAGTGTTATTGCGTACATGAAATTCATTATCATACAAGTGGTTTTCTTATCTGCCGTGTTCAGTCCTGTTAAGCAAACAGGATATTGCAATGTTCATACACTTCTGTTCTAAATAACTTTCACAATAGAATGAGAGGCTTTGAGTATAAAGATCTGAAGCTACTGTGAAAGGGACACAAATGTCCAATATTTTCCCATTTTTAAAAATATTACTTTTCTGTTACTAAACATATACAGGTTTTAAAACTGTGCATGTTTTAGAACAACCATGGAGCCCTAAATGCAAAAAGGTACAACACACAACTTATATATTATAGATTCCTCAGGTCAATTTATATTCTTGCAATTTACTGGGGTATCTGAATTAAAGGCAAGTCTGCTGCCCCCCCCCCCCCAACCATAAATGCATTATGGTGAGGCTCTCAACTCCTGTGGTCTTGCAGCAGTTAGGAGGCATTATCCAGATGCAGTTGCAACCTGACGGGAAAAGCCATTATGGGGCAGATACCTTGGCAGACATATGCCCATTAAAATTGTAGTATCAGTCACCATTTTATTTATTATAAATGCTGCTGTTAGGTCTAAGGCACAAAGGCATTTTAATCATTGTGGTTCTTCCAGAAAGAACTATGGTGGTCACAACATCTCCACTTGCACACAGATGATTACACAAATTATTTGATACAATGAATGAGAAAAAACATCCACCATATTTTTATTTTCAACCCACACTGAAATGATATATCTTTTATTTCTCTTCTTTGAGAAGAATTCTTAGTGGGGTAAAACAGGGTTCTGTATTGGGTCCATATTGATTCAACTTGTTCATTAAAGGAAAACTATATCACCAAACAATGTAGGCCTCTATAAAGAGATATTGCATAAAACTACAATGTGCCAGGACTTGTGAGGTTTCAAATCCTAATATGTGCTTTTCCCTAGTCTCCCACACTTCTTCCTGATACACTTGGGGCAGATTTACTAAATTCACATGTATTCACATGAAGGATTTGAATATTCGATTGAATTTTCAATAAGATTCGAATTTGAATATGCAAATTAGTCAAATTCGACCATCGAATATTCGAATTCGAATGATTCGAATTTAATTTTATTCGAATATTCAAAAATTCGATGGTCGAATACTTCCCCTTTAAATTTAAATTCGATCACCTACTTCGCCAGATTAAACCTACCGAAATGGGGATCATTCCCTAATTTCGAATTAGAAAAATTCAATCAATTGTTTAAAAATTGTTTAAATTCGGGTTTTTTTAATTCCCCATTATTCCCCCACTATTCACTGGTCGAATTTCGAATTTTTTTGGCATTCGAAATTCGACCCTTGGTAAATCTGCCCCTTAGAGCTGCATTATTTCTGGTTAGGTGATCTCTAGGGCAGCACAGAGAATATTATAAAATGGGGGCTCAGGAGAAATGATGTAAAAAGTCAATCATATTTAAGTATATTTCCAATTGCAAATTGTCTCAGACTATAACTCTCTACATTATACTAAAAGTTATCTCAAAGGTGAACAACCCCTTTAACACAACTATAAGTTATACTGTATAAACGAGCTACTGTGTAGCCCTGGGGCAGCCATTCAAGCACACATCATATGGCTTAGGTCAGACGGGGAGATTCGGGGGCGATCCGTCGCCTGGCGACTTCTCGCCGCGACGGATCACCCCCGAATCTCCCCGAATAGCTAGGCACCGCTGCGCACCGGCGAGGCTTAAAAACGCCTGCGCTTATTCACACCGAGCGGCGCGATTTTTAAAATCGCTCCAAATTGCCTCGCCAGGCAATTTTGAGCGATTTTAAAAATCGCGCCGCTCCGTGTGAACACGCGTCGGCGTTTTTCAGCTATGCCGGTGCGCGGCGGTGCCTGGCTATTCGGGGAGATTCGGGGGTGATCCGTCGCGGCGAGAAGTCGCCAGGCGACGGATCGCCCCTGAAACTCCCGGTCTGGCCTTAGCCTTAAATAGATAACAGATAAGTTCTGAAGAACCCCAATGTATACTACAGAGCTTATCTGTTATATGCTGTGTATTCTGTGTCTTTTCTCCTTTTTTAGCTTTGAATGGCTGAACTTTGCCCCTTTAATATGACTAAGTTAGGCAAATCTTTAATGGAGGAGGACCTCAGAGCCATTGGCTAAGGGGGGGGGGGTATGATAACTATTTTTATTTATACAGGAGGGCCATACAAAAAACTGTGTGGTGCTTATTCACTAGAATATCTTTCCAGCAAAGGAGATTAGATTTCTTTTTTGCAGTGAGAGCTGTGAAGTTGTGAATTTTTTTCTTTGAAGTGGTTGTACTGGCATTAGTACAAGTAGTTGTACTGGCATTAATTTAGGAGAGTTCTGAAAGCCTTTTTAGAAAGTAAGAAAATAGTTAACTCTTAGTACAATGTTGATCCAGGGATAAACTGTAGAGGGTTTTTTCACCTCCCTTTGTATTAACTAGCAGGTAGGTTGGTTTCACTTTGACAAAAGTGTTGAACTTGATGGATGTGTGTCTTTTTTTCAGTCTCATCAAATATGTTACAATATGGCCATGGCTGTTACAATTAACACTACAAATTATTATGATTAAACATGCCATATTTTACATACTGAACTTATTGTACCAGTCTAAAGTTGCAGCTTCTCAATAGCAGCAATGATCTAGGACTTCAAACTTGTTAAAGGGGGGGTAACTATCTTGGAAAATGTCATTCAGCAGGCTCTGAGCATCTTTTGAGAAGTTAAGCTTAGGGATTGTTGCAAATTTACAAAATTCCATTCTGTATATAAAGTATATTGTGTGATGGTCCCTAAGCTGAATAACTGACAGCAGTAAAGAGCATGTGACATTCTAAAGAAAGCACCACCCTATCTTCTTGCCTAATTTGTTTTGGTGTCAATGTTGCCTTATGGACATTTTTTCTTAATATAACTGAAAACCTATTTTCAGTATGGATTTTCTGGACACTGCTTGAAATGAAGCCTAAATATGGCCATACATGGGCAGATAAAGCTGCCGATATCGGTCGTTTAGACCAATTTGACAGCTTATCTGCCCATGTATGGGGCATTTGATGGGTCTTCCCGATAGATATCTGGACACAATATCGATTGGGAAGGTTTTATTTTCTCCCAAGCAACCCGTTGGAGCCCATTGCCCTTGTCGTAATCCGATCGTTTGGCCATAGGGATAAACATTCAGTTTATCCCCGATATAGCCCTGACGTTAGTGGCATATCAGTGAAAGATCTGCTCGTTTGGCAATGTCGTTAAACGAGCACATCTTTGTGTCTGTGGTCTGCTTTAGACTACGAAATGCCTACGATTTGCCTTAGAACAGGGGTAGGGAACCTATGGCTCGGGAGCCAGATGTGGCTCTTTTGATGGCTACATCTGGCTCTCTGCCAAATCTAAAAATAACGGGTTGCGTGGCCTGCTCTCTGCAAATAGAATGACTAGAAAGAAGGGTGCCAGAAAAGAAGACATGAAAAATATTGTGAAGAACAGTGATATTTCAAATGAGTGATATTTCAAAAATGATTTGCAGGTGTCATATATGTCATATATAATCTGATGAGGAGAAACACAGTGAAATGGTGATATTGGAACATTTGCAACTGAACGATTTCTGGTTGTCCTTCACAATAAAAAATAACAGAACAATTGCGACCACCTGCAAATCATTCGAAACATCACTCATTTGAAATATCACTGTTCTTCATAATTTTTTTCATGTTTTCTTTTCTGGAATTTTTGGCATTTGACAGATTTCCCCAACATGCTACCATGAGACTGTACATTGGGCTTTTGCATTATGTCTTGTGAGTAAGTGGATTGAGCAACAAAAGTGGCATTTTGTGACTGGATTGGTGGAGTACATATATAGATATTGTCCGATGCATGATTATCCCATTATCCATGGGTGCAGGGAACTTAACTTCACATCAACCACAGACTGCAACATTACCTCAAAATTCCCCTTGTATCACCAGCAACATTGCTGTGGTCTGTTACAAGCACATATTGTCTTGTGTGAGTCTGACCCACATCTCACATCTAAAGCACATTAAGTACAACCTACGATCACGTTTAACGGATGGAAGTCTCAGCGCCTGCATGAAACTTAACCTCACCACGTATCAACCAGACTACAAAGCCACCAGCAAAACCATGCAGCACCAGAAGTCGCATTAATGGTAAGAAGTACTATTTATCACTGGTTAGCAACAGCATAACAACGTTATTAGAAAGAATTCAGAGACTTATTGTACTTTAAAAGTGTTGGTCTTACATAAAATGCACACATTTACTTGTATTTAGTTTTAAACATATTGTATGGCTCTCACTGAGTTACAATTTAAAATATGTGGCATTTATACCCCTGCCTTAGAACAAAAGAAAAATTGGCATAGTTCTTGTCAAACAGCAGAGAACACCATGAACTTGTTTGCTGAAATATGATCAGTATATTTATAAGTGTTAGGAGTAACAAATATTGTTTCAAATTATGATATACAGTAATGCCAGAATGGAAGGTCGTAGTAGGCCCCAGTCTGAGACCATTGATCTCTCCAATTACTCATTCTATTAATGTTTCTTTTAAGTGTTCCATAAAGCTAGTCTCTCTAATAAACCATAAAAGTTTCAGTCCATCACTCAACATGGTGTGCACTTCTAGTGAACTCTATCACTTGTTTTGGTTACTTATGTCCAATTTATAATATGCATTAATAACCCAACTGAATCAATCAGTGGCAGCAGGACATGTAACACATGCATTTAACAGTGATAAAAAAATGCAGTAAAAGTAATAGTGCCTTCTTACAATAACAATACGCTTTAACACCTCTCTTAACACCAACACACTTGTACCCACCCAGCAAGTTATCACTTTCCCATTGTCTGTAGAAGCAGCTCTCTCTTTTCATTAAACTGTTTCCATATTTTTCTACCTAGTGGTCATATCTACCACAAAAGACTAGCCCCCCCAAAAGAAGACATTATGGGGAGACCAACGGTGATGAACTTGTACAGAACAAATAAAAAACTGTGGTACTGTGTTATCCAGTAGCAAACAAATAAAAAACAAACAAATACAAAAGTCTTGTAGAAGTGATACCTATGTTGGATAACAATAAAAATACTGCAAGCTTTCAGAGAACCAAGGCCCCTTCGACAGGCAAAATACAAATGAAAAGTGGAGAGGCACGGCACATATACTTTTAGGATAGCGACATACAGGCAGATTCGGGGAGATTTAATCACCTGGTGACAATCTCCCTGAACTGCCTTCGCGTGTTTTCCATTCCTGTGTAATGAAGAGTCACCTGAGCTAAGCACATGCAGCGCTTCGTTTTCCGAAGTCGCCCAAAGTTTCCTCGTGAGGCAACTTCAGGCGTCTTTGGAAAACGAAGCGTCATGTGTGCTTAGCGCAGGCGACCCTTCATTATACAGGAAGGGAAGACACGCAAAGGGGGGATTGTCGCCCAAAAGAACAGGCGATTAGTTGACGGGTGTCTAAGTCTCCCCACATCTGTGTCACTACCCTTAGATCAATGAAAGGTATTCATGGGCAATAAATTATGAAATTACAGATAGAAAGAGACAAATTGTAGAGATAATAAAATGAATAGTGGGTGGGTTGTAAATCTGTAAAATCTGTCCTTGTTGCAGGGAAATATACCTGCTTTAGTTGTTTTAGGAAGAGATAATCATTTGATGCTTGTTTATAAGACGGGAAAGGTAGTTCTTGGAATATTTCCTTTAGTCTGGTATCTGTATAGAAACGGTATTTCTCCATGATCGGAATGTGAGGAAGCCACTTACAGCTGCTTTTATACAGTATAGTCTTTCTCACTGATGTCAGGATTCCAGAAGTGATGGCGGGGGCTGCCTCTGCATTTAGACAATTGATTTTAGAAAATATACATTGATTCAATGCTTTACATGTCCCATTTAAAGTGTTCAGGCAGTCAGGCAATCATGCATTCAGTTTGAAGGGCCATTGTATTTAACAAAAAGGAAGAAGAGTGTGTTATGAGAACCAGGAAATACGGCACAACATGCAACCACAAAAAGTAAGCATACCTTTTTTCAGTGGTCACATAAATCAGCTTTCTTCAATACTTTTCTTATATTCACCCCCCCCATCCATTCCAATAGGATCACAATTAGAGGAGAATTCAACCCCACATAAACCCCACTCCCTCCTCCTCCCAGCCTACCCCCCTTCCCCCTCAAGGGAAATGCCCCATACTTTCCTCTCGGCGCAGATGCAGGCAGCCGAGTTCCACGTAGCCATCTTGAGAATCTTCGGTAAGCTGACTGGGAGATCGGCGTGTCGGGGCAATTTGGAGTTGGAGCAATTTGCTGGTTTGCGACAACTGCACATGCAACAAAATGGACGGAAATTGCCAATCTCCCAGTCAGCTTACCGAAGACCTGCATGCAACTCCACTGCCTGAATCTGCGCCGAGGGGTAAGTATAGGCTGGGGGAGGAGGGAGTGGAGTCTACTTAGGGTGGGTGGTCCAGGTTTTTTTTATTACAGGGTTGAATTCTCCTTTAACAACAGTCCTTCCTTGTTCCACTTTGCAACATTCCCTGACAAAGACTAAATATATAGGAAGGCCGGTATTTTTTTCAAGAAAAGGGTGCAACCCTAGCCGCAGGCGATTTTTCTTTCTATATAAGACAGGGGGGAAGCAGCTCCGCGAGATTAGTTGCCCCAAAGAAGAGGCTTAGTCACAGGGTGACCAAACCTCCCAGTGTGACCTGATCCTAAGAGTGACTGAAGTTTATCAGAGCACAGGTCACATGACTGGGGAAGCTGGGAAACTGACAATATATCTAGCCCCATGTCAGATTTCAATATTAAAAAAAAACATCTGTTTCCTCTTTTGACAAACGGATATCAGTTCAGAATCCTGCATTGTTAACTCAAGCGTTTTCCCATGACAATATGCCTTTAAATGTTGCAAGATCCTTGTTACAAATGAATTGCTGGCGCAATGATTAATCAGTGAATCATTTACAATTTTTAATCGTCATTATTATAGGGAGAGAATAAATAAGACAACAAATCAGGCGATAGATCTATTTGCTGTAGGCTGTGCGTGTTGCTTTGTGCGGCGGCATTCCAATTCCGAGGACGCCTAGTACCAATGGATCGGTAACGTCACCTCTGCGGATAAAAATAGAACTGCCCCTTTAAGAGCTCCCTATCCCCTTTTACTCTATGTTTACATAACAGTATGGACGCTTCCACTCTTCAATTTATCGAGGGGGGGTGTTACCTGGCAGAATGTGTCGCAGGTCGGAGCATGTTTACTGTTTCCGCTAATCTTTACGCGTCTTGGTCAGAGTGGACCTATCATTTACTGCAGCTTTGTTTTCCTGAAAGCAACGAGATAGATACAGGGCAGGGAATGTTTTGTGTTTGATTATGCAAACTCCTCCCACTTCTCTCCCAACGCCTAATCCAGAGTCCTGTTGCCACGGCACTTGGAAAGCAGCAGGGCTCCATTTGTTGTCTAGAGGGGGAGGAGGAAGAAGGTCGGCCCCGCGAGTCATTCGCAGCCTCTCTCTGTTGCTATCGCGTCGCGGTTGCAGTAGGGGCAAGAGGCAGACGCGCGCCGCTTGTTCGTCGGCAGTGTTGCTGTTGTTTAGGGTGGCTGGAGACAGGCCGCGGCGGCGTGGAAGGATTATAACCTTTGCCGTAAACTGAAGCTGGAAGAAACCACTGGGAGGGGAGAGAGCGCGGTGGTATCTATAATCTGCGCCACAGGGAAGCAGCCTCTTTGCTTCGAGGATTTATCCGCCACCCGGGCTGGTGAGCTGCTGCATCCGGTGTGTATATGAGCTGCCATGGAGTAGAGGGGGTGCGGAAGTGGAGCTCCCCGAGGGATTGTACGGCTGGCCGGGGACCGTGCATTGGCAGAGGCTGACGGGGACCGTCTTCTCCATGTTTTCCCCCAGTCAGGAGGAGCACTGCGCCCCCAGTAAGGAGCCCATCAATTACGGAGAGCTGCTGGTGCTGGGGTGAGTTGCACACACTGACACAGAGAGAGGGCACCTGACTGGCTAGTCCCACTGAGGGAAGTACAACGACTGAGGGCATCACAAAATAAAGGGCTTATTACAATGTGTTATACTTGCTTGCTCATGTCTCATGGAACTGCAGCCTTCCAGCTGTTGTTCAACTGCATTTCTCAACATCCTGCCTACAAGGAGGTCAGTGAATTGCACTTGGGCAACTCATTTATTGTATCAGCATGGGCTAAACAAGCCACCCTGTATTGCTGGGTGGCCCCCGCTCATAAACACTGGCTGCAGTGGCGGAACTACTCCCTGCTGGGCCCTGGAACAGGATGGGCACCTGGACCCCTCTGTCAGGCCTTACCTCTATAAATCCCATGCAGGAGTGTTGATGGCTAGTGTGCTGTAAAATCTCCCCCTACATAACCACCTGCCATAACCATTTTTATGGCTCTGATGGGCCCCGAGGGGGTGGGGGCCCTGGTGCAATTGCACCCCTGGTAGTTACACCACTGACTGGCCAAGACAAAACCAGCAAGATTACCAGTATTTATAATTAGCCTTTCCAAGCGGTGGATTTCTTAGAAACATATAAACTCCGGCAGAAGAGCTTACACTTTGGTTAGAGGGTGGTTGTTTTCTAAGAGGGCATATCTGACCTGCCATGGCAAGTGAAGCAGATCATCGTTCGGTGACCATGCCAAATTAAGAGGCCTAGTCCTAACCATGCTGGTTATTGCACAGTTCACTAAAAGTTTTCGGGGCACTTATTATAGATCAGTGGAACTGGCTGAGTACAATAACCAGTGCACAGAAAGCATCAGCGACTGTAATGTGGATTGAATATACACATATGAGGCTAGATGATAATGGGCCTGCTCATAACACCTTAAATATACAGGCTTTCCAGCTGTTAGTCTTTTTTAAGCTTGAACTATAATGCCCTGCTGATGTTGCTTGTTGTAGTCCAACTTTACTGTGCATAATGTCCAGCTTTGCTTATCATGAGCTGTACACAATGCTTGCGGGCCTGATGATGCCATACATAGAACTTTATGTAGTGCAAACCGGAGGCCTGAAAACATTTTGGGGCTGCAAGTAGGGTTGCCACCTTTTCTTTAAAAAAAATACCGGCCTTCCTATATATTTATCTTTTTTTCCTATTAATAACATTGGGATCAAAAATACAGGCCAGGCCGGTAAAATACCAGCCAGGTGGCAACCCTAGCTGCATGTGAGCCTCCAGAAAGTTCTGCTGCATGTTAGATCATATTGGCACATAAACTCAAGAAGGGATATGCCACCTTCAAGTTGTTGCGCAGTACAGTTTTCACTAAAAGTCACATGCATAAAGCAACACTTAGAAGGGTTAAATATTTGCCATCTGTGATCTAGAAAGATAAACATGTTTTTGGCCCAGATGTTAGGCAAACAACACCCACCCCATGTATTCAGTGTTGGGAAATCCTTGTACAGCAAAACAGAAAGTGGGGAAATTTGCAATCTCACTGCCTGTAGGAACTCATGCAGAGTTTTTCCTGTTTTAACCCTGGGCTTTGCTTCCTAACCCTGACCAACAGCCGTTTCACTGCTCTGACTTGTTTCATATTGCAAGGGGTTAATTGTGCTGACCAGGCAGGGCAGAGTTCTACTTCATGGTGCATCAACCTGCAGCCCTTTTGGAGTTCTTTTCCTATTCGCTCCAGGTAATATTGCTCAGCTTTCAGGTTTAGCTTTGTCAAATCAACACTTGCCCTAATTAATTGATTTATAAACCATAAAACAAGCTTTAGTTCGGTTTATTATTCATAGGTGCAAATGATCGGAAACCTGTTCTAGATAATGTAACTTGTCAGTGTAGCCTGTATTGGAGCAGGGCAGTATTTGTGGGGTGATTTACACTGGTTATCAATATACAGGAAGTCATTTTATTTATTGTGTTTTAGGTCTTTATCCCAGGGGGTTGGCCATGCCCCTTCCTTATTGTATGAAATCCAGTATTTCCTGTGTGAGATCCTCAAACATCTGGATTGCAATTTCTGCTGCCTGTTATTGTTTACATATATACGTAATGCTGCAGAGTTTTTCCATATTGCTGTAGCACAAGGGGGGGGGGGAGATGTGAATACAATTACATATAAATGCAATTTAAGAGAAATGGGACATAATTGCCCATTTGTTTTACTGATTGCCTTTCCTTTTTTGTCATTGGTTTGGTAAGCTGCTGGCGAAAGGACAACCCCACGCATAGTAACATGGCTTGTGTGTTTTTCTCCCTTTTTCTGATTGGAACAGTCTGGTGAGAGGAATGATCCAAGATAAATCGCGAGGGGTAAGGTTGGTAAAAGCCAACTTTCCTTCAATCGCATACTCTGCAGCATGCATATAAGCACATTGTCATTATCACCATCAATTATCAAGCCGTAACCTATTTTGCTGACCTGTGCAAACTGCCTGATATATATGTGACAGCTGGGACATGGTGTATTTATGATTTACTTAAAGGGCTCAAGGCCTGACCCCAAGCATCAGATTTAGAAGAGATTTCCTAAGCAGCGTTTAGATGAAATTATGCTGCTGTTTCACTTTTAAGTGCTGGTAGGAAAGAAGCAAGAAGGAATTGAGCAAATATTTTAGGCTTTTAATGAGTGCATGTGCTCTGGTATTTTATTTACCACGAAGGTATTTTATTTAGCCCACCTCCTCCATCTGCTATTGCATAAGCAGCAGCTTTTCAAAAGTGAAATGGAATCATGGAAATGTAAAGCAACACTGCAGATTACTGGAATTCACTTTAATGGGACATATGCTCTATTTTGCAGACACCTTCAGGCTGACAGCTATTAACTAGAAGCTAGAGGTAGAGTGGACATGGAAATAGTCCAATGTAAAACAAAACTCAGCAGTAAAACAATGAACATTTGGTTGGGTGCTGGTAATATACATATTGTATTCTCGTGCATTTATTTAAAGGAACAGTAGCATCAAAAAATGAAAGTGTTCTAAAGGCAAGACAATATAATGCACATATGCCCTGCATTGGTAGAACAGATGTTTGCTTTAGAATAAAAACTATAGTTTATATAAACAAGCTGCTGTGTAGCCATGGAGGGGGGGGGGGCAGTCATTCAAGCACAGAGCACATAGTAGATAACAGATAAGTTCTGAAGAATCCAATTGTATGCTACAGAGTTTATCTATTCTCTGCTGTGTATCCTGTGCCTTTTTATGGGTTGTATATAGTTGTATTTTTGAAGCAAACACACCAGTTTTACAAGTGCAGCACAACAGTACATTATATTTTCATTACTTTAGGATACTTTCATTTTTTGGTGTTATTGTTCCTTTAAGGATCCATGTTTGTCTCCACTGAAGCTTCTGTTAGAAATGAGCTATATATTCCTGTATATTTCTTTTAATTGTGTTGTTCACCTTCCATACACTTTCAGTCCACATTATTTCATATTGTTCACCAGGTGTAAATATGTTTTTGCAATTATTTTCCATGTTTTTGTTTTTTTACTTTTTCCACAATTTAGGTTTAAAATGTGTGTTCCTGTCTGGTGTTTTAGTCTCCAGTAATCCAGGCGTAGACTCTGAACTGTTACAATTTGCTACTATTAGTTGATACATTTCTCAGCAGTTTCTGTGGAATATTAGCAACTATTGTATCAAATCTAACCGATTCCTTTAAAGGGATACTGTCATGGTCAATAAAATTTAGCTGTCTCTTTCTGAAAGAACATAACTAGGCAAAATTAACTGCCTAGACACCAATAATACAACTAAAAAAATACACTTGCTGGTTCAGGAATTAAATGTTATATTGTAGAATGAATTATTTGCAGTGTAAACAGTGTAATTTAGAAATAAAAACATCATAAAATCATGACAGAATCCCTTTAAAGGGGAATGAAACCCCCTGAGCGCTAACCCCTCCCCCCCACCCCCCTGGGCTATTGCCCCATAGTCCCTACTTAACCCTTCATGCAGGTCCCCTCCAGCGATGTTCACAGGGGCCATCTTCTCATCTAACCGATTCTTCCTGGATCTGATGGCGATGGGCTGCGCATGCGCAGTAGTACGCTAGTTCTACTGCGAATGCGCACAAAGTTCACTGAGATCGCAGATTGAACTTCGTGAACTTTGTACGCATGCAGGGGACCTGCATGAAGGGGTAAGTTGGGACTTAGAGGCAATAACCGGGGGGGAGGGGGGCCTATGGGGTGGGGGTGGAGGGTTTGGAGTTAGCGCCTGGGGCCTGAATTCCCCTTTTAAGTGTTTTACAAACACTATTATGTATGTAAGCTGCTGTGTAGCTATGGGGGCAGCCATTCAAAGCACAAGTTAATGTGGCAGACGTAGAGATCCGCTTATGTGGCGATCTTTCCCCGATATGCCCACATTGAAGTGGGCGATATCGAGCTGATCTGTTCGTGGGCCCCTAGGATCAGATCGTAATGCTTCTGATACAGCAGTCGGGACCACATAAACGCACAGATGCGGATGTGATCCGATGGGATTTTTTAACCTGCTCAATCGAGATCTGGATCAGGGAAGCCCGTCGGATGTCCCCACATACGGGCCAAGGCTGTCGTAAGCTTTTATCAGCCTGTGTATGGGGGGCCTTCTCATAGAAGATAACAGATGCACGTTGTAGAATCCCCTCATATTCTATTGAAGATCATATGTAATTTGCCAAGTAGCATGTGCCTTTTCTCCTTTGTTAGCTTGAATGGCTGTCCCCATGGCTACATAGTGGCTTATTTACATAAACTATAGTAGTCTTTCAAAAGCAAATACACAATGCATAATGTTACATTATATTTTAATTACCTTAAAATGCTTTTTTTGTTTTTACTGTTACTTTAATTAAACCCAGGGATTCTGCACAGCAGGGACAAAGATAAAAATGTTATCAGTTTAGAACAGTTTACAGAGTTTGACCTGCCTGAACTGCTTCAGAAAGAAAGAAATACACTTTGAACTTCAATTTGAGAGAAGTGGTCTCAAATAGTAAATATTAAAGTATTTGAAACAAAAAAATTGTTTTCTGATGAACTATCCAAAAACAACTGAACAAAAAGTTGGAATGTTCTGGATCATTGCTGTTATTGGGAAGCTGAAACTTTACGTTGGTGCAATTTAGATTTTTAGGGTTTAGTTCTCCTTTAACTTCAATGGATTAGTGCTGCTGGCTTTAGAAAGTAGTACGTTTGCCCCATGACTGTTAAATTAAAGAAGTATTGAACCATAGTTATCTTTTAAATATGTTTTTTTGAAAATTTCAATGGCTCCATTGAACCACTTTAGGCCAGTGCACTTTTGTTGTCTTTAGGGTAGGATGCTTTGTTGCCTGCGCTAAATCGTCTCCAGTCCAAGTGACAAAACACCTTTGTATTGAAATTAATTAGAATTGCTGCCTGTAAAGCAGTTTACTTTCATAACTGTGCAGCCTTGCCTGAGGAGGCAATTTCACATCATTACAGGAGTAAACTCTTTTCATTTGACTTCAATGCAGTGGTATTTTTGGTTGTTTTGAAAACAGCCTAAGGAGCAATATACTTTATGCTGTGATTTCTTTTAGCAACAGGATTGTTTGTTGTTTATTAGCAAGTGACCCCTTTTACGTGAATTGTCCTTGTTTACACTGGGAAGAAGTAAAGCCCAGCAATTAAAAAATTGTGTGTTGTTTCTATACACCCTTTCCCTGGAAGTGTTCTATAAAACAAACGTTATCCTGCATAAAACAGCTTTTCTATACATCTAAAAGAAATGTTGAACAAATTGTAAATTTGCTGAGCAGTTCTGGTAAAAGAATGTCTTTTTAGGGTGTTCACCTTCCAAACACTTTTTTTTTTTTTCAGTTGAGTTGTTTTCAGACTGTTCACGAGAAATAGACTTTTTTTTCAATTGCTTTCCATTTTAAATTTTTATTGTTTTTCCAAAACTGAAGTTTAAAGTTTAATGGTCGTGTCTATAGTGTTTCATTCTGGCAGTTTGGTGATACAGGACCAGATTCTGAACTGTTACAATTTGCTACATTTAGTTGATACATTTCTCAGCAGTGTCTGTGGAATATTAGCAAGTATTGTATCAATTGTAAAAGCTGCCTTTATTGAAATTCAGGGATTCTGCTCAGCAGAGACCATAACAAATGTATTGATTAAATGTATCAATTTAGAACAGTTAAAGGGGCAGATTCACTAAATGGTGAAGTGACTAGCCAAAATTCGCCAGTGTTATTTCGTTACTTCGCCGTTTTACTGTGAGCGCAGACCACCTTCGTTTCCACCTTTGTTTCGCTCTCTTAACACCAGGCAAATTTTACATTACATACATTTACATACATTTTCTAGCATATGGCACATTATTCAACTGTGGGCTTATGTGTAGGGCATTAAAACAACTCTATTGACTTTTAAAGGGAAACTGTCATGGGAAAACATGTTTCTTTTTTAAAACGCATCAGTTAATAGTGTTGCTCCAGTAGACTTCTGCACTGAAATCCATT
>CM044446.1:79634452-79696494 GCA_024363595.1 Xenopus borealis | reverse complement strand
TATTAAACGCCAGGCGACAGAATCTCCCCGAATCTCCCTGTCTGTCCCTAGCCTAAGGGGGAAAATTTTTTTATTGATTGTGTTCCAGGGTTAGTGGGCTGGTATGGGGCCATAACTTAAAGTGTACACACAGGGGCGGATTTACTATTGGTCGGATTTCGAATGCTAAAAAAATTCGAAATAGTGGAGAAGTAAAATCCTTCGAATTCGACTATCGAATTCGAAGGATTTTACCACAATTCGATCAATCAATTTTAATTCAACCACCTACTTCGCCAGATCAAAGCTACCGAATTGGGCATCATTATCTTTGATCGAATATAAAAAATTTGATAGATTGATCAAATATTCGAATCAAATTCGAATTGAATATTCGAACGAATTTTAATCGATCGATCAAATTTTTTATATTTGATCAAAGATAATGATGCCCAATTCGGTAGCTTTGATCTGGTGAAGTAGGTGGTCAAATTAAAATTTAAAGGGGAAGTATTTGACCATCGAATATTCAAATAAAATTTTATTCGAATTCGAATATTCGATCGAACTTCGAATACTTCATGTGAATTTCATGTGAATTTAGTAAATCTGCCCCACAGTGTTACTTGTCTTTATAACAACAGAACCCCTAACGGACCACTATGTAGAGCTACTTGAAGGCAATGTAAAGGCAAAAAAATTAAATCCCATTTTTACTTTCTTTAATGAAAAAGAAACCTATCACCAATATACTTCAATTAAAAAATGTCTGCGGTTTATAAGAAACCTGACAGTATGCAGTGAAATTCTCCCTTCATTTACTGCTGTGGATAGGAATTCTCAGATGGTCACTAACTACTCTACAGGGAAACAGTCCTACTTTCAAACAGCAGGGGGGAGCCCCCCCACCTTACTTACCAGAACTCCAGCAGCTTTATCAGTTTCCCTGTAAAACAGCCAGTGACTGTGTAGATATTTGTATCCACAGACCCAGTGCAGTCTCTATGTTCTGATTATGAATTAGTCTTGCTGTATTGGCTTCTATGACAGATATTTGACTTGTGCTGTTTTTGATCATTTATAACAATCCCTAAGCTTAAACTCCCAACTGAAGCCCAGATCACACTGAGCATGTGCGTAGTCTTGGTCTTGCAAAGATGTCTTACAAAGTTACAAGATGACAGCCCCCTGTGCCAACATTGAAAGCATAAATCATTCTCTTGTAAAGCTTCTGGTGCAGTAAGTTCATGTTTATATTTAGTATAGAAAATACAGCATTTCTAACATTGTTCTTTTTTAGACTTTAGTTGCCCTTTAAGGCCACTATACAGGTAAAATATTGTATGCTGGTTATATGATGCTGTCAGATATATGTATGGGTATGGGACCTGTTAACCAGAATGCTTGGGACCTGGAGCTTTCTGGATAACAGTTCTTTGCAATATTTGGAATTTTGTACCTTATGTCTACTAGGAAATCATGTTAACATTCAATTAACCCTATAGGCTTCCAATAAAGATTAGTTATATCTTAGTTGGGATCAAGTACAAGGTACTGTTTAATTATTGCAGAGAAAAACTAATTTTTGACAATTTGGATTATTTGGATGAAATGGAGTCTATGGGAGACAACCTTTTCGTAATTCGTAGCTTTCTGTGTAACATCCCATACCACGTTTGAAATTTTAATCTACCAATGCACCATGTTGGCCAGTGTATGATGCATTGGTTGATAAGCAAGTAAAGAGAAACAACAGCTCTTGTCTCGACTATTTTTTTGAACTGTCAGCAACAGAACAATACAGTGAACACACCCTCATACATTATGCATCAATCAGTTAAGCTTGCGGCCAGGCGGTACATGATCAGTACTGTATGTCTGCCTTAATTCCAATGGCCATAGGATATTTCTTCAAGGATCTATTTAATTTTGTTGAGAAACACCTTAAAGGAGATGTAAAGGCAAAAAAATAAAACCCCATTTTTACTTTAATGAAAAAGAAATCTATCTCCAATATACTTTAATTAAAAAATGTGTACCGTTTTTTTTTTTTTTTTTTTAATAAACCTGACTGTATGCAGTGATTCCCCTTTTGTTTACTTGCTCTGACTGCTGAGGATAGGAAACTACAGCTTGTCCCTAACTGCTCTGCAGGGAAATGATCATATTTTCAATTGGCACAGGGGAAGCCACCTTACTTCCTATAACTTAGCTTTGTATGTTTCCCTGTAAAGCAGCTGCAGACTGTATAGAAATTTGTATCTGCAGGCCCAGTGCAATCTGTATATTCTGATTATTAATCAGTCTTGCTGTATCAGTCTCTATGGCAGAGATTATTTGACTTATCAAAATAATTTATGGCGATCCCTAAGCTTAACCTCCCAACAGATGCCCAAACCATACTGAACATGTGTGTGGTCTTGGTCTTGCAAAGAAGTTTAACAAAGTTACAAGATAATGACCCTCTGCAGCCAACTTTGAAAACATAATGAATTTGTTTTATTTGGCTTCTGGTGCAGTAAGTTGTGAGTAAGTATGCTTTGTATACAAAATACATAATTTCAAGCATTATTCTATTTTAGACTTTAGTTCCCCTTTAAAGTTTCAGTACTGATGAGTCTTGGCAAAAACATGCTCCAGTGATTGTTTTCAGGCAGAGCTCTGATACCTTAATTATAGATAAAAATATGCTGAGGAATTAAAGTATAGCTAAAAAGCTCCACCAAAAACAATCCTCAAAAGCACTTTAGTTGTTGAGTTACTGCACCACAGAGATAAAGTATGTAGCCTTTATATGATGTGTCTATCAGATAGGGAAAACTTGTATCTGGACATTTGCTTCAGAAAGCTCAGCATATGTCACTCCATATTTATCAGACTATACTGAAATTACTTTCTGCTTTATGGATGTCAAAAAATTTTTTCTCCATCTGTAGTATGTGTTCTAATATTAAAAAATGTGTTCACGGTTTCTCTACAAGCAGTATAGCTGCAGGGATCTACTTCTGGGATCTGATCAGCTGATTGATTTCACTGATCACAGCATGCCTCGTGTATGTGACAGACTTTTCGTTATAGCAGACTTGAAGACACGCAAAGGCTTCTAAATTTCCCCGAATCTGACTGTGTGTCACAAGCCTATAGGACAAGGAAAGTCTAATATAAACTCACTGGACAGGAAAATCTCCCACAACTGAGGGTTCCGACATTAATTTAGACCAGGGATCCCCAACCTTTCGAACCTGTGAGCAACATTTAGAAGTAAAAAGGCGTTGGGGAGCAACACAAGCATGAAAAATGTTCTTGGGGTACCAAATAAGGACTGGGATTGGCCATCTGGTAACCCCCATGTGGACTGACAACCTACATTGATGCTGTTTTTGGCATTGCACCTGGCTTTTATGCAACCAAAACTTGCCTCTGAGCCTGAAATTCAATAATAAGCAGCTGCTTTGAGGCCACTGGGAGCAACATCCAAAGGGTTGGAGAGCAACATGTTGCTCATGAGCTACTGGTTGGGGATCACTGATTTAGACAATAGGATTGTAGGAGAAAGAAGAAGTATATTGAAAAAAGAAGTTATCAAATACGTAAAGAAAGGGAGGCCCAGTAACAAACAAACAAAGGTTTTCCTTGTCCTTTAAAGCTGACTCTGTGTGGTAAAATATAGTCAGGCAGGAGCTGTACTTCCTAAGCAGCCTCCGCATTTGTGATCTACTCAATTATTTTGCTGGAGCATTGTAGTAAGGGCTTCTGTATTTGTATCAGATATATCTGCTCATTGGGACATTGCAGTTTGGCACAAATTGACCTATCCCTACTAGGCAAAATTAAGCATTGATACATGTTTTGATTATAATATTTGTTGTTATATCACCGTTAAGCCACAAAAACTAAAGAACTATGATTTTTGATGTTTTCAAATAAGAGAGTTTAAGATATCTGTTAGGGTAGGGACAGACAGGGAGATTCGGGGAGATTCTGTCGCCTGGCGTTTTTAGCAGGCGACAATCTCCCCGAATTTCCTTCTCCCTGTCTGCCGATTGTAAAGGGACAAAGCGCCTGTGCAGACGCGGCGCGTCGATTTCCGGGAATCGCCCGAAGTTTCCTCACGAGGTATCTTCGGGTGATTCCGGAAATCGCCGCGTCTGCACAGGCGCTGGCGCTTTGTCCCTTTACGATCGCAGACAGGGAGAAGGAAATTCGGGGAGATTGTCGCCTGCTAAAAACGCCAGGCGACAGAATCTCCCCGAATCTCCCTGTCTGTCCTCAGCCTTAAAGTTTAACTTTAATGTGCAAATAGATTTTGCCGTACTTATAAATATTACGTAAGTACGTAAATATTTGTTTATGGAATAATGTTTTCCAGTTTTTATCATGACCTGCTGTATTTGGAAATGTCCAGTTAGCCTTGGGAGTGAGTGCAGAGACCATTGCTGTCCCCAATAAATGGAGCCTCTGTTTCTAAATCTGCTGAAAGATCATCTGACAAAGCTGCTTACAGATAAATAATTAGAGGAAGGCGCCGTGCCATGGAATAGACAGAAAATTCTGTGTCTATACATGATTAACTAAATAGTTAAAAGGAAAATATACCCCATGTGGGTTTTACATTTTATAAATGCTTTTTGTCTTTGTTTATTTTGTTTGTGGAACTTTCTGTATTAGTATTTGGTGTCTGGTCACGTGGATAGCAGTACATTTCACTTCTCCCAACAATTCATGTGAGATCTGTCCTCAAACAAAGCCAAATTATCATAGCATACAGCAGGGATTTGCAACCTTGGCTCTCCAGCTGTTGAGGAACTACAAGTCCCACAATGCATTTGCCTTTATGAATCATGACAGACTCCTTCATTGCATTGTGGGACTTGTAGTTCCTTAACAGCTGGAGAGCCATTACATGGTTTTACCTAGCAGTAACATTACACCAAAGAGACTCTCCGTTAAGGAAATCATTTTTTAATATCTTCTATTGGTCAGTTTATTGTCCCTGGGACACAGCTCCAATATTCATAATTTATTATAGTAGAGTTCTAATATTCAATCAGACTTCAGGCTGACTAAAGGTGTCTTTATCATATCCACGTGGTGGGGTGTAGTCTGGGGATTTTATAGCCCCAGTTCTCTTACAATGAAAAAATGTGCACAAGCAGAAAGCAGTAGAAATGTAATAACTGCAAAACACTCATGTATGCATATATCTTCTGTATAATTCCAGAGGAAAATATTTAACTATGTATAGTGCATATTTTCAAGCTTAATTCCTCACAATGCTTTTGTTCATGAATGTTTCCATTTATTTGTAATGTGAGTTTACCCGATCATCCTCTTAGCACTAGATTCAAACAAAATCCTTGTGGCTAATTGTAATTTTTTTTTCAGCACTCTGATTATGCTGGCATTTTATAAATGCTTGTTTATTAGATATGTACTGGTTTCTATGCCACAATGTAGTATATTCCAGTTGCTTATGGTTGTAAGTTGTACCCAGTGCAGGGCCAAATAGGGTTCTAAACCAGCAGTGCCTAACAGAGATCCCACGTATGAAGTGTCCTTGAAAATTGCACTGCTGTTTGTGCAAGGATGTTTCGCTGTCATGATTGGTGTATATTCCTGTAACTTCCAGCCACTGGGCTGGTGGGCTCTTGTTTGCCCTGCCTGCCCAGATCCGCACCCTGTGTTTCCTCTTTGTGCCGAGACCAGCTGAAGAAGGGCCTGAAGAACGGGTGGGGGGGGGGATAGGGCTTGGGGGCTGAGACTGCAGCCCTGGTGGGCCTCGGGCCCCCCAGTCTTACCGTGTTGGTGCACTTGTTCTAAAGGTGGCCTTACACATTGAGGATTATTAATTTCGCCAAACGAGCAGATCTCTCCCCGATATGCCCACAATATCGGACTTATCTGATCGCAGGTAGTGGTTGGGTTGCGGGACAGTATCAACAGATACGGTCCACAATCCGACGGGTTTTTTACCCCTGCCCAATAAACATCTGGCCAACTCTTAGTCAGATATCGATCAGGGATGCCAGTTGGAGGGCCCCACATGGACCACTAAGCTGCTGACTTGATAATGGCACACTGTTTGTTGCCACTCCCCTCCTTTCCAATTGAAAACATCTGGAATTTTCAGTCTGTATAGGCCCACCTTCTCTTTATGGATGAAAATGTGTTCAGTCCCACCATCTAGCTCATATCACAGTCAAATAGTTGTCGTAACGCTCATCGTACTGTGTAATACATGATTCCACATATGCATCACTTGCAGTCTCCCTTGTTCGCTCTCAGGCTTGGCCCTTAAGCTGGCCATAGACGTAAAGATTTTTGAAAGATCCAATTGTTATCGTTGTCTCAAAACGATCGCTTAAATGCCTGATGTGTCCATCAACTAAAAAGACCATTTCAGGAGATATTGCCGGCAAAACTGAAGGATCGCAGCCTGCTTGGCCCTGCAAACATAGGTAGATTGCATGGGGACCAATAAAGATTTTCTAACCTGGCCGATCAATCATCAGACCAATGTCGGATGAAAAATCGTAAGATGAACGATCGTTTGTATCCCACTAACCGCACGATAATTTGACAGATTGGTTGGACTTCCCTAAGATCTGTCGTTCGGCAGGGAAATATTGTTGCGTCTATGGGGAGCTTTAGATCTTAGAATAGCCACTGTGTTCTAATGCATGCACCAGTTGGCCACTATATGGTGGTAACCTGGCTATGTTTCCCATTGCTTTAGAGGAGAAAGCTGATATTTAGGTTACAAAACCTGCTTTGCTGCCACCCAATGTCTAGAACACGTTCGCTGGCAGATAAGTAGTCACTGCTGCAGCTGCTTCCCAAATATAGCGTTTCTTGTCTAGATGTTATTTAAGCATACTAAAGTGTTGATGCTGCTTATGTAGGCAAGATCTCTCCATGTTTACAAATGTATATTTAAAAATATCCTTCAGCAGTTTTTTGTCGTGCTGCTTACTTAAAAATAAATCTGCAACTAGGGATGCACCGAATCCAGGATTCGTTTCGGGATTCGGCCAGGATTCGGCCTTTATCAGCAGGATTCGGATTCGGCCGAATCCTTTTGCCTGGCCGAACCAAATCCGAATCCTAATTTGCGTATGCAATCAGATTACAGAGATGGGACTGCATCAACTAGCCGACGCGGTCCTTGTACGCAGGGAAATGAAACCTGACAGATATCAGTTTGGAAGGCCCAACCATACATGTACAAATAAGATGCTGAATTGGTCTAAATGACCCTAATCTGCATCTTAAGGCTCAGTTCACATGAGCAGATTTGGGGAGATTAGTCGCCACAGCGACAAATTGCCTCTTCTTTGGGGTGACAATCTCCCCGAACTGCCCTCCACCTGCTCAAGTGAAAATTGCCTGTGGCAATTCACACGTCACCCGAAGTTTCCTCATGTGGCAACTTTGGGCGACTGAAAAACGAAGCGCTGCATGTGAATTGGCTACAATCTCCCCGAACTGCCTTCTCCTTGCCCTGATTTCTGAAGTCGTGAGGCAACTTCGGGCATCTTTGGAAAACTAAGTGCCGCGTGTGAATTGTCGCAGGTGATTTTAACTATAGTGGGTGGAGGGCAGGGAGAAGGCAGTTTGGGGAGATCGTTGCCCCGAAGAAGAGGTGATTTGCCGATGGGGCGACTAATCTCCCCGAATCTGCTCGTGTGAACTGAGCCTAAATCTGCCCGTGTATGCCACCTTAAGAGTAACAAACTCTGCATAAACACTATTAATAGTCTTAATTGTTTTGAAGTAGCCTAATATTTGGTGACTCTTACTCTTCTGTCGGCTTTAATTTGATGCAACACCCACTAACGGCTACTATTGCTTGGATAGTGCATTCCTTTACAGGGCAATATACCTCCTTTTTAACATTAGTTCCATAATTGGGACTTTTCCCGAGCATACTTTTCCCTGTTGTTTAAAAGGAGAAGGAAAGGCTTGCTGCACTTGGGGGTGCACCCCCAAGTGATTGTATTGACTTACCTGAAACCCCAGGCTAGTGCTTCTATCGGCAGAAAACTACACTGGCCCAGGGTTATACCAGTGAGCACCACTGAGCGATCCTCTTCCTTCTTCTTCTTTCTACAAATTTCCTGGGGCAAACGCATGTGCAGTTGAATGAAATAGCTGACTTTTTAGTTAAATTTCAGCTTTTGGTTCTGCTGTGCATGTGCAGCAGTGTGAAGAGAGAGGAAGACAGAAGAGGATTGCTCCATGGTGCTCACTGGTATAACCCCGGGCCGGTGCAGTTTTCTGTGATAGGAGCACCAGCCCGGAGTTTCAGGTAAAGTCAATACAATCACTTGGGGGTGCCTAAAATTTGGCACCCCCAATTGCAGCAAGCCTTTCCTTCTTCTTTAATTAGGCAGTATGTATGTTTTTATTATTTCTTGTGCTGAACTAAACAGCTTCAGCTGCTATGTGACCATATTAGGACTTGTTATATGGAGTGAAAACAAAATGTTAATTTGTGATGCTACTTCCCCTTCATTCTCTATATATAACATTCTATATTGCAAATAAAAGATCTTGCCATGGATGGTGGTAATGCAGATCGTGGGTCACCTCGCTTTCCTACTGTTTGATGGTAAGTCCCATCTGTGTTTTCATCACGGGGCCCAGAATTTACCAGCTCACTCTCTGATCCACAGATTGTTGGACATCTGCAGCCAACCATAGAGGTCAATCTGCAGCACTTGCATTTTTTCCTTTCCTCCCCTGTTGAGCTCAATAATGAAAAGACAAACCCATTATGTGTACTGGTTGCTCTTTCCTGACACACAGGAGTTCAGTGATGGGTCACTATGCTGGTCTAATGGTAAGAAGCAGAGGCAATTCTTTGACATTTGGTAATAATATTAATTGTAGAGGCCAAATAGTCTAAGCTAGACATTGCTTATTCTAAAATATTGTTTGATGTATGTGTAGAGCTGCTTGTATATGCAGCGCTGTACACTTTTACAATACAAACAGGGATGGCAAGCATTGCTGTAAATAAACATGATTAAAATATTGTGTTTTGTGATAAGAGACACAGGAGGAAGGCAGCCCCTGCCCCACAGAGCTCACCATCTAAGTGTATTGTACTTTAGTTTACTGGGTCATTTTGCTAGTAACCATTTGTGTCTCCTTTTCCAACAAGGCTTGTTAAGAGCATTTTGCATGAAGTCTTGTCCGTAAATCGATACTTAACTCCCTCTTTTCATCGTAGTTTTCATTATAGTCATTATACAGGTATGGGATCGGTTATCCAGAAACCCATTATCCGGAATGCTCCGAATTACAGAAACGCAATCTCCCATAGACTCCATTATCATCAATAAATTCAAATAGTTGAAAATGATTATCTTTTTCCTGACAATATGTCTAGCCCCACGTCAGATTTCAAAATGAAATATAAAAAAAAAATCTGTTTGCTCTTTTAAAGGACAAGGAAAGTCTAAAGATGAATAGAGTTATATATTATGGACATAACCATATAAATATAGTGCAGTTTTATATGCATGAAGGCTGCTGATGGGATGACTATATCCAACAACCCTCCCCATGGTCATTGCTCCTGTTGTCAGTGCAGTGAAATTTGTGATTGGAGGGATTAAATGTAATCACGTGAAAGGACAAGTGCAGATAAGTAGGGCTTATTTTAATTTGGAGTTTTAGTCCGGTTGAAGGCTGCCCGTAACACAGATCAAAAGAAGACCCAGGTCACTACATGTCACCACGGTAGAGGGAACAGAGCTGAGCAGTCACCCTGGATAAAAAAAAGTCTGAAAGTTATTGTTAAAGCTGTTTAAAACCCAAAGATCAAATGCGTTGGCTAGGGCCAGATGGGGCCCCAGAACAGACTGTTGAATTCCCAGACTGATTTCTGCCAAACCTCTAGCTGAATCCTCTTCTGTCTTCGCCTCCGGAAGCCTTGTGTCTGCTTCGAAAAAAACACATTGAGTAAATTTTGACAAACAAATGTGAGATTTCAGCAGGCTGATTTTGGCCCAGTCCGGCCATTGCTAATATTATATTGCCAATAACTGCTACAAATTGTGTTTGTGTTGAAGCTCTATTTGTTTTAATAAAAAACCCAATAGGGCTTCAGGGGACATATTTAAGTAGCAGCTGTTTAGAACACAGTGTTTTTAGCGAAGGAAAGTTTATCTTTAAACTAAAGTTGACCATAAATGGGCTGATATAAGCTGCTGCCTTGGCTCCTTATAAGCCTTTGTATTGGGTCTTAAAGAGATACGGTCATGGGAAAACATTTTTTTTTTTTTTTTGAAAATGCATCCAGTACTAGTGCTGCTGCAGCAGAATTCTGCAATAAAATCTGTTTCTCAAAAGAGCACTACTTGGTGAGTACTCAACCTGATGCATGTATCTACAAGATATCCCTGCTTTTGGGTTTTTTTTTCTTTGAAGAGATACTGCCATGGGAAAACATGTTTTAATAGTGCTCCAGCAGACTTCTGCACTGGAATCCATTTTTCAAAAGATCAAACTGATTTGTTTATATTTAATTTTGAAATCTGACATATTGTCAGACATAAATGCTAGACATATTGTCCGTTGCCCAGCTGCCCCCAGTCATGTGATTTGTGATCTGATGAACTTCAGTCACCCTTTACTGCTGTACTGCAAATTGGAGTGCTATCGTCCGCCTCCCTTTACCCCCTAGCAGCCTAACAAAACAATGGGAAGGTGACCAGATAACAGCTCCCTAATACAAGAGAACAGCTAACTAGTAGATCTAAGAACAGCACTCAATAGTAAAAAGCCAAGTGTCACTCAGACACATTGTTACCTTGAGTAGGAGAAACAGCAGCCTTCCAGAAAGCAGTTGGTCTGTAATATAAGCTACAGGGCTGATTATTAAATTATGATGCTAGTTGAACTGGTTTCTGTGCTGCCATTTAGTAATTAACTATTACTAATCTGTCTTCACTGTAGTATTTCTATTCTATGTGTAATGTATATAGTGAGTGGGTCCCTAAGCTCAGTAAGTGACAGCAGCACAGCATATTAGGCGATACAGATCTTTACTGCCGCCATGGTGGGCAGCAATTCAAAGCTGAAAAAGGTGAAAACCCGGGCCGGATTTATATAGTGGGTGCCCCTAGGCCCACTGGCGTTCATCGTCCCCTCCCCTATATTCGGTCAAATTTCCGTCATTGGCACTGGATTTCCTGTGCATCCCCAGTGGATGTAGTTGGGCAAAAAGCCACCCCCTAAAATCCTGTTGGCCCAGCCCTATGTGGCCTTTCCACAAATCCGGGCCTGGTGAAAAAGCACAGGATACATAATGGGATTCTTCAGAACTTATCCGTTATCTACTGTGTCTCCTTTGTTTGAACAGCTGCCCCATGGCTACACAACAGCTGCTTCTGAAGCAAACACAGCAGTTATCAGTGCAGGGCAACAGTACATTATACAGTCATTCCTTTGCAGGGATAGGGAACCTTGGCTCTCCAGCTGTTAAGGAACTACAAGTCCCAGAATGCAATGAAGGAGTCTGTCATGATTCATAAAGGCAAATGCATTGTGGGACTTGTAGTTCCTTAACAGCTGGAGAGCCAAGGTTCCCTATCCCTGCTTTAAAGGAAAACTATACCCCTCAATGTAGGTCTCTTTAAAAAGATAAATAAACCATTTTCATAATAATATACTTTTTTTAGTAGTATGTGCCATTGGGTAATTTGCCATTTTAAAAAATAACGGCCTCCCCCTGGGATAGTAGGTTCACAGTGCACACAAACAAACCATACATGTTAGGTCATATGAGCCGAGTTGTGTTGTGTTGAGTTGTGTCTTTTGCCTCCACACTTCTTCCTGATACAGTTAGAGCTGCAGTATTTCTGTTCAGGTGATCTCTGGGGCAGCAGACAGACCATCACCAGATGGTGGTTCTAGGATGTAAAAGGGCAATATTTACTTACTATATATTTAATATGCCACTATCTGTTGCTTAAAGGAATTGTTCAGTATAAAAGTAAAAACTGGGTAAATATATAGGCTGTGCAAAATAAAACATGTTTTCAATATAGTTAGTTAGGCAAAAATGTAATGTATGACAGCTGGAGTGACTGCAAGTCTAACCTAATAGAACAGGACACTACTTCTTGCTTTTCAGCTCTCTTTTGTTTACACTGACTGGTTACCCTGGTTACCAGGCAGTAACCAATCAATGACTTGAGGGAGGGCCACATGGGTCATAACTGTTGCTTTTGAATCTGAGCTGAATGCTGAGGCTCAATTGCAAACTCACTGAACAGTTATGTCCCATGTGGCCCCCCCTCAAGTCGCTGACTTACTCAGATTTAGAGAGCTGAAAAGCAGGATGTTGTGTTCCACTCACTCCAGTTTTTATACATTACATTTTTGGCTAACTAACTATATTAGAAACATTTTTTATTTTGCACAGTCTATCTATTTACCCAGTTTTTATTTTTACCCTGAACTGTTCCTTTAAATATTCATTTTAGGGGTAAAGTTTTCCTTTGAGAGGAGCTTTAGCTACATCTGCTCAGATTTAGTGTATCGGCAGATTCCATTTAAAACCTGCCCAATCACACTTGTATCCAAAGCACACTTAAAATCATATGAAACTTTGTGCCCCATGTTATTCCCGGCAATGCTTGTATAGCCAGCATTCCATAAACACCTGGCCATAAGAAACCACACTAGTAACCATGAACATGGGTTGCTTTTAATGCTTATCTTTGCAGTTGGCAGACTTCTATCATAGGCCATGCTGTTTTGGCCTCTAGTGTTACAAAGCCCTTGAAAAAAATATTGCCTCTTATTTAGGCTTCCATCTGGCATTTTTTTTTTAGACTGGTTTTTATAATTATGATACACACAATGGCCATTTCAACACAATTTGCTTGGCAGGGGAATCTGGGGATTTCCTAGAAATGTTAAAAATAAAATCCTAGACTCAGGGCATTTGTTTCTTTCCCGTTTTCAATGTTTTCTGCCAGTTTGCAAGTCTCTGCAGCTCTGCATGTGGGTGTATCAAAGGCTACAGTCTTTTAGAAAAGTTTATAAGAGATACAACAGACACCTTTGTCAATTAATAAAATGGATATTTCTGGCTTTTGGTGATGTCGCAAAAACGATGCCCAATCAACTTTACTGTGTGTGTGTTTGTGTGTAGCCATTGGTTGCCGGCACTCACCTCCGCCATTCAGTCATTTTTGGACTATATATATATATATATATATATATATATATATATATATATATATATATATATCTATCTAATCGTTTAGAAAAAAAGCGCACTCCTGGGATTTCATGCAGGATATAAAAATGTATTCGGTATCAAAAATCCATGTTGGAATCAACGTTTCGGCTCAAGTCTGGAGCCTTTATCAAGATTAAAAAACATAAAATGTGTCACACTTAAAAACCCTTCCTGTGTGTGCCTTTCACAAATCACTCCACCCATTCCCCACTTCCCTTGCTCCGTAACCACGGAAAATGCATAGCAACCACCATTCACTGTTAACAATCCTGTTTGTTACCCCATTATTAACATGTAATATTATAACATAATACTTATCACTAGTAATATAAAGGCATACTAAGTATACAACACGTTATCTTGAATACAAGAAACAATTAAAGAAACATTGTTCATTTAATCCTTTTGGTGACATTGTATCCAGTTTCCTAATCCAGTATGTTTCACGCTGCAATAGCATTTGAGATCTGTCACCTACCCCTCCTAGATTCTGGCACATGATCAATGCCTATGTATTTAAACGTTGGCAATCTATGACCCTTCTCGAGGAAATGCTTAGCCACAGGCTTAACTGTTTTATTGTCTCGAAATGCAGTACTAATGGCGGACCTGTGTCCATCCATCTGAAGTCTTAATGTCAGATCGGTTTTGCCTATGTAAGCCAAACCACACGGGCATGTGATCATATAGACCACATGTGTGGTGGTGCACGTAATGCAATGTTTTATTTAGATTTTTTGCCCTGTGTGTGGATGGTAAAAGAATTCTGCTGGAGACATATATCTGCATGAAATACAACTAGTGCATCTGTAACATCCCGGTTTACCTGACTTCAGCCATGACAGCTGTTGTTTGTGGTAACATTTCACCGGGTCACGCAAATTATCTCCCCTAGAGTATGCCATCGTAGGAGGTTGGGGGCAATGTTTGGCCAAATCTTTATCTGCTTTGATGATGGACCAATTACGTTGTACTATTTGTTTTATCTGAGCAGATGAAGAATTATATCTACTCACAAAAGTCATGTGGTTCTGTGGAGGTTTCCGACCGGTCGGTGCCTGTAGCCTGTATATATATCTTCCAGAAGAACCAGCAACACCGGGATATTTCTCAAAACAAAAAAGGTGTGTTTATTCAAGTGTGTTCCAGCCTTGAATAAACACACCTTTTTTTTGTTTTGAGAAATATCCCGGTGTTGCTGGTTCTTCTGGAGGATATGTGAAAATTTAACCGTGCAACTGGGTGAAAATCGAGAAGCGGAGTGCCACCCATCATTAACATATATAGGAAACTTGATAACATGCAAGGATAACAATGAGGCAGTCTTGAGTTGTGCACTTGCAACAATTTTTTTCTTCAGAGCATTTTACTATAACTATCATTAAAAAAATTTATGTATTTACAGGTACAACGGCTGTCTCCCAAATGGGGATCGAGGAAGGCGGAAAAGCAGATTTGCACTCTTCAAACGCCCCAAATCTAATGGGGTGAGGGCCAGCAGTGTTCATGTGATTTCAACCCCGCAGGCTTCCAAGGTGAGTCATTTCCTTCTTTTACATCCTGGTTTATTGTTACAAGTACTGTATACATTTCTAAACTGTAATCTTCTGGAATAATGTTAAAGGAGAACTAAACCGTTATGTTAAAACCCCAATCCCCATACCCTACATAGAACCGCCTCTCCCCTTAGTGTTACCCGGGCGAATGTCCCGAAGTCTTTACTTACCCCTCCGTGCAGATTCTGTCCAGTGGAGTTCTCGGGCGCCATCTTCAGCCACTTCGATAATCTTTGGTATGAAACTGGTGCTTTGGCGCATGCACAGTTCTTGCGGAACAGAAAATTGCTCCAACTGCGCATGTCAGTCTCAATCCAAAGATTACTGAAGAGAAGAAGATGGCACCAGTGAACTCTGCTGGACAGAATCTTCATGGAGGGGAAAGTGAAGACTTTGGGGCATTTGCCTGGGGTAACACTAAGGCTGAGAGGGAGGGGGTTCTATGTAGGGTAGGGTTTTTTAAACTTAAGAATTGAAGATTACAGTTTTAGAAGTGTATACAGTGAACTCTACTGGACAGAATCTGCACGGAGGGGGGGAATCTATAGGGGGTAGGAGTTTTTTAACTTTAGGGCTTTTCTCCTTTAAAGCAACATAAATCATGCATAAGAGCATGATTTATTTACCACTATATGCCCACATTGAAGTGGGCGATATTGGGCTGACCCGATCGTGGGCCCTAGGTCACAATGATTGGATCAGAATAGAGGCGATACGGGCGGTCGGATCGCGGGACCGCATACACGCAGAGATGGTTTTTTACCTGCCCAATCGAGATCTGGCCGACTTTCGGCCAAATATAAATTGGGGAATCCCGTTGGATGGCACCCCACACGGGCCAATAAGCTGCCGTCTGTCTGCAGCTTTAATCGGCCCGTGTATGGGGCCTTAACACAAGATAACAGCTCCCTGGTAGATTTAAAGAGATACTGACACCTGACATTAAACTCTTTTTTTTACATCTATTATAATATTGGCTTTGAAAGCTACTTCTAACTTTGCCATAAAGTATTTGCATGATGCTTTTACATTACCTGTCTGATCCCCCATGTTCCTGTATGAGGGGGAGGCCATATTTGTGCAGCAGGAGTCCGTTAGCATTAGAAACTGTAACTAACAGGCTGGGATGGGACAGTCAGGTTGGCAAAGTCAGAGTGTCAGGCTTAGGAACTTCAACTAACAATTATATACAAAAACAAACCTCTCTGCAAAAAATGATCAACATGACCTTTAGGTAACATTTAATGTACATTCATATGTTAAAATTAATTTTTTATTGTCGGTATCACTTTAAGAACAACACTCAATAGAAAAAGCCAAGTCCCACTGAGACTGATTGTTAGGAGAAATAAAAGCCTGCCATAAAGTAGTTCCATCCTAAAGTGCAGGCCAAAGTCACATGACTGGGGCAGCTGAGAAATAAACAATATGTCTAGCCCATGTCAGATTTCAAAACTGAATAAAACAAAATTCTGTTTGCTCTTTTTAGAATTAGATTTCAGTCCAGAAGTCTGTTGGAGTAGCACTATTAACTGGTGTGTTTTCCCATGGTCCCTGCAGCCACTTGTGTGTTCTGTCATGTGCCGTTAGCATTGGTAACCCTACTTAGTAATTATTTGATTTTTTTTTTTTTTAAGGACACCTAGGCAGCATTCAGTATGTGATCATGCTTGAGCCTCTTTTGTTTAAATGAAAGATTGTTTTGGAAATGTCCTGTTAAAAGGTATAAGAAAACCCCAGAAATGAATGGTAAAACCACTCTATGGCTACAGCCAGCCAGAAGCAACAGATGATTGTTGGATGACAGCCCATCTGTCCAAACTGAAAATTGTATCTGCTGTAAACAACTTCTCACTCTTACATAGGCACAAATGGGTCGGTGCTATTTGGCCATCCGTGTAGATCAGCGGTCCCAACCTTTTTTTGCCCCAGGGACCGGTGTAAAGCCAGGAGGTGACAGGAAGGGGGCATCAACTGTGTGCGCAGTGTCAAATGTTTTGAGTCAAATTTGGTGCATCCACTTAGAATGCGGACTCTGCTCGGAGGCCCAATTCAGGTATGTCCCTTGCTCGGCGGTTGGGGACCCCTGATGTAGATGGCCCCATTGTAGTATTTAGCCATTCAACCTTACAGGCCAACAGACTGATTGGGCATAGTACAACATGATAGACTTGTGCTCTGACTGATTTATATATGTATCAGGTTGGTTTCAGTGTTGCCTTTCTCCTTTTGTGGCCTGTATTGTTTACATGTAAATTTGCTTTTAGAATGTGTTTGGTTTATTGGGATTGCCTTTCCTGTGCTAAATGTTAACATTTGGTCTGTAGGTCTTCTTGGCAGAAGTAGGGTAACTAACTTGCAGCCAGCATTATTCAGTTGTGCACATAACAGGAGCAATGAGTAAACACAACAGCTACTTAGCTGCAAGTTAATGGGCTAAGGTTGGTTCCAGCTGAACGTCAAAATGGTTTAGCATCACTTTCACTTAGGGGCAGATTTATTAAGGTTTGAATTGCAAATTCGAATTTTCAAGTTGGATTTTTGGTCAAAAATCACAAATTCATTTTGGGAATAATCCAAATTAAAATTCGAGATTTATCATAGCGTTATCATAGATATTTTAATAATTTGATCGTACGCCACCTAAAACCTGCTGAGTTCATGTATAAATCAATGGCAGAGGTCCAGTAACCCATTTGAAAAGGTTAATAGCCTTCCTGACATTCAAGTTTTTTTTGGAGGGGGGGGGGGGGAATGCTTCCTACTTTTTACTTACTCCTTGGTGCAGATCCAGGCAGCACAGTTCACTGCAGCCATCTTCCGGGTCTTTGGTAAGCTGAGACTGAGACCGGCAAAGCGGAACTTGCACAGTTAGAGCAATTTATTGGTCTGAGACAACTGCGAATGCAACGGAAATTGCCGAAGTGCTGGAAGAAGACACAAAGACCCAGAAGGTGGCTGCAGGGCCGGATTTATATAGCGGGTGCCCCTAGGCCCACTGCCGTTCGTCGCCCCCATACTCTGCCCTTTATTTGCAATTGGCGCATGGGAAATTTAAAAAAACGATTTTATCTCCTGCGTATCCCCAGTGTTTCTGAACCAATGTGCATGTTGCTGAGCAGCATGCTGCCCCCTAAAATCCTGACACCCTAGGCCGCTATGTGGCCTTTCCACAAATCCGGGCCTGGGTGGCTGCCGTGATCTGCGATCCCTGAATCTGCACCCAGGGGTAAGTAAAAAGTTTGGGTCATTTGCTTGGGGGGGCAGCGAGGCTGGGTGGAGTGGGCAGGGGGCTCTACATAAGGTAGGGGGTTAGGGATTTTATTTTAGTTACGGGTTGAATTCTCCTTTACAGTTGTACATTGGCAGCCTTTGTTCCTTCAGCCCCAGGAGAGATAGAACTGAGCTAGTTACCTCATTTACATGCCCAGCTTATTATTCAGTGGCCAGTAAGATAGAATCTGGCTTGCATTGTGATAGCATTACAGCCCTCTGTCTCTCCCACATTAAGAGTATACCTTTACCAGAACCTTTCCTGCCATTGTGTTTTAAATTTTGAACTAATTTAGTTTTGCCATCCTAATCCATAAAGTGATGTAGAATTTCTAAAAAAAAAAAAAGCAGTCTTAACCTTGTGTAAAATCATCAGAGGCTTTAGATAACTTTTTAAGGGCAGTTTTTTCCCTTGAGTATTATAAAGACAGCAGATTAAAGATGAGCACTGCTGTGTAAGATATTATAAATGCCTTGTTCACCCATAACCTTGAACTGTGCCTTTACTGGCTGGGCTTATATATGCATTACAGAGACAGTTAATGATTCATCATTTAGTACATGCACCCTTCTTTTGTATAGTGTTGCTGAATATGTTGGCGTTTAAAAAAAAAAAAAAAAAAAAATGTAAAGTACTTGAGTGTCATTTTATGAAACAATCTCTGCTTAACTGTTTAAAAATGTATTCGCCCTCAATAATTTAATATGTAAAGTGGCTGCAGTGTGTTAAGGAACAAGCTATATAAACAGTACTACAAAGGGCAAACAACACACGTTGCCTGTGAGTTTTGCCTCTCTCACGGGTTGCAAAAAGCCTGAAAATACCTTTTAATCTATAAAAATGGGGATCACTGTAAATACTTTACATATGGCGATCCAGCGTAAAGCTGGCCATAGACTTTAAGACATGGCCAAATGAGCGGATTTTCCCCTGATATGCCACTAACGGCAGGGCTATATGGGGGTAATCCGAACGTTCGCCCCTGTGGGAAAAAATCAAACCTTCCCGAACGATGTTGTGGCCAGATATCAGCAAGACCTGTCTGAAGCCCCCCGTACACGGGCAGATAAGCTGTCAAATTGGTCTAAATTACCTAGATCGCCAGCTTTATCTACCCGTGTATGGCCACCTCATTCTAGAGTCCTGCGCCAGTCCATTTTTTGGGACCTGACCCATACCCGCACCTGCATTCTTACCCGCTTGGACCCGCGACTCTACACGCAAATACCTTATCTGCAACCCGGACCCGTGTCACACTGCCCATCAAGAATCAGGAAGTGCTGTCATTGTAAACCGGAAGTGACATCGGAAGTAGCCATAATCAGAAAAAAAAAGGAATAAAACAGGAAGTGCTGTCATTGTAAACCGGAAGTGACATCATCGGTAGTAGACGTGCTCAGAAAGAAGGAGTAAAAATCGTTATGGAGAAGATCCGCGGCCCTACCCTCAACCCGCAAACCTGCAGAACCACCGACCCGCTTCTATACCCGCACCTGGAACTTGTGCATGCAACCCACAGGATACCGCTAGATTTTGCAGTTAACCCGGGGGTACCTGACCGGCTGCAGGACTCTACCTCATCCTTCTAGATTAAAGTGTATTTTCAGGCACTTTTATGCCTGTGTTTTCTGGATAATGGGTGTCCAGATAAAGATCAACTTTTGCTGTGTTACAAAGAACCTCCCAGACCTGTGTAAGCATATGTAAATGAGATTATATAAAAAGGATACTGTGAAATGACAGTTCTTTAATTGCATACGTATATGTGGCCAGCATAGTGTCCTGGAGAATTCAACCTGTATTGAAACCCCATCCCTCCTCCCACAGACAACCTGGGAAGTAGATTTACGGACCCGAAACACTGTGCAGGCGCCGAAAGTCCTGAAAAAAAAAATTGCAAATTGCTGTGACTTTTGGTGCATGCGCAGTTTGGGTCCAAAATCTACTCCAACTGCACATGCGCTCAATACGTCGGTCTACTTCTGAAAAAGACAGAAGACCGGTTAGTCTGACACACTGGAAAGACATACTCACGCTCGGGGGTTGGGAGGTCTTTGCGGCTGGGGAGCCTGGGTAATGGTTTGGGGGCTCCTGAGGCCCCAGGCCCCCAGAGAGAGACTTCTCAGGGGGGTAGTGGTTTGTTTATCTTTGCTCTTTGGGATCAGGAAGTAGAATGAGACTTTAGTTTCATTTTCAAGTAGTGCCCAGTTCATGGCAAGAAATGGCAAAAGCCAAAGAGCCAAGTTGTTGAATGTGCTATTGGCTCTGAATTTACCAAATTTCTCTGTATAATTTGAAATTAATAACTTTAGTCAATCAGGTAAAGGGCATAGTGCAGTCTCTTACTAATTGTGTGACTTTGTTGCCCTGTTTGCATGAACTTTTCTTGTGCTGATTAATAGAAATTACCATGCAAAAAAAGATATAAATTCTTAATCGTTTCTAGGAAATGGTGCATAATAGATGGCTGAGAATGGAAACTATTCTTATGGCCTGACTTGAAGATGTTCCTATTGATTAGATAAACAGCAGCCGCATTGAGAATAAGCTCAACTTCTGCTGCATCCATTTCGTTACTGTGTAAAACTATCTCTTTCATTGTATACATTGATATACATTTTAGGTGACAAGGTTGATAAGGTTAAAAAAAAGACTCCTCCTAAGTGAGCCAGCCTAACTGCATTTTAGGGTAGGGGCACACGGGCATATTCGGTGAGATTTAGTCACATGGCGACTAATTGCCTCTTCTTCGGGGTGACCGTCTCTCCGAACTGCCTCCCCCTGCCTTCCCGCCAGCTTGAATGAAAAGTCACCAGTGGGATAGCACACACGTCGTTTCGTTTTCCAAAGTCGCCTGAAGTTTCCTTGTGATGAAACTGCAGGCAACGATTGGCCGCATGTGCTATCCCACTGGCGATTTTTTTTTATTGTAGCCAGCAGGAAGGCAGAGATAGGCAGTTTGGGGAGATTGTCGCCCAGGAGAAGAGGTGATTAGTCGCCAGGCGTCAAAATTTCCCCAAATCTTGCCATGTGCCCCTACCCTTAAAGGAGAAGTCAACCCAACCTGAGCTAAAATTCCTCCCCTGTGTTTCAAAACTGAATATAAAAAAAAAAATCTGTTTGCTCTTTTGAGAAATGGATTTCAGTGCAGAAGTCTACTGGAGTAGCACTGTTAACTGATGCGTTTTGAAAAAAAAATGTTTTCCCATGACAGTGAAGTATAATTTTGATTCCAAAAACGATATTGTCAATTCCAATGGGGCAGCACCATTGTATTGGTTGGAATAACGTTTGTTGTGCCCTGTTTTGCTTGATGTATACGCTCTTCTATTGTACGGTATTGCAGAACATGCTGGTGCTATGTAAATATTTGTTAACAATAATATTTCACATTGTTTTCAGACAAGCAAATTTTGTATTCCCTTAAGAGAGTCAAGTTGAATTTGTTGCTTATGTGCACACATGGGTTTCACGAAACATTTGTTGAAAGCAGCGAGTCTATAAACATGTTTTTTTTTCTTTTAAGGCAATCAGCAGCAGAGGCCAACACAGCATCTCATTCACATTATCCAGAAGTCAGACTGTTGTGGTGGAATACACCCATGACAAGGACACAGATATGTTTCAGGTAATGGTCAAATACAAGATATTACAATGTGTCATTTACTTAGAGACATGGAATTAAGTGTGCATGAGTCTCATTTTAAAATCAAACTTTTTTTATTCAAGCATTTCCTATCTTTAACCACTCCATATGCACATCAGTGGATCAGTGTATGGCTCACATATGCTTGACGCTTCTTATGTCTCTTAGAGACTCTTGTGTTGACTTAAACAGTGTGCTTTAATACGGTATATCAGATGCCTGAAAAAATGTTTATGTATGTATGTGTATATATATATATAATATGTTGTCCTTTCCAAGATATTGGCCACCTTGCTTACTTAGGATTTTTTTTCCATAATCCTAACTGTGATTGGTCATTAATGTGTAACTATTTCAAGAAGCATATACTTTCATTGTAGAATGCTTGTAATGTTTAAATATTCCATACTCTTTAAACAGTCACAATGCATACGTCTTTAGATACAGTATTCTTGTTAAAGCAAACTTTTTTTTTTTATTGTTTCTAGATTGGAAGGTCAACAGAAAGCCCCATTGACTTTGTAGTAACTGATACGGTTTCTGGCAACCAGAATGATGAAACACAGATCACACAAAGTACAATTTCAAGATTTGCATGCAGGATAGTCTGTGATAGAAACCCACCTTACACTGCAAGAATATTTGCTGCAGGATTTGACTCCTCCAAAAATATATTTCTTGGTGTAAGTATGAACCATAATGTATTTTAATGAATAAACAACATTAGCAAATGCTAAACCATTTTTTCCCCCCATTTTACCACCGTTGAAAAACATTCTGTGTTGCTGGTGCTGTCTTAACCACTTCCATATAGCCCTTAATGTCACATGACTTTTTGTCACTGTAGTGGTCTGTGTGCCATACTCTGCCTGCCCTATGCTGCCTGTGTGTGCCATAGTCTGTCTGCCCTATGCTCCTTGTGTGTGTGCCATAGTCTGCCTGCCCTATGCTCCTTGTGTGTGCCATACTCTGTCTGCCCTATGCTCCCTGTGTGTGCCATACTCTGCCTGCCCTATGCTCTCATTTGTTTTTTGTGGATGTGGTCTTAAAAGTTCTTGTGGTAACTTAAGGTGGCCATACATGAAGAGATCCGCTCGTTTGGCGATGTTGCCAAACGAGCGGATCTCTCCCCGATATGCCCACCTTGAGGTGGGCGATATCGGGCTGATCCGATCGTGTTGTTACCTCTTTATCTAGGCCTACATGGAATAATGTGAATCATCCTATTTAGCTCAAGAAATACCAAAAAAAAAAAAATATTTGTGATTAAAACAACTGTCAAAGGGGTGTACGGGCCCTTTTACAGTCAGCAAGGTATTCTTTTCTTCAAATCTCCTTTATCCAGGCATGATCTGGTGCATGAAGAGTTACTTTTTGTTTTATCAGTTCACAGCACGTGGTTGCAATTGGGCTCTGGCTTATATAAGTGTTGTTGCATATTACAGTCCTTGGCCTTTGTTATGAGATTACAGATAATGATTCCTTCAGATGTGTCTACCTTGAAGAACACACTTGTGCAAGCTGCACCGTGGGGCAGTGCAAAACTACTCCCATGCAAGCAAAATCCTCTTGCAGGGCCTTTTGAATGATATTGGGGGAGGGGATTGGTTATATCAGAAGATTATTATGCTTATGTTTATATCCTCACCTTCGTTGTTTGAGGGTTAGAGAATTTATTGAGCTTTACAGTTGACTTTTGGTTCAAGACTGAGAGCATGTGATGCATTGGCTCAGCTGCTCTCAGCATGTGTTACTTTTGCTGGCTGAGAGAAGCAGATCCACTTCCTTTCCCAGCTCCATTTATCTGCACCAAAGTACCCAAAGATCGCACCAAAAACGAGAAAGCAGACACAGACCTCCACTCTATGTACCTGCAGTAAAGTGGAAGCTGTACTTTTCAGTGCAGATAAACTGATCAAGGGAAGGCTGCATATCTGTCTGCAGAAAAAAAACTGAACTGAACCCTAAAATCATTATGGCTAGAAATGCTATATTTTACATACTGAATTTATTTATTCCGTCTAAAGGTTCAGCATCGCTATAGTGGTAGTGATCCAGGCCTTTAAAGTTGGGAAAGGTAGGGGTCATCAAAAATCATCAAGCAGAAAATTAGGTTTGCCATTCTGATGCTAATTGTGCTGGTTTCTGAGATGCCATGTATCAATAATTCAGAAGTATTTACCAATTTATATTTAATATATTCAGTATTTTGTGCATCTGCCCAAAGCTTGGAGACAGATCTTCCCTGCTAAAGGGCTGTGGTTGCCTTGGGCAAAAATACAGTACATAACAATGCAGAAGTTGTGTTAATTCTTTTACTTTGAAATTTAACAAAGGGAGGAGTGGATCAACTTTCAGTATTACTTTTTGAGATGTGTGGAAGCAAATAACACTTAAAATGTACTGTTTTTAGGAGAAAGCAGCCAAGTGGAAGAATCCTGATGGTCATATGGACGGACTAACTACCAATGGGGTTCTTGTGATGCATCCAAAGGGAGGATTTACTGAAGAGTCCAGGCCTGGTGTGTGGAGGGAAATTTCAGTCTGTGGAGATGTCTATACATTAAGAGAAACCAGATCTGCTCAACAAAGAGGCAAACTTGTAAGTCTTTTAGGATGGGTTCTGTTTCCATTAAGATTGAACACACCTGCTCTCTACACATTTGTAGTAGGCACTGATTACTGTTCAGATGTTTTTTCTTTTGTTTAAGCATTAGAAGCATAGGGCTAATTTACAAACACAGCTGCTAAATTGCATTAGTGCAGTTACCTGTAGCAACCAGTCAGATCTTTGGTTTTGCTTTGGAACTGGCAGTTGACTACTCAAACTGAATTGCTTATGGGCAGGCCCGGACTGGCAATCTGTGGGTTAGGGCAAATGCCAGATGGGCTGCTATAAGGTCCCATAGAAAGTCAGTATTTAGTGGGCTGGTGGGGAATGTTTGGGCCTCTATGTGAGCTGATTGGGCCTCTGTGTACCTGAAATGCCAGGGCCTATTTTGATTCTCAGTCCAGTCCTGCTTATGGTTTCCCATTTTTGCCATGCTGGATAAAAATCAGATTAAGTATATTAATTAATTTTAGCAAAGAAATAGAAAGCGTTGTTATGGGGTCGGGTTAATTAGGTTTAATCTACAAAGTGCAATATAAACCATAAACCTTGTGCTAACAAAATTTGTGAAAACGTATATTTTTTCTTACATGTGTACGTAAAGGAGAAGGAAAGTCAATCCTGCACTTGGTGGTGCCAAATATTAGTCACCCCAAGTGATTGTATTGACTTACCTGAAACCTCAGGCTGGTGCTCCTATCAGCAGAAAACTCCACTGGCCTGGGTTTATAGGAGTGAGCACCACAGAGTGATCCTCTTCCAGCTTCCTCTTTCTTCACATGGCTGTGCATGCGCAGTAGAATGGAGAGTTGAACTTTAACTAAAAAGTTGGCTATTTCGTTCAACTGCGCATGTGTTTGCCCTGGGAAATTGGAAGAAAGTAGAAGACAGAAAAAGAGGAGGGTTCTAGGTAGGCAAATGTAGTTGCTCTTAGTCAGCTGCAATTTTAATCCAAGTGTTGTCTGTGTAGTGGTTCCCTGGATACTCTGTCTTAGGCATCTAATAATCATGTCAAAACATAATAGAGGTTGGGAATCACATAGGCAGAATTAACTGCTATTAATCTTTTATTTCTTGTCCACACTCCATTTTTTGGCTTCAAATGCCCTTTTTCAAATGTGATCAAATCCAAGCATTTAAAGGTCAAAGCAGGAAGTCCCACCCCCAAATACCACAGCGCTAAACATTAACCCTTGCATGGTATGGGGTGGTTATTGGGGGTTTAGGTAGGATTGAGGGGTAGGGGTTTTTCAAGGTTTGGGTTGAATCCTCCTTTAAGGTTTGAGAACTGGGTCTCCAGTTGGGCCAAGAGGTGAGGAAGCAAATAATGAAGCTGAAAACCACAAATGTGATTGTTGCTTTGTAGTCGTATTACAAGCAATGCTGATGTTTTTTTTTGTTTTCTTAGGTGGAAAATGAAACCAATATTCTTCAGGATGGTTCTCTTGTTGACTTATGCGGCGCCACACTCCTTTGGCGAACAGCGGATGGGTTGCTCCATACACCGACTCAAAAACACATTGAAGCTTTGAGACAGGAAATCAATGCTGCCAGGCCTCAGTGCCCTGTTGGATTAAATACTTTAGCTTTTCCCAGTATCAACCGCAAAGATGTTGTAGAAGAGAAACAGCCTTGGGCTTACCTCAAGTGTGGTCATGTGCATGGCTATCATAACTGGGGACATCGCAGTGACACAGAAGTCAACGAACGCGAGTGTCCTATGTGTAGAACAATTGGTCCCTATGTGCCATTATGGCTTGGTTGTGAAGCAGGATTTTATGTAGATGCTGGACCTCCTACTCATGCTTTCAGACCTTGTGGACACGTCTGCTCAGAAAAATCTGCCAAATATTGGTCCCAGATTCCACTCCCACATGGTACACATGCGTTTCACGCTGCTTGCCCTTTCTGTGCAATACAATTGACTGGGGAAGAAAGCTGTGTTAAACTTATTTTCCAGGGCCCTGTTGACTAATGCTATTTATAAGACATAACAATTTTGTTAATAAATTAAAAAAAAAATCTAAAAAAAATACTGTGAAGTTTTCACCACTAATATTAGGATTTACCTTTTTTATAATTTTATTAATGGGGAGCGAATTATTCCAATGTCTTGGAATAGATCTGATGTCAATGCTATGGCATGTGCATACCAGCAGCTTATTCATTGAAGCTATTGATTTCCTTTTTTTGTCTAGATTGTTATGTTTGTACATCACTTTTAATATAAATCCTTTGTTCAAAAGAGGAATGCTTCGCTGTTCTACATGTGTCATTAACACCATTGATTTGCTTTATTCCCTTGCTTTATAGGGCATATTGTTTCTCTTTGGCTTAAAGGATACCAAAAATCAGCCCGGAGCTGCAAAATCCAGCAAGTAGTTTTGTTATTGTTGGCATAAATAAATATATTTGCAGGCAGCTTATTATTATTTATTTTGGGATTTATTATACAGGCTCATTTATGCGCCTCTGTCTGTATTTATTTTTTACTGATGGTTAGAAATGATTCCTATTAACCACATGCCATCCGCCTCTTTACAGAATAAATGAGACATCCCCCCAAAATGAGTATCTTCCAGCAATTCTTTTTATAAAATGATAGTTTAAAGAATTAGAGGTGCCCTTTTCTCACAATAAATTGTCCTCTTGCCTTAAAGGGGTGGTTCACCTTCAAATTAACTTTTAGTATATTGTAGAAGGGCCAATTATAAGAAACTTTTCAATTGGTCTTCATTATTTATTTTTCATAGTTTTTTAATGATTTGCAATTTTCTTCTGTTTCTTTGCAGCTTTCAAATGGGGGTCACTGACACCATCTAAAAACAAATGCTCTGTAAGGCTACAAATGTATTGTTATTGCCACTTTTTGTTACTTATCATTCTATTCAGTCCATCTCCTATTCATATTCCAGTCTCTTATTCAAATCAATGCAGGGTTGCTAGGGTAATTTGTACCCTAGAAACCAAATTGCTGACACTGCAAACTAGATAGCTACACTCTCTACATCATACTAAAGTTAACTCTAAGGTGAACAACCCCTTTAAGAAAACCACAGCAATTTAATGACATTGTCTTTGCCTATTTTATGAATGCTCAAAAACTTACTTGATGAAACTTGGGTTGGACGTAACTTTGCTTCTGTTAGAGAACATCTGATTTGGTGGTATCGGGCGGTATTTGTAATAAGTTATCTGGTCACAAAATGCTTGGTCATCCTAAAAGCATATAGTGCAAGCACCACCCAAAATAGTGCTGGAGATCTGCATGAAAGTCTCCAGTATTACCCTCCATGAATACTCTTCTGTCAGATTGGTGTAATCTGACAGATTGAATATTTTTTCAACTGAGCTTCTTAAGCAGCACCCACTAGAGTTGCTAGCAGGCAGTTGCAGTAACCATCCTGTAATGGCTTTTTATCGGGATTTTGCTAGTTGTGAACAGAGGGGTTAGGAGCCATAGGTGGTGTGGGCAGTTTATTGTAGCTGGCTGGGGTTGTGGGCTTTTCTTGTCCTTTAATTCAATTGGAAGGACCAACTGAAATAAAGGATAAGTGGAAATTATATCCAATGCAAGCTTTACTTATTGAACACATGTTGGGCACAAGTTTAAACTATCCTTGAAGTTTCCTAGTAATGCAGACCTTTAACCAGATAACTGACTGATAATTCTCATTAACTGTAGCTAATGCACACAAGTCCAAATAAAAATTATTCAAAGGGTCCTCCACAGACTTTCCTTTTAATTACAGTTAACAAATAATCTCAACTAAAAAAGAAGCTACCTGTTGTCTGTGAAACTGTCCGCAATTTAAAGGCTCCACGATTAGGAGGATATCGTATGTAGTGTTCTAAGGGCTAGGGCAGACGGGGAGATTCGGGGGCATTTTGTCGCCTGGCGACTTCTCGCCGTGACTTGTAGCCCCCGAACCTCCCCGAATAGCCAAGTCCTGGGGCGCACCTGCGTTGCTTGAAAACGCCGGCGCCTATTCACACGGAGCGGCGCGCTTTTTGAAATCACTCCAAATTGACTTGTGAGGCAATTTGGAGCGATTTCAAAAAGCGCGCTGCTCCGTGTGAATAGGCGCCAGCGTTTTCAAGCAACGCCGGTGCGCCCCAGGACTTGGCTATTCGGGGAGGTTCGGGGGCTACAAGTCGCAGCGAGAAGTCGCCAGGCGACAAAATGCCCCCGAATCTCCCCGTCTGGCCTTAGCCTTAAAAGATCTACTGCCCTATACATTGTTTCTCATACAGTGCATTCAGCCCATTCTGTACAATGGAAAATATGCAGCCTTTGGCACACTATAGTGCCACTCGTGAATCTTGGTGAATGTTGACTACAGCCATACCGCTGCTTATACAGTGCATCCTTGGGAATTTTTCTTGAGAAAAAAATTGAGAAGTTTAAGCTAGCGGGCCTTGGGATTTTTATTCCAAAGTGGACTACAGCAAATACATTTCTATTCTTTACTTTTTACTTTATTTTCAGTGTAACTCTTCAACAGATTTTTTTTTTCTACTACAAATTTTACAGTGGGGGGAAAAAGCATGGTTTAGATGGTTTGCTGCCTCCAAAACTGAGGTCCATTTTTATCGGTGAATGGGTATCATTCTGTATATGGGTAGTGTGCTACATGGTTTTGTAGAAACAAACACAGGGCTGCTGATTATAACACAATGTTTATCCATGGAATTGGAATGGTTGCAACTACTCAAGTCATTAAAGAAATGATTCACCTTTTGGAGCCAGCTTGAGGTGGATTTTTCTTTTGATTTCCAATGACTTTTCTAGACGTTAAGATGGATTTAATTGGACCAAACTATTGACCAATATGTATGTTTTTCCCAACATAAACCAATTGTGACTATATACTGTATTCTCTCAATGTTTTAGCATACGTCACTGTGTTGCTAACTACCCTTACCATTTGCTGGACAAGTTGCAGAAACATTGTGTTACACTCTGATAGAGACCTAAGAAGAATGGTTTTGTAAATAATATCCTCTGAGGTTTTCCTGCTTTTTGATATGATTGTATGCCTACAAGAACAAAGCCAACACAGTAGACCCAACCTTCCTTTCCTGAATGTTCACCTTTGTTGGGGTCACATTTTTATCACCTAGGTGTACCAAATATTATGGACTGAGCTGTTGTGCAGTTCTATTACTATTTTAACTCACTAAGGATAACCTATTTGATGTACAGTTGTGTCCAGAATAATAGCAGTCTGACATCACTTACCTGATCAATCACTGTTTTTTGTAGACATTATATTTCTACATGGCAAATAATTTACTAGTAGGTGTAGTAGAGTAATATAAAACCAACATCAGGACATGCATACTGCTGATGTTATGTCACTGAAACATTAAATGAGGCTTGTTCCAAATAATAGCAGTGTTCAAAATAATAGCTTGTTCCTAACAATAGCAATGTGGAGTTCAATTAGTGAGGTAATTCATTCTGTGAAAAAAACAGGTGTCAATTACAGGCCTTATTTTTGGAAGGAAGGAGCAAATGTTGTGCATGTTGGTTATAGTGCATTTCTCTCTGAAACGGCTCCTTCCAGACAATGTTCAGAAGAACAGCGTGCTTTGAAAAAAATGTTGTTTGTAGAGGGGAAAACATAAAAAGAAGTGCAGAAAATGATATGCTGCTCAAATAAAATGATCTCAAATGCTTTACAATTGCAACCAAAACCTAAAAGAAGGGGAAGAAAACTGAAAACAAGTATTCAAATGGATAGAAGAATAGCAAAAATGGCAAAGACTCCACCAATAATCAGCCCCAGGAGGATCAAAGAAGGTCTTAAGTCAACTGTGAGTACTGTTACAATTAGAAGAAGCCTATGTGAAGCCAAGCTATCGGCAAGAAGCTCCTGCAAAGTGCCATTGTTGAAAAACAGATGTGCTGAAGAGCTTACAATTTACCAAAGATCCCGTTGACTGGCCTAAAGAGAAATGGTGCAACATTTTTTGGACTGACTAGATGGATGTTATGGAGTGGCCAGCCCAATCCCCAGACCTTAATCCAATAGAAAACTTGTGGAGTGACATCAGCAATGCTGTTTCAGAGGCAAAAGCAAGAAATGCAGAAGAATTGTGGAATGTAACAGGTGCCAGAAGTTGGACTCCATGAAACACAGATGTGCAGCATTTCTTAGAAGCACTGCTTATATACAACTAATATTAGTTCAGTGATTACAAGGAAAGCAACATCTTGACTTTTTTTTCAGTTTATACAATGAATGTTTGAGTTTGTAAAGAAGAACGCAGACACTGCTATTTTTGGAACAGCCTAATAATAATAATGGTAAGTGAAAAGGATTATAAGCTTTATTCATTTTTTCAAACACACCTAGTCTGAACACAACTGTATATTTATGCCAACTTGAACACCTTTGGTGTGGATTTAGCAAAGATCTTTGTATTAAGCCACAACAAACTAAACATTTGCTAGTTTAGCAGCTTTGCATCTCCAGAACCAAGTAACTAGGACTAGTCATTGCTGGAGATACATATATAAAAGTGGCCCCTCCTACCATCATTACCTGATTAAGCAGTTCACCCAATTTGTTGTTCTGGGGAGTGAATGGACATTAACCAAACCGCACAGAACATGCTTGTTGCTTGCTTAGAAATATAGCTCAGATCTCCGCAACAATGCATGACAGAACTGTTGTTGTGGAAGTAAATGGAATCATTTGGTAAGGGCCATTTCAGGGATGTTTTGGTTCTTTCTGGCTCTTTATTTGTTTTGGTTCTTTCAGGCTGTTTTGTTTGGGCTAGGACCCCTGGCTCCTGTGAAAGGAAAATTATACCCCAAACTATGAAGGTCACCATAAAAATAATATGCTAAATGTTGCTTCACCTAAATAAACTATTTTCAAGAAAAATATACCTTTGTAGTAGAATATGCCATTGGGTAATACAACCCCCCTGGAATCCTACAACTCACAGTGCACACAAGCAACCCAAGTATATGAATATGTTAGGTCACATGAGCCAATTACTGGACAAATATGTATCTTTTACCCTCACACTTCTTCCTGTTACAGAAAGCTGCAGTATTTCTGGTCAGGTGATCTCTGAGGCAGCACAGACAATATCATAAGGAGTACACTGGAAAAGATGTAAGGGCAATATTTACTGATATATATTCCAGTTTTTCTGTTTCAGCACAATGTCCTATTCACAAAGCAAGGTCCCTACAGAATGGGTTGGCTGACATGGGAGTGGAAGAATTTGGCTGGCCAGCACAAAGCTGTGACTTCAAACCAACTCATCTGTGGGGTGTTTGAATGCTGTGTGCAAGCCAGGCCTGATTTGTCAGTAATCCCACTAATAATTCATTCCATAGTCTAGTGATAAATGGTATAAAAGCGTAAACTGCAAATATCCTTGGTTTTGGATTGAAATGTTGTACAGTCCGGTATCTGTTCAGCACACTTGTACCATTAATGACCTAGAACTGGGTTATTTGCAATGGTCTATACATTTGATATAGGTGGATTTGGTCAATGTTGGGTATATCTGTCAAAGCTAGTATTATTTCTTACTTGGATTTTGATAGCCTCGTCTCTACAGATGTTTCCTGATGCAGTGCAAGTTGAGGTTCCTGCTACCAGATGTGTGTAATGTATTACATCAGTCATGTCCAACGTCTTCCTTATTGTGGTCATAGGCCCGCAGCACTGATTATTATCCCTGTTGGCGTTAGTCAAAAGTTTTTACTGTGGTTCAAGAAGAAGCGCCAAGGATGCCAGTGTGAAGATTAAAAAAGTAGAAATGGGTCGGCCATTAAAAAAATCCAATTACAGCAGCATAACATCCATCCTAGCTGCCTGCTTGATGCGTTTCGTGGCTAACCTGCCACTTCATCAGCAGCTTCTGAATGAATTTTCCACATTGGATAGCAGCGGAATGTGCAGCACACTGAGCCAGCAGTCCGGTAAGTGCTCCTGCTTCAAATTCCAGAGTTTGGTCAGGGTACCCTTTAGCTCATGAAAGAAGTACAGATATAAGAACTATTTAGTAGTCACAGGCAACAAATCCATGTTCAACCCAAACTTCACTGTAACTGACTCACAAGCTGGACATGTATCTAGTAGAGAAAATTACCTACCCAATTCTCACCCTAACTGGCCTTCAGGCTGAGCCCTCCAGCCACACAGTTTTGGAACCATTGTCCTAACTGAAGTCAAATCGGAGGGCCAAAAGTCTATGAAATGGACGAGATGACTGGGCGCAATATACAGTGTTCAGAAAAATAGCATTGTGTTACAAAAAAAGTGAATAAAGCTCAAAATCCTTAAAATAGCTTTTATTTCCGTACACTCAAATGGGAATACCGCACATTCTATTCCACGTCAAAACATGAAGAAGATTTTCTCAAATTTGTGTTATTGCAGTGTTATGCAGTGTCTGCATTCTTCTTCACAAACTCAAACATTCACTGTATAAACTGAAAAATGTTTCAATATTTTGATTTCCTTTGAGTCACTGAACTTATATTAGTTGTATAATCAGTGTTTGTGCAACACAGATGTGCAGCAGTTCTCACAGAGTCCACCAACCTCTGGCACCTGTTACATTCCACAATTTTTCTGCATTTCTTGGTTTTGCTTTAGAAACAACGTCTTTGATATCGCCACAGAAGTTTTCTATTGGATTAAAGTCTGGGGATTAGACTGGTTACTCCATATTAACATCAGTTTTGTTGGTCTGGAACCAAGATGTTGCTCATTTACTGGTGTGTTTGGGGTGTTGTCTTGTTGAAACCCCCATTTCAAGGGCATTTGCTCTTCAGCATAAGGCAACAAGACCTCTTCAAGTATTTTGTTGTATTGAAACTGATCCATGATCCCTGGTATGTGATAAATAGGCCCAACACCACAGTATGAGAAACATCACCATATCATGATGCTTGTGCCACAATGCTATTCAGTCTTCACATGGTGCTGGGGTTTGAATTCAGTGTTTGGGGGTCATCTGACAAACTGTCTGTGTCCCCGAGACCCAAAAAGAACCAAATTGCTCTCATTAGTCCACAAAATGTTGCACCATTTCTCTTTAGGCCAGTCAACGTGAGACTTTGGCAACTTGTAACCTCTTCAGCACATGTGCGAAAGGATTTTAGCCATCTAGGCCTCCATATAGAATTTCATGTTCACCAATCAATATTTAGTACTGTTTTTATTACTCTTGTGGCTCATCAATAAGCTTTGGAACATGTTATGTATGGCCATTTATCTAGAAAAGCAAGGGGGACTTTAAGCACTGATTTGGTGTGTTTGGATAGAGACGATATACATTCACTGCTTACTCAATGTGTTACTGAACAAAAATCCATAGTGGGGATTGTTTTCTTAATTACTTATTGAACAGCTCCAGCGCTTTCCCTTTGCACTTCACATGCCTCTAACCGGTTTTATGATCTGTGATCACAGAAATATTCTCTAAGCTTTGATATGCTACTGTCGTTTGGGGAAAATGGTTAAAGGATCTTTTGCTCTAGTGCTTTTTTTTTACTTAAAATAACATGCCTGTGTGTGTGTGTTTAACTAGAAAACACTGAGTGAGTGTTCGGAAATGGCCATTTAAAATGTTATAGCTGGATTAAGCCATCATATAATGAATTCAATATTTCACTTTAGCTGACATCTGGGAATGCATTATATAGAAGCTTGTCTTGCCCTTTTCATTTCCGCCTTGTAGGCTGCCATAATGCTATATACTACTAATGCTATATATACTGTATAACGAGCAGCAGAACAATTCTTCCTCTGTGTTGCAAATAAGGGATATTGCAGAAAGGATTTAAGGCAAAGTATTTCTACTAACATACTATATATTGCAAATTCATGCTACAGGCACTGTCCAATAGAAACATAGAGTGTCGACCAGTTTCACCAATTTCCACCAGATTGACCATGATTGATGATATTCGCCAATATTCTGATAAAATCATTATCAAACTTGTTAGTCAATGCCGCTTACACACATGGAAGCAATCATTCTGAGTTAACCGTATGGTTTCCTTGAGTGAACTGGTTGTGCAACCAGCTGGCTAAAGACTTAATTTGGCCCATTACATATTAGTACAGGCCTAGGTCACCCTCAGTACATTTTAATAATCCCCACTGCTCATATGGCTGGCAGGAACAGTAACCTGGAGACGTACCTGGCAGAGTGACAACTACATGGGGAGTGGAGAGGTACTTATTTACTAGTGATTGTCCAAAAATAAAACCGCTTAATATAGTACTAGAGTGTAGCACCTGGATTTCATGGTGCTTTCCACCGTTTTGCTCAAATGAGTGTAAACATTTTCTCAAACCAGATCCTGGAAATACATTCACTGAAGGTTGCCTTCTCCCACACTCTCTACAAGTCAATTATTATTATCCTATTGTATACATAAGGGTAAATTATCTGACTCTGGCACAAACCTCTAATTATGTTTGAACTGATACCACTGGTTGCAAATGGGGAACTCTGATTATGTTGTACAGATTGTAACTTCATATGAAAATCCCAACAGGGTGTGTTTTAGAGCAGAATAGAAGGCTGATTTCCCCTGGTCCCACAGTATCAGATGGGACCCTTTAGAGTAAAATACAATTTTCCGCTGTCCAGATATAACCCCCTGCATCACACCTCAGAATTGTAGATCAATAACAGATGGAGAGCTGTACATTAGACCTCCCAGTTTTTTTTCATGTTTACTCAAGATCCACATTCAGTTGAAAAAAAAAGTTGGAGAGCAACATATGCATGCAAAATTGTTCCAGGGTGCCAAATATGGGTTGTGATTAACTACTGGTAGCTTCTATGGAGGCTGGAAGTCTACAAGAGACTCTGTTTGACAGTACACCTTATTTTATGCAACTAAAACTTGCCTCCAAGCCAGCAATTCAAAAATAAGCACCTACTTTGAGATTAGTTGGAACAACATCCAAGGGGTTAGTGAGAACATGTTGCTTGTTACTGTATTAAATAATATAACCGGTCCTTTTAAGATAATAACTGAAAGTCTGGAGGGGTCAAGTTGGCAGATGGAACTGGACTGTGGAGGACAAACGGGATGATACATACAATGCATAAGAAGCTGTAGAGGAGCCCAGAAAGTTGGTATAAACTAAAGGAGATCCATTTGGGGTTTTTTGTTTAGCCCAAAAAATTTTTTAGAAACAAATACAACATTTCAATAATAAATGAGAAAATAGAAAGCAATGGCCATGTTACGCCACACCATAGTCCCACGATTTGATCTCCTGAAAGAATCTAATCACACACTCCATTTATGCCAATATTCAATATTCATGAGTTTAAATCCTAGTCCGCTTGTCTTTTCTAGAAGCCAAGACTGTCTCTGCAGGAAATGGAAGTATTAGCTGAAAGCACTGCCTGCTAATCTGGGAGACATTCATTGATTATACAGAACACATGGAGCAAAGCTTACTATGAAGCGTGTGGGACTGATCTACAGTTACAAATATCAACCTATCAACATTTAGTTTTTATCAGTCAACTGCAAATTAGACAATGGATAGGAAGATCTGATTGGTTGCTAGGGTAGCTGCACTGGTATGTTGATCAATTAGCTTCAGTTTCTTAAACAATATATACAGTATATCCATTTATATAACATTAGGACAAAACAACTGAAAGGCAGGTGGCAGTCAGCAGGTGACAGTCGCATAATAGGACAAATGGCAGAGTCCCAGGTGCAAACACTTCAAAGACACAATGCATTTAGTGGGTTTATTCACAAAGTTCACTGATGTTGGTTATCTGCTCAGCTGCTCCTTATGTCAACAGACAAACACAAGTTTTTTTTTATCTTTAGAGGTTTCTGTAGGTGGCAGCACATTTTCATACCCACAATAAAGAATATTTTGTGCAGTATGTAAATAAATCTTGGGTGAGATGTTGGAGCTCCCATGAAAATATAAAATAGCTGATGAAACTGATGAATCCTTTACTTTTTGTTATAGGGTGTGCAAAGAGTACCTGCTGATTACTGACTGTCTGCAACAATAGCTGGGGGTCTAGTGGAGTGGTGGGGAAGCCCGCCTCTCCTTGCAGGGACCCCCGAATCCTTGGTGTTCTGGCCCACATCCTTTTTTTTTGACGTGCCATGTGACGTCATAGTGCTTGGTGTGAAATTAAAATATATAAAGACGCCAGGTCTTCTTGTTGCACAATGTAGGTTCTGTTTGCAAGTTCCTGGGTGCAATTCCTATATCGATTCTCTTGTCTGATTTCTGCCTGACTTTGTCAATTACTTCCTTTCCTGACCCTATTGTCTGTTCTTGACTATGTTTGGATTTTGATTCAGTACCTCTCTGCTCTCTTGGTTTTGACCTCGGCCTGCCCTGAACTATGCTCTGCTTTATCCATGTTCCTACTGTGTATGCACTGGTTCCATTGCCTGCCCAGAACCTGTGCCCTGTTCTCTCACTTTAAGACCTGGCGGCATCCGGGTAGCGGAGGCTCCTCCCGAAGCAAAAGGCAGCTATTATAGGCACATGCATGACCCGTGACCAAAACTGTGGCCCTTGTTCTGGGTTTTGGGAAACCAAGCGTGACACTGTCTATTGCACTGGATAGACAATGATAAGTTCTACTTGCTTGGCTATTGGGGGTTAAAAACAAAGTGTAGGCGTAAGTTCACTCTGTGGTGGGAATTAGTGTGTGAATGTAAATATGAAGGCAGAGATATACTGTACGAAGAAGTTATACACAATACAATGATGTAACTAATTTAGCCCAGGGTACACCCAGATCCCCCACCAGACTAGTACCTTCATTCTGCTCGTCCGCAATTTTTATTTTTACATGGCTCTGGTGGGCCCAAGTGTGATCGCACTCCCCTGGTAGTTATGTACTGTACTGGATATAAAAGAATACAGATAGACAGTGAAGAGAATTGTATAGAGGCTAACATGAGGCAGTTGGTTAAGTGGAGAGGGCATAAGAAAACAATCTCCTTGTGTGCCCACAACAAACTTAGAGATAGAAATTCAAGCTCCGCCATAGTCATAAGTGTTACAGAATCTAAAATGGCAGTTATTTCTTTCCAATAATCTTGGTCCATGCTCCTGATCTTTACACGGCACAAGGGTCATTCCACAGAATTAAAATATCCATTTAATAAGATAGTAACATCCCACTCTCCTCAAGGTGCTGCTTTACTTATATTCAACATGTTTGCTGTATCCTTGCTCAGATACTCAGTATATGTCCTTATCTTGCTCCTCTGTGTGTGAATTAGCTGCTGAGAGTTGGGCTAGAACCTGTATTTGTGAGACTCACTGCTTGCCATTAGAGCTCTACTGATGATTCTTTTCATTCATTGTTAATGAAAAGTCTTCTTGCCCTTGACTGTTTTATGATGCAATGGAGATATAGGACAAAATCAATTTACAACCCATGGAAGAGAAAATTAAATCCTGTATCCAAGACAATTGCACAGATCTTCTTATTTATTGTAAAATATTCACATTTTATCCATCTCAGGCCACATTCCCCAACCATCTGTTCAAAAACAAAATGTGCCAAAGTGTTGACTCTTTTTGGCAAGGCTGAGCATTATTTGTACACTGCGGCTACATGCAGCCATGCCGGGCCCTGACAACGTGCCTTTCTGTTATGAAGCCAGACTAACATTTGCCAAGGAACATAAGCAGCAAACATGCAGTAACCCACCAACTTATATCATTTGGTTATCTGGGCTATTGAATGAGCCCTCCTGTTATATAAGGTTTGCTACCTGCTCTTTTGTGTATATTTGCATCTGCTCCATTGAGTGCTCCTTGCAATTATGCCCATCAATTTAAAAGGGAGACCTACAAAATAAATACTTACAGGGACATTATATTGACTAGTTCAAAATAATGGGAAAAATGCTTACTAAATATCTAATCATATCTGATCTAATCATATACCTGTACTTAACCCAATCTGGAGGAGGGACAGATATAATATAAGGAAAAACAGATCTAGGAGTTGAAATTTAAAATTTTGAAATGAGGAATCTTGAAGGTAATAACCCTGTGGGGTGTACTAACATCCATTTGAGTCATCTCTGATCTTATAATGGGACAAAGGAATTGGTGGTACGTGGTTAAATGTACCCACCCTTGATAAATCTTCCCCCATGTAACATGAAAGCTGCATATAAAAGTGAAGTAATGGTAAGCAGGGGTGGGCAGGGTAAGCAGATGCCTAGGGTGCAAATTAAGGGGGAGCAGTTAAGGGGAGGAAATTTGATCAGTGCCCTCTGCTTCCTCTTTATACAGAGTGCTGGGTATGAGGGGACTGGCATGAGCAGCAGGTGGCATCAAGCAAGTAGATATTGGGGTTGGCTTTGGGTATATTTGGCTTCCTGTATCTTTTGGCCAGCTCTGGTGGTAAGAACAGCCACATAAGGTTCCCTACTAGGTGATATTAAAATTACCCTACAACTAATAGCAGAGGACCAAATTGTAGGCAGTGCTTTCCAAAATACACAATGAAAGGAACCTTGGTAGTTTTGGTTTTAGACTTTCCAGACTGAAGGGATTGTTATTCATACACACACCCCTCCATACTTTCCCATAAATTATATATGCCCATAGCTATACTAACTGTTGAGTCTAGTATCACAGTAGCCTTTGATATTATGTCTATCCAAGAAATCATCCAAGCCCCTCTTAAAAGCAATAAGATAACATGTAAACGAAAAACAAAGGCATTTTAATCTTCTATATATCAACACTAGGCAGAAGTCTGAGTTTCACAAATACTCTCATTGACTGATTTTTCTAAAGATGTATCTTCTGTTTTCAAGTCTGCATCGATCTCACCATTGACTGGAAACTGGGCTGACCCAAAAGGAAAATAAATTCTTTATCTTCTAATCAGTTATTCAACAAATCTATTTTGGCTCACGAGTTTGCTCTGGGAGGACACAAATCTCACCAATCAGAAGACTGTAATCATTACCAGAAGGCACATGCCAATTTGTTGGACAGGGATTCATTTCCTAAAGCAGGAGAATTATCCCATGCATACACAGACACAAGCAGAGATCAGAGATAGAAAAAGACCACAGAGATGTTGAAAGAAGAATAAAATCCTTACAAAGTGGCAGGATGCCTTCTCCTGGGTTTAGTGAGCACATAGTTAAATATAACGCTGGAAGCTCCAATCTCGTCAGTAATATTCAGTTGCTAGTGACATATATCGCATGCTGGAATAGCGGGAAGCATGTATCTGTATATATATAAGCACTGCAGCTTAGAGTCCGCCATTGGGGTCAGCCAGGGAGAATTATTATGCCCTGCTATATCATAGTCAGCCAACCTTGGGGCCGCCACTCTGCCACTAGGCCCCTGACTGGAATACCCCCTCTACCCTTGATGGCAGCCCTAGTCAATGCATCACACTCATTGCATGATAAAGCCTAGGCATATGCCAATTTTATACCTGCCCAGGTGGTAAACCAAACAATATTCGTGGCAAATGGACATTAGTTACAATCATTAGGCCAAGTATTGGATCAGTAATCCAGAAACCTGTTATCCAGAAAGCTCCCCTAGTCTCCCCTAGACTCAATTTTAATCAAATAATTGCATTTTTCAAAAATGATTTCCCTTTTCTTTGTAATGATATAACATTTTCTTGTACTTGATCCCAACTAAGAAGTTTATCCTTACTGGAGGCAAAACAATCCTATTAAGTTTTGATATAAAGGAGAAGGAAAGTCTGTTAGCACTTGGGGGTACCAAATGTTAGACACCCCCAAGTGATTGTATTGACTTATCTGAACCCCGGGCCAGTGCTTCTATAGGCAGAAAACCGCACCAGCTCGGGGTTTTTCTAGCGAGCACCATGGAGAGATCTTCTTCCGTCTTCCTTTTACTTCACACGGCTGTGCATGCGCAGTGGAGCAAAGAGCTGGACTTTAAATAAGAAGATCTCTCCATGGTGCTCGCTAGAAAAACCCTGGGCCGGTGCCGTTTTCTGCCGATAGAAGCACCGGTTCTAACATTTGGCACCCCCCAAGTGCTAACAGGCTTTCCTTCTTTAAGATACGGAGATACAAATTACAAAAACATATCCATTTGGAACGTAATCTCTACGAGGCTGGGACCTCCATCCTTTGGTCACCATGACAATAAGCACTTAATGTGTATTTTAACTGTACTTTACCTTTAATGTATATTGTATTTTGTACCTATTGTTGCAATGTTACCCTGTTTAATATACCAATTTATTGTTCTGCTGTGCAGTGCTTTGCCTTTAAGGAGCACTATACAAATAAAAACATACATACATACTTATTCGTAGAACTCCAGGTCCTGTGAATTCTGGATAACAGATCCCGTACCTCTACTAGTAAGTGTACTTTCAATCCAATAAAGTGTGGTGTGGTTATTGTGGCGGAGCTCACCCTGCAGAGCGTCTCCTCCCGATCGCTGCTACCGCCAGAACCCCGTCACTTCCCTCCGGCTTACGCTGCTACACAATCTCCCATTCGCTTCTAAGTGCGGATCGAGATGAAGGAGTCACATTAATATCAATTTAACTTTATTAAAGGGCACCTATGGCTTAAAAAAGTTACCCCCAACCAAAGGTGCAGGCTGATAGAGCCCGCATTCCGGTTGGGGGTACCAGTACTTTTTTTAAAAAAAAAATTCCCCCCGCCAGAGAAGGCAAGCTCACACCTGGGGAGCTCCTGGTGCAAGCCGCCATGACAGTAGGCGTGCGCATATGTGCACGTGTGATGTCATGCGCATTAAGAAAAGCTGTCACCGTTGGGGCCGCTTTTCTTAATGCACATGCGCGTGACATAACACGCGCACAAACGTGCATGCGCTCCTATCAGCCCGCACCTTTGGTTGGGGGTAACTTTTTTAAGCCTTAGGTGCCCTTTAAAGCACACATATTACTAGTACAGCAGGGGGTGTGCAAACTAACGTATTTCGTGCCTATACACTCGGCACTTCCTCACTGTTTAAATAGTGTCACAGGTGCTTATCACTAATTTTTTAAAGGTGGAGATAAAAAAACACTGTATTGTAATTAAATATGTAAGTCAATATATGAATGAATAATCATGTAAATACATAAATAATGAAATAAACCATCATATGTAGTGTGAAGTAAAATTCATCAATTTATTGATACTCTTACTCGTAATAAGCCATATCTGTTTCAGGTACCACCCCCACTGAAACAAAGGTCAAATAGTTATAAAAGCAGCAAAATCCTATTTTACACAGAATCACTGTGCACTTACAGTATCTTTTTTTTTTAATTACCTTAAACAATAATGGTAAACTGCCATCTCTCAATATGCTGCATTGTTGTGATTTCTTTTTGAATTATTTCTACATGTTTCAAAAATGGTTTTGATGACCCTGCTGATACTCCATATGTTGTTATTTTTCCTGCTAATCCAGGCGGTCATAATGCTGCTCGGAACAATGTGAGAGCATGTGGCAGTCAGAAGAGAAAGTCAATAAAGCAACACATTTCCTGGAAGGGAAAGCACAGAGTGGCCAAGGTGACTTCATGTTAGGTTAAATATAGAGGAGCAAGCAGTGTTCTCTGCTAGATGGGAGACTGCCATTGAGAAGTGTAAAGGGAAAATATATACCTTAATGGATGTTTTGATTGAGTATCTGGTATATCTAGATACAGCGGTGTTCAATGTCTGCAGGGGAATATTTAACCACATATTTCTCCCAGTGCACGCAGAGGTAAAGAATTATATAGGATATAAATGGAAATCAGTGCAACATTGATATCTGTATAATGAGTTCCCCCACCTGTAATATGCAAAATTGCCAGGCACCCTACCCTTCTAACCTAAGCTTACAAAGAAATTCAATATTGTGTAACAGGTTAGCTAACAGAGATCTTGTCTATTTACAAACAAAAATGAACAGAAACCTCCCCACTGTTTTTTTTTTGCTGATGTCCAATATGGAGTCCTGCTTGGGTCAGGTGCATCTTTCATTAGAAAGAAACCCGTGCGTCCAGCCAAAGAAGTTCCTTTCTGAACCTGCTCTGCTCCCCACCAAACATCTCTGTAAACCTAGGTAAACAGGGAATGTACTTAAGGTTTTAAAGCTGCCTGCAACCTCCCAGATTATCTCCACTGGGTTCCAGTAAACCCAAATCCTAGTATAGTAGGATTTTTATAAGCAAAGACACAAGTCAGTGTAGATTTAGTCCTACAGATATTTCAGCTTTGTTATAGATCCAAAGGTAGGTAAATTCCATTGTGGTATTTATCAGATGATACACAATGCAAATATATAACATTCTATATCAGATTTCTCCATGGATTAATAATATCTTCAGAAGTGTAAATGCATTATAACAATGGCAGGATCAGCTACCTCTTGGAAAGAGAATTCCACATTTAACCTTTCTTTGATTTAAGCAATGTTCCTTTTACCAAACTTTTACCAAACTTTTTCTCATGGTTCCCAATGAGCTTTGAGACCCAAAAGAATTAGCTTAGAATACACAAAAAAACCTTATTTAATTATTGGCTATTGTGCCAGAATATTTCATATTACTAAAGGGGTTAATAAGAGACCCAACTACATGGGGACCCAATTTAGCATCCTAAGCCATAGGTTAAAAATGAAGAACCTACAAGCAGTGGATACACTTGCCAAAGATGAGAATTAACCCCAACGTTTCGGCGTTAAAGCCTTAGTCAAGGGGAATTCTGAAACTTTGGGGTTTATTTTAATCTTTGGCAAGTGTATCCACTGCTTGTAGGTTCTTTTTCTACTTGAATATATACATTGTGTGGTATGTATTTGCTGCTTATAACGCTTATATACTTGTACATTGATTGTAAACAATGCTTGAAAACTGATGTAGATGATTGAAATTTCTTATATAAAGTAAAAAAATCTTTTTGCATACCACCGTTTTCTTTAATGTTTTTGAGTGTGCAAACCCAGTATTTATAAAACTGTCTGTTTTCAATGCTATATGGGAAGCATTTTTGGGTAGTTTTGCACCTCTGCTTTAAAATGTTTAAATTATTGGAGTGCCCTCCATTTACCAATATTGTTGTACATCTTTCATTTCCCAGGAACATCTGAGTACTGGGGTGATTCTGAACAAAGATGTTTAGTGAAGCAGTATTCAGTTGTATGAAATTAAAACAAATGTGAAAAACTTGCTGTGCAGAAATGTGGGTACCCTTGTAATTGTGCATGCATATAACTGCTCAATACTGATTACTGGTAACACCAAATTGGTTGGACTAACTTGTTAAGCCTTGAACTTCATAGGCAGGTGTATCCAATCGTGAGAAAATGTATTTAAGGTGGACAATTGCAAGTTGTGCTTCTGTTTGACTCTCCTCTGATGAGTGACAGCATGGGATCCTCAAACAAATGCTCAAAAGATCTGAAAACAAAGATTGTTCAGTATCATGGTTTGGAGGAAGGCTACAAAAAGCTCAGAGGTTTAAACTGTCAGTTTAAACTGTAAGGAATCAGGAAATGGAAGGCCACAGGCACAGTTGCTGTAAAACCCAGGTCTGGCAGCCAGGCCATGAAAAATAAAGGAGTGGCATATGCGGAGGATTGTGAGAATGGTTACAGGCAACCCAAAAATCACCTCCAAAGAATATCTTGCTGCAGATGGTGTACTTGTACATCATACTACAATTCAGTGCAATTTTACAAAGAACATATGTATGGCAGGGTGATGAGAAAGCAGCCCTTTCTGCACTCACCACAAACAGAGCCGCTTGTTGTATGCAAAAGCACATTTAGACAAGCCACTGTCATTTTGGAACAAAGAGCTTTGGACTGACAAAAATGTTGTTATTTGGTCAAAAATGCACTTTGCATGGCAGAAGAAGAACACCACATTCCAAGAAAAACACCTGCTACCTATTGTCAGATTTGGTGGAGGTTCCATCATGCTTTCGGGCTGTGTGGCTAGTTCCGGGACTGCGGCCCTTGTTAAAGTTGAGGGTCGAGTGAATTCAACCCAATATCAACAAATTCTTCAGGATAATGTTCAAGCATCAGTCACAAAGTTACACAGGGGACAATACAAGGGGTCCTCTGCACTCAACCCATTATCAATATATTTAAGACATTGAGACATTTAGTGTATACAGCTACTAAAAAATGCCTTACCAGATATGGGATGACTTTGACGTAGTTGGCCGGCTTAATTATATTGCAATATATGAACAAGCAATCCCTGTTCTGTTTAAAGGGTAAGGCATTTTTAGTAGCTGCATGCACAAAATGTCTCAATGTCTTAAATATATATTATATATATTGATAATGGATTGAGTGCAAAGGACCTCTTGTATTTGTCTATATAAATTTTGTGGTCACAGCCTCATTGCACCCCCGCCTAATGTTTTTAAAAATTAATGGTGATCACAACTTTACAAAGGCATTGACAATATTCTGGAATGGCCATCACAGTCCCCCCAACTTGAATATCATTGAAAATCTATGGGATGATTTGAAACAGGCTGTCCATGCTCTGCAGCCATCAAATTTAACTGAACCGGAGAGATTTTGTATGGACGAATGGTCAAAGATACTGCCACCCAGAATCCAGACACTCATCAAAGGCTTTTGGAGGTGTCTAGGGGCTATTACATTTGCAAATGAAGGCTCAACTAAGTATTCATGTAATATATCTTTTGGGGTGACCAAATGCATGTACCTGTCTAATTTTGTTATGATGCATATAGCATATTTTCTGTTAATCCAATAAACTTTATGTCACTGCTGAAATACTACTGTTTCCATAAGGCATGTTATACTGTATATTAAAAGAAAGTTTCTACTTTGAAAACTCAGCCAATGATAAACAAAACGGATACTGTCAAAACACATCCGTTAATAGTGCTGCTCCAGCAGAATGCTGCATTGAAATCCATTTCTCAAAAGGGTAAACAGATTTTTTTATATTTAATTTTGAAATCTGACATGGGGCTAGACATACTTTCAATGTCCTAGATGCCCCATGTCATGTCATGTGACTTATGCTCTGATAAACTTCAATCACTCTTTACTGCTGTACTGCAAGTTGGAGTGATATCAACCCACCCCTTTTCCCCCCCAGCAGTCTAACAACAGAACAATGGCTGCCGGGTAGATCTAAGAACAGCACTCAATAGTAAAATCCCATGTCCCACTGTGTTCCATTCAGTTACATTGAGAAGGAAAAACAACAGCCTGCCAGAAATCAGTTCCTGCACAAGTCACATGACCGGGGCAGCTGGGAAATTGACAAAATGACTAGCCCCATGTCAGATTTCAAAACTGAATATAATAAAATCTGTTTGCTTTTTTGAGAAATGGATTTCAGTTCAGTAGTCTACTGGAGCAGCACTATTAACTGATACGTTTTGAAAAAACATGACAGTATGCCTTTAAGAGGGGTTCCCAAACTTTTTCATATGACTGTATTGACTACAACTTAGAACTCTGATTTAGATTTGTTTGCAGGATAGAACATTTTTAAAGGAACAGTAACACCAAAAAAGTGTTTTAAAGTAAAGAAAACATCATGTAGTGTTTCCCTGCACAGTTAAAACTGATCTGTTTGCTTCAGAAACACTACTATAGTTCATATAAAAAAGCTGCTAAGTGTCAATGGCGGACATTGAAACAGATAACATTCTGTTCTACTTATGTTCTACAGAGCTTATCTGCTATCTGCTGTGTAACTTGAGCCTTTTCTCCTTTGAATGGCTGCCCCCATGGCTACACAACAGCTTATTTATACACTGCATTATATTTTTATTACTTTAAAACAATTTCATTTTTTGATGTTACTGGTCCTTTAAAAATCAACTCCTAGAAAGCAACTGGTAAAACTCATTTCATTGAACAAAAAAAAAGTAAGGTAATGAAAGTTACATCAAAGATGAGGCTATAAAGAATAAATAAATTCTGAGATCAGAAAGATTTCAAGGAATTTGCACACATAAGGGGTGTGTATATAAAACTGGAATAAATTGAATGAGCTTGCTTAGGTGCCAAATCTTCCTTTCTTAGTTTCTTTTCTTTCATTTGCCATTCTTAAATCTTGCACAGGCTTGAAATTCCCAAGCATAAGGGACAGAATTTGTACATTAAAATGGCTCTGTCCTTCCCTAAGGATTTATTATATCTGCAGTAAGACGGCTTCATTGAGGTGACCTTAGAAAGCTGAATCTGCTGTATCCCAGATTGTATTTCTGTTCAACACTCAGATACACTCAGATACACTCAGATAGGAATAGAGCTGTCTGTACAAGTATTCCTGTTTGAGAGAATTTCTTCCAAATAAAGAATAAAACATGATGGAATCAATGCACTAAGCTGCATATCATGCACAAGTTATTTATCAGGAAATGCATTTCGTTGCTTAGTTACTAGCAAATATATAAATACTTTCCTTAAAGCCAATGCAATATGGGGCTGATTTGTGGCTTGGGAAAAAACACTGGCTCAGCTCCATGTGGCATAAACCTAAAGAATACAAAACAAATATTTACACTTCTTAGAATCACAAAAATTATCCATGCATTTCAAGCAAAACTAATAAAGGTCATGGACATACTAACATAGACCAATGTGTCCCAAACTGTGGGAGGGACTCAGATCAGTATCACTGGACTCTCAGTGCAGGGTGAATGGGTATTTGCTCTCCTCAGTTAGTGTAATCTCAGGCCGAGGACCATCAAGGACCACATCAAGGTGGATGGGGAGTGGATCTCTGCATGTATGGCCATCTTAAGACTTGTGCTACATATGGATTTGCTATCCTACATATTCGTGGAGACATGGTTAAATGAATGACCAATATTTTCTCATACCTGCAACCATTGAATGAGCTAAAGGATGTCACTGGCCAAAAGGGATTCTTGAACTGATAAAGTTTGAAAACCTCTGCTCTAGGCTGTGATGGGGATTATTGGTGAGGATTTTACAATTTTACATGTGTTATTCATAAAGGATTTCTTGATTCTGTTTTACAGAGCAGAACTCAGATACTGATGCTCCCCAGAAAACAAAAACACAGACCTTGTTTTTTTGTATCAGAAAAATGCAAACCCGTAACCTGGGGGTACCCACAGGGTTATATGTGGAATGAGAGTTACACCACAGTTTTTCACTCAGAATTGATTGTGGTTGGCCAGTGATTCCCTAGGCAAGTTGTTATTATAATATTGTAGTTATATTTGCATTTATTGCCAACATGTTACAAAGCTCTTTACAGACATTTCTTATCATTGATCTTAGTCAGTTTAATCAGGAGTCAGTTTACAAATGCATGTGCTAAATCACACCAGTGCAGTTGCTAGTGGCATCCAATCAGGTTTGTTTACTACTTGTAGTTAATTGCACAACACAAATAGTTGATTGGTTGCTATTGGTGTGGTGTTTGTGCAAGGTGCCTGTAGGTGTCACTGTGCAAAATAGTTATACTGTGCATACACTGTACTTTCTATACTGTTTAAAAGTGATAAGTTCAAGATTCTGTTGAACTGTAATGGCTGCATGAGCCTGCTAATAAAGCACTGTTATACTCTGCTCATCACCGGATCCCAAAACATGACAAATTGGTGAGGAGATGTCTAAATTACCTCTGCAGCAGCCTGCACCTTTTCACCCAAACCCTGGTGAGCCTACCATACCTTTAACTGCTTGGGTTCGTATGTTTGACAATTACATTATTGCTGCTGGCTAAGGGGAGATTTCTGCTGCTAGAAAGCGTGCTTTACTTATTCACTGCCTGGGAGCAGAGGAACAGTGTATATTCTATACATTACCATTGCCTGATGAGTCTTGAGTGACAGAAGTCTGAAAGAAGCACTACAGACAGAGTTCCAACATAACTACAGAGCAACGTGCCATGCAACAAGCCAAGCATCTCCAGCTGAAGGATTAAATGGCAGACAGATACACACTAAGTTACATGTTGTAGACATCAACCTTGCACAAAATACTGTGCCTACAAAATCGTCTACTGCTGACATTGTCAAAGGACAAGCCAAATGCAAGGCTTATACTGACAGAAAACATGGTGCAAGAGAAGTGCACTTTCAGCCTGGATCTTTTGTCAGAATTAAGAAACCAGGAATACTGAAACAAGGACAATCTATATGTACTACACCACTTGAAGTGAGATGCCAGAGAGGACCATACACATATGAACTGTCTGATGGACGCATATGGAATGCAAGTTGTCTTGAGCCTGCTAGATATGACTTTGGAGATTTATGACGGACATTTTCCTACTCCTGATGACTGCAATAGGCCTGAAGAAAGTGAACCTATGAGGTGTACAGAGAAAATCAGAAAAATGGCTATGTCTTGTGAAGAATGTATATTATTGGTTTAAGATGCATACTATTTTATTTTTGCTGTTTATTATATTTGCCCAAATGCTTTCCTACTATAGGGGGAATATATGGTGTTTGTGCAAGGTGCCTGTAGGCAGGGGAGAACAGGGGGGACAAGTGTCCTGGGCTCGGGACTGAAGGGGGGCCCGGCTGTGCTGCACTTTTCAAAGAGCTGGGCCCCCCTTGACCGCTCTGAAGCCTTGCCTCACAAAGTCCCAGGAAAGGAGCCGACATTGAAGTCCTGAAGCGACGAAAAGACCCAAAGTCACGAAAACAGCTATAATTGAAGCCCTGAAGCCATGAGTTCAATTCTACTGACACCAATGTTGGTTTTTTTTAACCCCCTGACCACCAATGTTTTATTTTAATACTCTATAGGCCCCTGTCACCAATTTTTTTTTAACTTGTAAGGGGGGCCCTGGCTCAATGTTTTTTTGGAAAATAATTTTTTGGGGCCCCAATTTTTTTTAACTTGTAAGGAGGGCCCTGGCGCCAATGTTTTTTTTTTAACTTATAAGAGGGCCCTGACCCTCAATATGTGTGTTGGGGGGTTATTTTTTTAGTGCTGATGTGTGTTTGGTCTTTTAACTCTGATGTTGAGTGGGCAGGATCAGTGGTGGGACTTGGGTGCCAGGGTGGGCTGGGCCCCAGGGGGCCCTGAAAATTTTGTTGTACGAGGCCCCGTGATTTCTAATGGTGGCCCTGCCTGTAGGTGTCACTGTGCACAAGAGTTATACAGTGCATACACTATACTTTCTATACTGATTAAAAGTGATAGAGTTCAAGTTACTGCTGTTGTGTAATGGCTGCATGAACCTGCTAAGCACTGTTATACTCTGCTCATCCTCGGCTACCAAAACATAACATTTGGCAACTGCACTTATTAAATTTGCTACCTCATCAGCCATGTTTTTGGAGTGTTGGAGGAAACCAAAGGACCCAATGAGATATCCCACAAGGACACAGGAGGAACAGTCATACACACAGTATGTAGATAGTACCATGATCAGAATCAAATCCCAGGAAACCAACACTGCTATATGGAAGAAATTCTAAGCACTGCACCACATTGACACTGGCAAACCTGAAAGTGAATGGAGCTGCAACCCTTTACCACCAGTGCATTCTGGCTTGCAGACTAAATAATCCAATAAACACATTTATATCTATGGAGGGGCCATTTTATATGTTTTTTTTTTTTTTTGCTCGACTGGTGCCAGAGATCAGCTTTGCTATAGGACTGAATTGTAGGTCAGTAATTGGACTGGAATTTATTGAAAGGAAGGCTTCAAATGCTAGTGGTAAATGTGCACTTACAAGAAAAGCAGGCAGTTAATGATGTGTCATGGGGCTTTTATAACCACTTCCTAACATGTTTCTTTATAGAGAGGCTTAGGACACTGATGGAAAGGATCTAAACAATTTACATCCACTCCTTGCACTTAGACAATACCTTATGGAGTGTCTAACATGTCAAATTCCTATCAAACAGAAAACGCTTTATATATTCCTTTTCAATTTAATTCCAATTTAATTGAAGACATATTAATAAGTGTCTTTTATTCCGGACTAAAACCACATCCATTTGAAACACATCATCAATAAATCAATAAGGATGAAGACAGACTGATGGTAGATGGCTAGCCAGACAGCTGACCTACAAGGCCTTTTCTTCATTTGGCAGTACATTAACCAGTCGCTACATGTTCTCTAAGATTTAATCACTGGGAATAATTGCCAATTAGATTGCATTCAAGGTTTGCTACATATGGGGCAGGGATGCTACTGCATTTAGTGTAAATCCCATTGCAAAGTAATTGTTAAAAAGAATGTTTTTTGGAGTAAATCAATGTAAGCAATGGCTGCTATAAAGACTATGCCTGACTGTAGTTTCCTCACCTTGTCCTGCTTTTATGAATTCTAGAACAAAATACATTTTGGACTTTAAATCACATTATCTGGACTTTTTGGACTCTACATTCAAAATCTAGCACAACATTAGCTTTTTTGATTAATTTACTTTAGGCAATTTGGAGTTTTAATTAGGGAACTCAAAAGTTGTTGTATCTATTCAGATTTTATGCACTAAGCGTCTTTGCTTACAGGGCATCTTCTGCTCTTTAGAATGCTTTTGTGATGTAACACCTGGCAATTGAGTGCAGAAAATTATTTTGAAATCCTGGAAAATTCATTGGCCTGCTTCTACAGAAAATAATGATCATTATATTTGGGGCATGTGCAGTAACCCATAGCAACAATCAGATATTGACGTTTCAATAGGTGACTCTTGCTGAGTGAAGGGTTGCTGCGCTTGGGCAAATGATATGTGTATTTTATTTCAAATGAAGGTAAGAATATATTGATACAAGAACTTCTTTCTGGAAACAGAGAATTTACATATCTGTATCTTTTAGTTCCTTTTATTACATAACCCAGTTATAGCGATAATTTTCTGTGCTAGTTACACAGCTTGAGAAACAGGGTTTCCCTCCCAGGCCCAGTGTTTTCATCCCATATCATAATGTTGCATTGAAAATGTAATTACATTTCCTAAAAAGCGAATTTAGATTTTCCATAGCATAGCTGTCCATCTCTTTTTTTAGATGGAGAGGTACAAAGATCAGGTAAATCATTAATTCTTGAATATGACTTCCATCTTCTTGAGTAGGGGGTGAGAAGGACCTTCCCTTCTTTCCTGATTGCCCCCCCAGCCTCCCCTCTATTTTTGCCCAATTGTCCCTCCTCACCGGTGACATCAACTGCCCCATACATATAAGAATTGTTTTTGTCAGGCTTACCGGAAGGTTTGGCGATGGATCTTCTTAGTAGATAGGACCCACAAGTGGCTAACACAACACAGAACCACCAGATAGTGAAACAGGGGAACCGTGAGTGGAGAGAAGCCTGTGAGGCGATATCAAACTAAGTACCAAGGGATGAAGAGGAGGTGTAGTCAAAGGCAGATCCGAGTTCGGGGGCAGGCAGCAAGTAGCAGGAACGAGAAGACAGGCCGAGATGAGGATATGAAGTGAGGGTTCGAGGTCAGGAACAGGCAATAGGTCAAACACAGGTATCAATTCAGTAGATTTCAATAGCTAGGTAAATCAGGAGAACCACGATAACCAGTCACAGTTTATAGCTAGACATAGGTTTAAATACCTTAGTGTTGGCGCCAATTCTCCTGGCGTTGGAACTCCTGCTCCGTGACCCGCACACGCGCCTGCGCAAACACGCCATGAACCACACACACCTTCCTGTAAATAGTTGCAGAATCACTGGACAGTCAGAGCCCACAGCAATGGCTAATGCAGCATGCGCCAAGATTTCCCTTAGCAGTGCCATGAATTTCTTCTCCTAAAATGAGAATGACAGATCCGAGCTTCTGTGGTGCAATAAAGCAAAATGTATAGTGGTCTCACCAAGTTATTCAAATGGAGAGACTGCATTCATCGAGACTGCATTCATTCAAACTCATTCCGAACCTCAAGAGGAATGCAAACTGTGTATAAGAGCAGGAGAGAATTAATCCCATTATCTTAACTTTGAAAGACAAGGAGTCATAAAGATTAAAATATAGTGTTAAAGTATGCAATATATTCCTGTTATCTTCATGCTCTTTTCTGATTTTGGTTCTCTGTTATCCTTCTGTTTTGTCTGAAATAAATATTTTGCATGTGACAGATTGTACCTGCTAAGCCCATGCTCTGTGTATTTGATTTCTGCATTTGCAGTAGAAAATCAAGTGCTTCCCAGACACCCACTATAGAAACAAATACACACAAGTATTAAGACACCAACTTGGTTAGGAAGGTGACTCATGTATGGTCGGTAACTTATTGGACCATATATAAAGTCTATGGCAGACTATGGTCCATTTAATCTGAAAATACAACTGAAGATCTGCTTTCTTGGTGAGGTCACAAACAAGTTGATCTTCCCCCAAAATGCCCACCCATTGGCATTGCTGTCAGTTGAGAAACTCGCCTCAGTTGTCAGCATCCCGCAAGTTACCAGGGGCAGCAAAAAATCTGAATTTTGTCTCTGCTAGTGCAGAGAGTGCAACTGTACTCTCCACACTAGTGATGGAGGCTCCCCCTACACCCGTGCTGAGTGCAAGGGGGGGCAGCATCAGCAACGCCTCCTTATGATGGCAAGGAGCCCTGAAACACCTTAAGCTGGGTGATAGCAGGCTGATTTGATTGTTTGGCCTAACAATCAGATGTCACAGATGGCAAATAAAGGTTGCCTGGATGGAGGCAATGTCACCAAGCCAAATGCAGCCTCCCTAACAGGATTTTGAAACCTGCCCTATCAATAGATTTGCCCATTTTTTGCCATCCTTAGGTGGCTGAACCTGCAAAAAACTTTCACTTTGGCAGCCTGGCCTAACATTTTTACACAAATTACCAAATATAACTAATTCTATATCACATGGGATGTGGAGCCATGGGGGACTCAGGATCAGGGCAATTTAACATCTGTGTTTAAACATTATTTGGCAGATATATAGAACAGGGCATATTCACATATACATGTGTAATGAGCAAAGCACAGGTAAATAGCCATGCTTGTTTCCCATAATGCAGGATTTTCCTCCAAAGTCCAGAGTAATTGAGAAATCCCACTTGTGGGGTTGCATTCACTTTTTGTTGGCATCAAATGGGTACAAATTCCAGTAAGATCTCCTGTAGACTCCCTTGTGTCTTTGCACCTTGTGCTTTGCACCTCATACAGAAAAGTGTAAGCCACAAGCCTGCAAATATAGAGTAATGTGAGTGTAAACACATTTTGGAATTTTCACTTCTTTTCACTTCAGACAAACAGCTGCAGCAGGGCTCCTATCTCCAGTATTTGTAGGCTCATATAACATTAGCAAGGTAACCCTGAATGGTACAATATAATCGCCATGCTCAGCTTGTGGCCAGCAAATGGTCTTCAACTGAATGTCATACAGTTATTTAAAGAGGTGTCGCCTATAATTAATGTAAACCCAATTACATGCAGAAATAATTATCAGACACTGGTTTCCAAGTAATTACAATGAATGAAAATGATTTATGTTGGTTTCAGAGATTGAAGGAAAGGGCTTGTGCGAGGCGTAGATGGTGTGTTTGGCAATAGTGAATGCACAAAAGATTACTACGTATTTGCTGAAAGGGAATGGGGGTATGTGTTAAAAAAAAAAAGCCAATGTCCTGTCTGCCCTAGCCTATAATTGGCCCCCAAAAACAGCACAGCTATCGAAAACTCTATATATTAATGGCGGCTTGATGAAAATGATGCCTGGTCGTCTTTTAAAAATCTGCAGTGGGGACTCTGAGAAGAATACAAAGCTAATGAAAGGGGTTCCCAGAAAATAGGCAGGGACTATATTGAATTCTTGCCACATCATTGCATAAAGTGGTCAACATATAGATAACAGGAGGTGCTCAGCTGGTTGGGAAAGATTAGGGGATACTATACCTGCATTTAAAACCATGTCAAAAGGTTTGATTGGCCTTATTTAATGTGAGTCTCAAGTTCTATATCAGGGGGATTCAAACCTTCTTGTCATAAAGGTAGAGTCTCACATTAAAGGAACAGTAATACCCAGTATTTTAAAATAAATACAATATAATGTACTGTTTCCCTTCTCTGGTACACCTGGTATGTTTGTGTTAAAAGCATTATCATAGTTGCTGTGTAGCCATGGGGCAGCCATTCAAAACACAGGTTACATAGCAGATACCAGATGCATTCTGTAGAATACCATGTATTCTATTACAGAGCTCATCTGTTATCTATTGGTAAGGTTAGTTCACTCTCTTGGAATCAGGACAGCAAAGGACATGCTACAGTTTTGGTGGCATATGGTAACACAGGTAACACAAAGGTAACAGTTAGTATGCTTTAAAGCTATAATAATAAGTTGTCATTGTCATTGTCATCCAATAACGTATTCATTTGTATTTTGCCTTTTTAATAAATTAGTGGTTGTAGAATGTAAGAAGTGTGAACTCAGTCTTTACACTTATTTAGTTAATATGAAATATTTAAAGTGGACCAGTCACCCAGACATAAAAAAACTGTATAATAACATGAAATCCAAATAATTTTTTAATCAAAGCATTCATAGGTCTTGTAAACTTGTTTTAAAATCTCAGCTGTCAATCAAATATTACCTGCCTCTCCTTAGGCATAGAGGCGGGGCAGGCAGTTAATTTCACTTTTCATTTAGCGCTTACTAGATGTAATTGCACTCCCCTCATTCCCTCCTTCTCTTTACCATTTAATTGTGTAGCCAGGGCATGGGGATAGACATCAGGTTCCCCATTCTGGTGCACAAACAAGATTCTGAGATGAAACAAGGCTTGAGACTTCATAGACTTCTCTCCTCTTGGCCGTAGTTCATGATTTCTAGAGGGGTAACTTTTTTAACTTTAAAGGAACAGTAACACCAAAAAATCTAAGTGTTTTAAAGTAAAGAAAATATGATGTTGTGTTGCCCTGCACTGGGAAAACTGATCTGTTTGCTTCAGAAACAATATTATAGTTCACATAGACAAGCTGCTGAGTAGCAATGGCAGAAACTGAAAAAAAGGCTATATGGCACAGGAGAAGTAATGGATAACAGATAACATTATGTTATACAGAGCTTATCTGCTATCTGCTGTGTAACTTGAGCCTTTCTGAATGGCTGCCCCCATTGCTACACAGCAACTTATTTATATAAACAATAGCAGTGTTTCTGAAGCAAACATAACAGTTTTATTAGGGCAGGGCAACACTGCATTATATTTTAAACAGTTACATTTTTTGATGTTACTGGTCCTTTAATAAATGTTATATTTTAGAAGTTACACTTTAAACATAGAGAAGAGAATTATGTTTTGTAAAATAGGCCATCTGATCCATCATGCACAGACTAGACTCGTACATCTGTCCTCCTGCTCTACAAGTGCTGCCATTCTCTGCAGGTCCCTGCACTGCCACCCAGATTATTGTTCTCACTTAACAATGTTACACCAGCAGACAGCACCTTATTAAGTAAAAAGTACATCCAGAGGCATTACTTTCATTCTGTACATGTCCTCCTCAGGTAGGGTTTCAGCCTGTTCTGAAAAAAAAACACTGATCTTTTTATATTTTATGGCATTTTCCTAATAATAACATTGGCATCAAGCAGCATTTTTACTGGCTAGTCTAGTGGCTACCCAATCCTCAGGCAGGTTCCTTTTCACACTCCCATATGTATTTCATGTATTCCATTGTGACCTTCCTCCGAAGTTCCCTGTTTCATGAGACATTCCCAGAGCCCCCACACTGACACAACACCCCTACTCAGGGTCAGACTGGGGGGCTGCCTCACGGCCTCCCATCTGGCAACCGGCCCCCCCATGCATGCACACACACATGTCAGAGCATGCACTGTTTTTGTCTCCCCCCTCACCTATAACAGCGGTGCCGCCGGGCTGCCATCACCTCTGCGTGTGTGCGCTAGGCATTGTGCGCCATGTGTCGGCCAATTTTTTATTTGAAATTAGGAAGGGGAGAGGGGGGTCTGGCCCGGCAGGGGCCATGAAGGTCAGCGACCATGAGGGTCGGGACCAGCCAGGTTTTTTCCCAGTGTCCCGCCGGGCCAGTCCGACTGCCTCAGGGTCTGGAGGGGGCCCTGAGGAATTCCAGGTTCTGGATCTGGGCATGGCGGGCCCACTAGAGCTGGGGGCCCACCGGGGTTTTTTCCTGGTGTCCCGCCAGCCCAGTCCGACCCTGCCCCCACTTTTGTTTTACACCCCTTGCCTTTTAGACTGTCAGGGCTTTGGCAGTCTCTAGACCAGGAGATAATAACCACACAAGTACATTACAATGCATTCCAGCATGTTGTGACAATAATAATAATGAATAATAATTGCCTCACGAGGCAATTTTGAGCGACTTGGAAAAATGCACTGCAGCGTGTGAATAGGCGCAGGCGACTTTAGCGCTAGCGGGTGCGAGATAAGAGCAAGCCATTCAGGAACATTTGTCACCCCAAAGTAGAGGCGCTTAGTCGCCAGGCGACAAATCTCCCCGAATCTTCGAATCTGGATGAGCCCTTATTGCTGTGCTGCAAGCTGGAGTGATATCACCCCCTCCCCTTTTCCCCCAGCAGTCTAACAACAGAACAATGGGAAGGTAACCAGATAACAGCTCCCTAACACAAGATAACAGCTGCCTGGTAGCTCTAAGAACAGCACTCAATAATAAAAACTAGGGATGCACCGAATACACTATTTTGGATTCGGTCGAACCCCTGAATCCTTCCCGAAAGATTTGGCCCAATACTGAACCGAATCCTAATTTGCATATGCAAAGTATGGGTGGGAAGGATTTTTTTACTTCCTTGTTTTGTGCCAAAAAGTCATGTGATTTCCCTCCCTGGCCCTAATTTGAATATGCAGTTTAGGATTCAGTTCGGCCTGGCAGAAGGATGCGACTGAATCCGAATCCTGCTAAAGAAGGCCGAATCCTGGCCGAATCCCGAACCAAATCCTGGATTCGGTGCATCCCTAGTAAAAACCCATGTCCCACTGCGTTCTATTCAGTTACATTGAGAAGGAAAAACAACAGCCTGCCAGAAAGCAGTTCCTTCCTAAAGTGCTGGCACAAGTCACATGACCAGGGGCAGCTGGGAAATTGACAAAATGTCTAGCCCCATGTCAGATTTCAAAACTGAATGTAAAAAAATCAAATCTGTTTGCTCTTTTTAGAAATGGATTTAAGTATAGCAGCAACAGATGTGTTTTGAAAAAACGTTTTTCCCATGACAGTATCCCTTTAAAATGTTTAGTATTTCTAAATTTGTAGAATGGTTGTAACAAAAGTGCACACTGATGCAATTCTAATTCTAAAGTCTGTCAATCATATAGTATGCAAGGCATTGTGGGAATTGGAGTCTAGGCTGAAGGGGAGGTGGAAATATGTATATACCTTGATATACAAGAAACATGGATGGACATTATACTATGAACATGAGAAAGGGTTAAACTGAACATAGCGTATACCTCCTATCCTCTAACCCTGTGGCTGTTGCCTTTGCTACTGAGGGTTTATTTGGAATAACCAGCTGACCTCAGCATCTGTTCATTTTATGGTTTGCAATTCCACCATAAGAAGCAGCTCCAGGCTCTGGCTTGCACCAGCCTCATTGATTTTCTGGAAACTAAAATCAATACAAGTGCTTATTGCCAGTGCAATTTTAGATTTCATTTGTTAAAGGAAACTACTAAAGGGTACATAGGAATAGGAAGGGATAAAAACACTTTTTGAAGCCTTTGGCTTTATATATAAATTGTTATTTTTCGAAACGGCCATTTTTTTTTAAAGAACCGTGGCGCATACCTTGCAGAAAACACGGCATATCTTTGCATGTGTGTCCATGCCCTTAACTCTCTAGCATTTCCCCCTGGTGATGAGAAAATGAATCCTATAGGAGATTTATACAGTATGTGGCTCTTTTACCTCCAGAATCTGACCACTTTTGTCAACTTGGCTATGGGACACTATACATACACAAGGGGGAAAATTCAATAAAGGGCCACGTCATCAGATGTTAATTCGCATTGCATCTGTTAATTCATCAAAATGCAAAGTGACAACTCGGAGCGGTGAATGCTGGTGAAGTTTCGCTAGAGTTTAATTCGTCAGCACTGGCATTTCATAGGGAACTTTTGCTGGCATTTATTTCTGCCTAGCAAATCTTTGTTAACACATTTACGCTTAGGTCAATTTCAATACGGCAGGTACATATAGGTCTTATACAGTATATGTCTTTATTAGTGATGTTGGTTCCAATGCTCATTATGAAAAATGTCCAAGGAAGCAAAATAAAGACAAAATACTCTAATGCCCTAGACATGAGCCCACCCTAAAACAAATGACGTCCCTCAAATGGTTAAAAAAATATTTAAAAAAATATTTAAAAGTTACAACTTTTAAACACAATCCCATTTTAAAATATGAAAACGCCAGCCTTTTTTTCAAGGCACACATGCAGCCTGCCTTATTCACTGGATACATTAGATAAGTGTGAAGTTAAAATCACCAATTTTATTATTGTAAACTTAAAATCATGGCAGAATCACATGGATGTAGCGGGCAGGGGGGAGCATGGCTCGACGCATTTCGTGACTTTGCTAGTCACTTCCTCAGAAGCCAATGCTCAAAAGCTCAATCAATATAAAATCAGTTAAAATTAAAGGCTAGATTAAACACAGTCACTGAATTTGTGTATGATAGTTACTAAGTAATAGATGAATAAGTATCGATACTAAACTTCACTGTATCTATAAACATGATTAACAATAACAAATGTTATATAATTATGTAATGGATACACTGTGTTAGAACAGCAGTGAGCAGCTTGAAGAGTCCGCACTTAGTTGTATATATTGCTGTAAATAATATTAACGAGAATTTCTTACATATACACAAAATTATAAAAGAAATAACCAATACATTTTGTGAACAAAAACGTGTAAATATGTACAAGTAAATCGATAAATAATGAAAACTTGTGCAGTATGTAAATGATCATGGGTCCCTAAACTTGGGAGAAAACGCTAAACGCGTCGATGTCATGCACCCTCCTGCCCGCTACGTGATTCTGCCATGATTTTAAGTCTACAGTAATAAAATTGGTGATTTTAATTTCACACTTGTCTAAAGCTGGCCATAGACCCAACGATCCGATTGAGGATTGGTACGATTTACGTACGATTTTTGTACCACGTGTGGAGAGTCCCAACATTTTTCGTCCGCCGGAGAACGGTCGTTTGGTCGATCGTACAGGTTAGAAGATTTCTGTTGGCTGCCGATAATATCTCTGCGTGTATTGCTGATCGTACGATTTTCAGTGGGAGACTGTCACTAGGTTTTGTCGGACACAACTTTCCTACGATCCCTGTAGGGGCAGAACATCGCCAGAACATTGGCTAATCTGTGCTTTTTACTACTTTATTTGATCTGAAGTTTAGTGGCAGGTCGGGAGATGGGGAAGTCCGATTGTTCAAGGATTTGAACAATCGGATCTTTGGGGGGAATGTAAAGTGGCAAAGAGTAAAACAAAGAGTTAAAATCCACATCTCGCAATGTGATATTGTTCCTTAAACGGTTATTGCATTGCGAATCATTATTGCGCATTGTGGCTTATAATTGAGCACTCTTAAGAAGTGCTTGAAGGTGTCGTAATCTTTTGGAGCAAACATTGCGACTTTTTCAGTAAGAAGTTTTATTACATTGACAGAGCATTAGCACAAAGTATAAGATTCGCAAACGGCCTTCCACTTGTGGAAGTGGTCGCTAAACAGTCTCCTGGTTTGCAAAAGGTATTTTGCATTCGTGCAAAGCAAAATTTGCTCTCGCAAAAGCTTAACTTTTCGCGAATACTTTTTGCATTACTGATGTATATTACATTCCCCTATTTGTGTCTATGACCAGCTTACTGCATCGCTAATCAGTTTCACCACGTGACTAGAGTGGAAAGGCCACTGCTGACTAACGTTGGATCCAAACTCTCTTCCTCCTGGTTCATGTTCCCCTTCAGCGTGGTTTGAATAAGCGATGGCCCAGTGGATGGTATTTCTGGTAAATTTTCACTAGCAACGGCCACTTCTCCTTTCAGTAAATTTGACCCAACGGGTCATTTGCAAAGCTTAACACCGTGTTCTAAGTACAAAACAAGACAGCAATATGACATTTCTTTTGCACTTTGCACATTGTGCATATAGTCACAAGCCTCTTCTCTGTATTGGTGAGGCGCCATAGACTCCCCCTCCTGACTCCTGACATTGTTGGGAGTTATGATAATGAGACTGTAGGGGTCAATTACCCCAGGGTGCCAGTGCTTGCTAAGTAGGCACTAAGGGGTGCACAATTGAGCATAGTAGTACCTGCGCCCCAGGGTAATGTAAACAAAAGTGAAGTAACTATGAGGGTCCAGGCTCCACCCCCACAATCTTTACCTTGCCCCTCCCCACTGAAATTGCCAATTACCTGTATTGTGAAAAATAAAATCACACACAGGACCCTCTACAGAGGAAGTAGACTACCCCCCCACTTCCTCTACAAATGACCCACCCATCTCCTTCTTCTAACTCCCAACAGAGTTATCCTTAAACAGGATTGTCCCTAGAATGATATCCAGTAACACTCTATAAATATTTCTTTAATTATTGTATTATTAATGCTTACTTGCCACTACATTGTGGGTACCTTGGGCCTCGTTGTAGCATGGACAACACCACAATACTATAGGACTGTAAGCTCACTGGGTTAGTTTGTACTGAACTCAAAGCTTCAAAATATTTGACTACAAGGAACAATACAAAATGTGAAGTGTAGTAAAAAACAATTATTTCTGTTAATGTTGAAATGGAGCGGAAAACATGAACCTAAATATTTAAAACATTTTTTTGCTTCAACAAGCTGCCTGGACCCACTGGAAATGCTATCTTTAGTGAGCAATTGAAGCTGCTTTCTGCTGTTAACATGCACTTTTAAATAGCTTTCCTCTGCAAATCCTAATGCGCACAGTAATTACGTTAATGAAACGAGGTATTCAATCCATTATGATTAATTGATGAGGAATGAGTTTATCACCCTAGTGTCCCAGTCACATTGTTGGCAAACAAGAACTTTCATTTCCTAATAGTTTCTTTTTTTTCTGCAGCTCTACCACTTTTCTTTATTTAGCTTTACAGTATCCTACATAGAGAACAAGCGATTTAGCGCAGGGTGCAGGTAGGTGGAGGGGTCTGGATAACTTAACCAACATCTTGCCTGCACATGACAGCGCTGCACAGTGTAACTAGACAGGAACCAACATTATTTTAACAGGTTCATGTGGGAACATTATACACTATTTGGTTATCCAGAACCCCATTTCCAGAAAGCTCTGAATTAAGGGAAGGCTATATCCTATACTAGACTAATCAAATAATTAAAATTATTTAAAATTGATAATAAAACAATACTGAAAGATGTGGAAAATCCCAGGTCCCGAGCATTCTGGATCAGGTACAAAAAAAAAGGGTTGTGGGTGCACTCCTAAGGCCATATAAAAATATAATTAAGTACAATAATCCCCTGTCTAAATATTCCAATGAATTTGCAAGTGCATATATTTAAAAAGGAAAAACAGGGTTTTTTGTTACAAAGTTGGCTGGGGAGGATCTAGCCCACAGATTGAAACCAAGTTTCAGGAGAGATTTATACTCCAAAGCAGACCGGTATTTGACCGTTTATGTGGGGTTTACCTTGACGTGGTATGGTGGCTTATCAACTTTATGATCATAACTTTGTA
>CM044446.1:79604586-79633064 GCA_024363595.1 Xenopus borealis | reverse complement strand
GAAACCAAGTTTCAGGAGATTTATACTCCAAAGCAGACCGGTATTTGACCGTTTATATTTTAACCACAGGCAAACAAGTTAGGGACCGCCATGTGGGGTTTACCTTGACGTGCTATGGTGGCTTATCAACTTTATGATCATAACTTTGTAACAAAAAACCCTGTTTTTCCTTTTTAAATATATGCACTTGCAAATTCATTGGAATATTTAGACAGGGGATTATTGTACTTAATTATATTTTTATATGGCCTTAGGAGTGCACCCACAACCCTTTTTTTTTTTTTTTTGCATTCTGGATCAGGCCCAGATTTGTGGAGAGGCCACCTAGGCCCGGGCCTAGGGCGGCAGGATTTTAGGGGGCGGCATACTGTCCAACCACACCCACATTGGTGCAGAAATTTAATTTATTGTGTGCCAATTCCCATTGCTCCGTTCCAATGATGAAAATTTGAACAAATAAAAGGGAGTGGACAAGGGCCTAGGGGCACCCACTATGTAAATCTGGCCCTGTTCTGGAGAACAGATCCCATAACTGTATTCAAATATGCCAGCAACACTGCTAAACCCTCTCCAGGGTGGGACTGGGATGGCGAGACACTGGGAAAAAACCCAGTGGGCCCTGGCTCTCATGGGCCACCGCCTACCTAGAACCCCGCCCAGACCCCCTCGATTTATCTGCTGCTGGCCCTACAAAAAAAAATTTTGAGGTGCCGCACAGCGCCGTATGCACATGCTTGCTGCACTGCTCCATTTGCACAACTCCATTCATGCATGTGCACGGGGCCCCAGGGTTGTAACCCGGTAGCCTTTACGCGTGCGGTGGCACAATAGGGGGGCCCTGGGCCCCCCCAGTCCAACCCTGACCCTCTCTCTTCCAATATAACTTAATGATTGGCAGGCTATATTTAATTACTTTTGATATACAAACAAACACTTTTGCATCTTTTCATGAAAGATTATACCCCAGAAATGAATATGTATGCAAATATTGCTTGTTACCTTTAGCCCCATTTTATGATATGGTTTGTGGTGCCTCATCTGACCAGAAATACTTCAGCTCTAACTGCAACAGGAAGAAGTGTGGAAGCAAAAGACAGAACTTTCTTAACTGACTCATATGATCTAACACATGACTTGTTTGGTTTGTACACCATGAATTTTGGGATCTCAGGGGACTGCTCTTATTATTGAAAGGCATACTGGCTTGGGAAAACATTTTTTTTTCCAAAATGCATCAGGTAATAGTGCTGCTCCAGCAGAATTCTGCACTGAACCTGTTTTTCAAAAGAGCAAACTGATTTTATTTATATTTAATTTTGAAATCTGACATGGGGCTAGACATATTGTCAGTTTCCCAGGTGCCCCATAGTCATGTGACTTGTGCTCTGATAAACTTCAATCACTCTTTACTGCAAGTTGGAGTGATATCACCCCCTCCCTTCCCAGACCAGATAAGCAGATAACATCTCCCTGGTAGATATAAGGACAGCACTCAATAGTAAAAATCAATGTCCCACTACTCTTTCAATTACATTGAGTAGGAGAAATAACAGCCTGCCAGACAGCAGTTCTCTTTCTGAAAGCACATGACCAGGCAAAATGACCTGAGATGGCTGCCTACACAGACCAATATAACAACTATAAAAAATACAAATATCAGCCTCCCACCAGCATGGCATTTGCCAGAATAAACACTCGGTCTTGTAAGTAGCAAGGAAGTGGCTGCTTTGGGGAGCAGGTGATGTGCTTGCCAAAGGGGTGCTCCACCAATGAGTCGAGTTGAGATACTCGCCTCAGGCAGCAGTGCCCCCCCCTTGTTGCTGCTCCTGGTAACTAAGAGCTGAATTTCCGTTATTCAACCAGGAAATTCGTCTCTTCTAGTGCAGAGATCGATATTTTGCTCTCTGCACTAGCGATATGGACCACCCCCGACTCCCTCCGGCGCTGAAAAGGTGAGTGGCTTGCCAAACTTTATATAAATCTCACCGTCAGGGTTAACAAAAAAAGCCAGAAGGCACTGGCATAAACGGGATAAAAACAGGCAGGCTACTTTAAGGCAAGTTTAAGTCTGCAGCAAAGCACATAAAGAGTTAACAGTCTCAGAGGCTGGATAGAAGCAGGCAGTCAGGCAGCTAGTACAACAGGGTCAGATAGGCCAAGGGTCATTACCATGCAAAGATTCAGCTGCCTGTTGACCCTGCCAATAGAATGAATCTTCCCCTAACTCTCAGCAAATCTCAATCAATATAGGTTGTCCAAATACCTTGTGTATCTGCTCATTAACAGGCTGCAACCCCCGTGTGTGGATGCCAAAATTGCAAATCACAATATCACAAATCACCCGGAGAGCTTGTATTTTGCTTCTTAAGTCATCCTGTGTAGTTTATTACAGAGAAACATGCACGACATGTTTCGGCGCATATAACCAAATGACACAGCAACACAATTATTTAAAACCCACACCAAACCAAGAAGCATCACAAGCTCCACTGTATGGCCAAGTGTATAGAATAATCTACATACATAATTGAATACTGCCATCCTGTGGCCTACTCACAAATTACACCCATATTTTGCAATAATTCAGTATCAATTAAAGTTGTTATATATTGCCTACTTAGGTATTACAATGTCATCCACATTTTTAAACATATAAAATGTATCCTACTGCAGAAGTAAGTGTCCATTCTATCAATGATCTCTAGTATGAAGTATATAATGTCCAGTGTGATTTCTGTAAGAAAGGAAAGTCATGAGTTAAAGGAAACATTTGTATGATAAAGCGTCATTCATTCCCAGTGGTTCCACAGTTTCCATTTTATTTATCCACAAGGTAAATAAATCTCTGTCCATACACAGACCCTGTACATTGATACCCCTGATCTCAGTGCTGGGAAATGATCTAACACCTTGGTGTAGGCCAAGACTGCCTGACCAACCTTCCATAACAGCAACTATTAGATATATTTAGCTTTCATTAAAGTCAACTAATCCTTAATACTCGCAGCAAATCCTACTCTTTCTATTGAACCCCAGCCCCCCACTTCATGTTGGTTTCCTGCTAAAAGAGTCCCCAAATCTTCTTTCATCTGTGGCTGTTACAGTATGTTGGCTTTTAGGAATCTTATAACAGATTATTGACCGAACCCCAATACACAATTGAAGCCCAGCTATAAGGCACTTCCCTTGATGTGAAAGATGGAAACAACTTATTCCTACGTGTTTGCTGGCGTACAATTCAGCTAGACTATCCACATATTATATTCACATAGTGACTTTGCTATCAACGTTCGTATTTGATACAATGCTCCCAACATATCAGTTGCATTCACAATTCACAAATAATATATTACTCTCAACATAATGCATCTTAACAAAATGTTATTGCAACCCATTATATTCACACTTCACAGTGATGTGATCTCATCCTGCGCTTCACCCTAGCTCAGCCTATTGTGGGAGTTATAGTTCATCATGAGTAGATGGATTCATAGTGTTGTTCTATTAATGTGGTTCTATACTTTCTCCTATTTCCCAAATTATGTGTAAGTGCAATGTAATTGCATTGTTATTACTGAATTTTTGCAGATATATACCTCAAATCAATTGTTTGGTTTAATTGATTTAACCTCAAATCAATTGTTTAATTCAATTAATTTAAACAAAATAAAGTAATTAATTAATTCCATTAGTTACATTACCATGTGTTTTTTTTTGTATTACTTTTCTAAATACCAAATTAAAATACATTTTCTAGTGTTCTCAAATTAGTTTAAAGTGTTCCCAAATTCATTTAATTTGGTCATTAATTTAATTTTATAATTTTATTTCCATCCTTAATAATTGTCTAATGAATTTAAGTGCATTCAGTGCAATTGTGCAAAATTCCTTTCGTTGTGTTATTACATTGTTTGTTATCACTCTCTCTCTCTCTCTTTTTTTTTTTTTTTTATAGAAAAGCCCTTAAATTTATATCTATATTTAAACCATGTGGAGTGAACGTTTGCATCCTATGAATCCATCTACTCTCCTCTTGTAAAGTTTTTCTTGTTAAATCCCCCCCCCCTCCAGTCACGTTTTACTTCTGTTATCCCCCAAAATCTCAAACCTTTTGCTTTTTTTTCATGATGCTCCTTAAAGTGTTTAGATACACTGTGGTTTGTGATACCTTTCTCTATGTTTCTGACGTGTTCGTTTATTCTCTCCCTTAATTTTCTGTTAGTTTTCCCAATGTATTGAAGGCCACATGGACATTCCAAACAGTATATTACATTCTGTGTGGTGCATCTTATGCACTGTTTGATGCTGTATACTTCATTTGTAATGTTTGATTTTTAAGTCCTTCTTTTTTGTGGCAAATTTACATGCTTTACACAAGGCACATGGAAAAAAGCCCTTTGGGGTTCCTTTATCTTTCTTATTATTGTTATTTGTTCTTTCTGTAGGGATGAAATTCCGAACAAGTGACTGACCTAAGATGTTTGCTTTTTTAAATATCACCTGGGGTCTCTTTGGGAGAATCTTTTTTAATCGCTCATCCCCCTCTAGGACATTCCAATGTCTGTTGATTATACTTTTTATTTTATTTGCCCCTGGGGCAAATGTAGTAATAAAGGAACATCCATTGTTTTCAATATCTCTATCTTTGATCTTTTTTTCTTTTAGTATCTTTCAAATTTACTCTCTTTCGTGAATGTTGAATAACTTCTGTCTTGTAACCCCTTTGTTCAAATTTCTCAGATAGTAGATCTAGTTGTTCCTCTAGAATTATGGGATTTGAGCAATTTTTCTTTATTCGACAAAATTGCCCAAATGGAATGTTATTTAACCAGGCCGGATTGTGGTTGCTTGTATTTAAAACATAGTTACAGACATCCACTTGCTTGAAATATGTTTTAAATTCTAAGTTTCCCCCATTTTTCATTATTTCTAAGTCTAGGAAGTTTATTTTATTTAAATCGTATGTAAATGTAGACTCCAGGTTTAAATCATTTTGATTTAGCACATCCACAAATTCTTACATGCTTGGTTCTGTGCCCCGCCATAAAAAGATGATATCATCTATATAGCGCCGCCATAGGACAAGATCGCCCCCCAGCCTTGGGGTTATTTGCCTTTGTTCCCACTTTCCCAAAAACAAGTTGGCATAGCTGGGTGCGAATCTTGTTCCCATGGCGATGCCCCACAGTTGGAGATAATATTTATCTTCAAACCAAAAGTAATTATGGTGCAGTATATAAGAGATGGCTTCTTCCACAAATTCTTTTTGACCCAATGGGATGTCATCGTCCGTTTCTAAATAATGAGTAACAGCTTCTATTCCCTGTTCGTGTTGGACCGATGTGTATAAGGCTTTTACGTCCAAAGTGCACAGAAATATATTTCTGTCCACTTTTTCTTCCTGCAGGATTCTAATCACTTGGGTTGAATCCTTTAAATAACTTGGTAATTTTACTTCCCTTGATGTAGTGCAGTTCAGCAACTTATCTGCTTCCCTCCCAACAAGTGGATAATGGAAAGAGCGATAAAAAGATCTGTTGTAACACAGCAAACATTTTTACCGACACCTCCTAATTACCATGTTTATTTTAGAAAATGTGTCAGGTTGTGAAAGTCTGAACACATTTCTAGGAGTTTTAGGACCATGTTTTATGTGTTATAACAGTTTTACTTATGAAGGTAAAATTGCCCTTTAAGATGATAGACTCAGTTCTCTCAAGACTCTTGCTTATCTTAAATAGTTACAATTGTATCTTTGCTTATCTTAAATTGTTACAAATGTATCTAAGTGTTGGTGCTGAGTTTTCTGGGCTCTGCAGGAGATCAAAGAGGAACTCAGGACTTTTTAATAGAAATCCAGGCTGAGCTATCAGAATCGGAACTGTTCTGCAGAAAATGGGACAGTTGGGAAGTATGTATCTGCCCAGTGGGCCCTGTCCTAGAGGCTTGGTAACTGTTGTCTAAAATTAAGTAATACCTCATTCTATAGCCTTGCACCAGACCTGGGACCCCACAGCATTAGACTAGATCCTCATATCAGGTTTATTAAGCATCCTTCATAGTTCAATACTGATTTATGGGACACATACAGGGAAATTATAGGCTCCAAATTCTCTTTTAAATTATAATAATCTGCCACCTAGCAAGTTATGGAGATTGCAAATCCAATATAACTGCAACAAACGTGACCTGCTTATTTGGTAAAAGGTTATTTGTAGAAAAGCAAAAAAATATAATCCCATTTTTACTTTCTTTAATGAAAAAGAAACCTATCTCCAATAAACTTTAATTAAGAAATGTGTACCGTTTTTATAAGAAACCTGTATGCAGTGAAATTCTCTCTTTATTTACTGTTAGGAATTGTCAGACGGTCCCTAACTGCTGGGCAGGGAAACAATAATACTTATGAACAGCAGGGGGAGCCCCCGCCTTACTTCCCAGCCATGCAGAACTCCAGCAGCTTTGTTTCGCAGTCGGTGACTCTGTATAGATTTGTATTGGATTCTATTTTTGCCTTTACATCTCTTTTACTGTTTCCAACTCCAGCTGCAGGGACAAAGATCATGGAGCCAGATTTAAACAAATAAACTGACATTCTATTTGGAGGATTATTTTGCTACAGCCCCTGGTTCTGCAGAGTTGGGGAAAGTTTGTATTAAACAATAGAAAAACTATAAAACCCACATTAGATTACATGACAACACAGGACCCAGTGCAGTCTGTATATTCTGATTATTAATCAGTCTTGCTGTATTGGCTTCTGGCAGATATTATTTGACGATCCCTAAGCAGCCCAGATCCCACTGAGCATGTTCACAGTCTTGGTCTTGCAGAGATGTATAACAAAGTTACAAGATGACAGCCCCCTGTGGCCAACTTTGAAAGCATAAATCATTTGTTTGATTAGGCACGAGCCTACAAGCCTCCCCTGCGTTGTGCTCCGTTCAGCCACAGGGAAGAGCAGGAGTAGACGCAGTCAATTATTGTGAAGGGAGCTGTACTCACACAGACACATGTAAGTGCCTAACACAGGTGGAAATGCAGCATGCAGCGTCCCACCTGTGTTTGGTGCTTACATTAGAGTCCTGCGCGGGTCCATTTTTTGGGACCCGAACCCGACCCGTACCCGCAACCCGCAACCCGAACCCGAGACCCACATTCTTACCCGCTTGGACCCGCGACCCGAACCGCACCCGCAACCCGTGATCCGCAACCCGGACCCGCGACCCGCTGACCATCAAGAATCAGGAAGTGCTGTCATCATAAACAGGAAGTGACATCATCGAAAGTAGCCAGGATCAGGAAAAAAAGGAGTAAAACAGGAAGTGCTGTCATTGTAAACCGGATGTGACATCATCAGTAGTGGAAATGCTCAGAAAAAGGAGTAAAAATCCCTATAGCGAGGATCCGCGACCCGACCCTCAACCCGCCAACCTGCAGAACCACCGGCCCGCTTCTATACCCGCACCCAGAAATTCTACGAGCAACCCACAGGGTACCGCGGGATTTTGCGGGTAACCCGCGGGTACCCACGGGTACCCGACCCGCTGCAGGACTCTAGCTTACATGCCTCTGTGTGAGTGTGAGTGCATCTACTCCTGTGCTTCCCTGTGGATGAATGGAAGAATGAACAATGCAGGGAAGCGCAGAAAAAAAACGCTTGTGTGTAAGAGCCCTTGGAGTTTAGAACATCTGGTTACACCGCTGCCAATTAGGTATGTGTTTGCTGTCCTGGATACTCCAAAAATGACAGTAGGGCGAGTATTATGGCAGTATCTTACAAATCCTTATAATCTATCGAGAAATGAAACAGGAGAAGTTAAAGGAGTTGTTCACCTTCCAAACACTTTTTTTTAGTTCAGTTGTTTTCAGATTGTTCACCAGAAATAAAGATTTTTTGTTTCAATTGCTTTCCATCTTTTACTGTTTTTTTTTCAAAAGTGAAGTATGGAGTCTAACAAATGTCTCAGGGATAGATAAAAAAAACAAAAAAATGTTTCAACTTTTGTATCAATTTAGAATAGTTACAGAGTCAGTGACCCCTCCTCCCAGAGCTGCTTTAGAAAGACATAATTGATGAAAAACTAAAAGTTACACTTCAATATTAGAAAAACGGATACAAATAGAAAATAGAAAAAGTCTTTATTTCTGGTGAACAAAAAAACAAAACAAACTGAACTAAAGTGTTGGAAGGTAAACAATCCTTTGAAGACTGAACATCTTCCTGTAGCCTCCTGTAAAACAATCTCTATTGGTAAAACACTGACATCATGTGGACAATCTTCTGTAGTACATTGTGAATGACATCCAGATCTGTGTATTGTGTATTAAATAGAAAAATACTTACAGAACCGACTTCATTATGGATCTGTCACGCAAGGACACACCTTTCCCCACTGAAATAAATTTAAGCCATTGGTGCTATGCATGTGCCATTAAATGCATGTCTGGCATACTATCAATTTACTTTTTTTGATCTGCAAGTTGTACTAATATTTGTAGCTCCTATTATGCTATATGATACAACATATTTGGAAGTTGGTAGCATCTTTGTAAAGGTTTCTCCCATTCTTCCTGCCTGCAGATGCCACTTTGTGGGACTAGTTATATAAGAGACACAGGGCAGTGCCCTCTCCCAACAAATGTATGTTTCTGCTCCTAACTTACCACCTATGCACCCCATAATTATTATTTTGCAAGTGATTTATTGTCAGCACTTTTTTTACAGTCACCTCAGAAATTCACTTTTCTTGTCTTTGGAATTCTTCAGCATTATCCATTTAGTTCTTAATCCAAAGGTGACACCTGCTGCCAAAATATGAAACTGCAGGCCACAATGCTAAATGTCAGGTATGGGGAGATAGAAATGGCAAAGAAGAGATGAATGTTGGTGGCCCATGGGGGCACATGAGTATCCTACACCTGCATTATCTTCAAAAGACACAACCTGTGAATTTTTTCCCACTGTGAATGTCCATAAGAGTTTTTATATAGGCCGAAAATCGCCCCGACTTTGGTGGTGGAGAAAACAATCACAAAACAGTTTAGCACAGGGCTGCCCCCCCCCCTTTTGTGGCCCCCCTAACTGCTTTTTGTTTGCTTACCATGTGTAAGCTTTCAATGGTATCACTACAGAAAGTAACTGGCCCCTACATTGTTTAAACCTCAAATTTAGACTAATCCTCTGTATTGTTCACACCTGTGATCCCTCTGCATTGTTAATACCTGTGACAGCTCTATTGTTCACATCCTAAAGCTCTGTACTGTTCACACCTTAGACCCAGACTGAAACTGCCCACATTGTTCACCTGTTCACACTTTATACAAAATGCTAATGGAGCACCAGCACTGTGTTACTGTATGTAGTACATCTTACAGTCTCCTACTCTCTTCTGCCTTCCCTATGCTCCCTGTGTGTGTGACATACTCTGCCTGTGTGTGTAACATACTCTGCCTGTGTGTGTAACATACTCTGGCTGTGTGTGTAACATACTCTGCCTGTGTGTGTAACATACTCTACCTATGTGTGTAACATAATCTGCCTATGTGTGTAACATACTCTGCCTGTGTGTGTAACATACTCTACCTATGTGTGTAACATAATCTGCCTATGTGTGTAACATACTCTGCCTGTGTGTGTAACATACTCTACCTATGTGTGTAACATACTCTGCCTATGTGTGTAACATACTCTGCCTGTGTGTGTAACATACTCTGCCTGTGAAACATAAGCCTGTTATTTGTTCTGGGGGGTTGTTAGCATTTGAAAATAAATTATTGTTAGGGGCCCCTAAGGTGTTTAATCATGTGGTGGGGTGCTGTTATCCACAGATAGGGGAAGAGGAGGCAAATGTCTTAATATGACAGCTTTTTCACATATGCGTGATGATATCCCTCAAGTGAGCACCAACCATTTGGTTTTTTGGTGTGCTACCACAATTAAAATGGACATGGTCTTGTGGTAACATGGGTGTGGTTTAAAGTGAGTGTGGTATGTATGTATAACTTTATTTGTAAAGCGCTGGTAAGGAGCCGCAGTGCTGTACAGTGCATAAAAGTAATATATATATATTTACATATATATAGATACACAGTCCAGAGAGCCAGCACACTCGTATGGAGACAAAATATTCCTAGGTGCAGAAAGCCGATAATGTAGAGTAATCAACAATGAAAAAAAGGACTTGCACTCACAGAACTTACCAAAACATAATGATGTATATTTACAAAAAACGCCTAACGTTTCGGCTAGCAATCTAGCCTTTCTCAAAGTGCCAGTACAACTAAGCACCAACCTAATAAACCCCCAGTGGCGGGAAAACACCGTTAGTGATGTCACACAGACGTAAATGGATAATAAACATACTAGGAAAACGAACAAAATACATATAAATAAGGACAAATTATAAAGTTCATATATATATATATACAAATGAGTACATGGCTAGACCACAATCTTATAGACTGATTATGTTACTTGTTTGTATCTAATTCAATACTATGCTATGCTTGCATTGTGCACTGATCTTATAGATTGATTATGTTACTTATTTGTATCTAATTCAATACTATACTATGCTTGCATTGTGCACTGATCTTATAGATTGATTATGTTACTTATTTGTATCTAATTCAATACTATACTATGCTTGCATTGTGCACTGATCTTATAGATTGATTATGTTACTTATTTGTATCTAATTCAATACTATACTATGCTTGCATTGTGCACCGATGTATTTGTTTCCAATCAGTCTATAAGATTGTGGTCTAGCCATGCACTCATTTGATTAATATATATATATATATATATATATATATATTTATATATATATATATATATTAAGTATACATGGGGAAGACAAATCACATAATAAATATATACAGAATTATAGGACAAAGAAGTTAAGGGCTATGTGGTAAGAGACATAGTGGGAAGGAGGTCCCTGCCCCGTAGAGCTTACAGTCTAAGTGGATGGCTAACATACAGGTACAAATTGGAGATAAAAAGTGCACATGGTTAGGCATAGACAGTAGGCGCAGGACTAGGTTAATGTTCTAGTGCTCCAAAAGGTAGGCTCTTAGATTTGTTTTGAAGAGATTGGGAGAGGATTCCTTATGGAAGAATTCAGTGATGGCATTCCAGAGGTAAGGAGCAGCAAGATAGAAGGGTCTGAGACGAGAAGTGGCGGTGGGTGTGGGTGGTGTAAAGAGAAGGTGGCTCTGAGAAGAGCGGAGAAGACGACCAGGAACGTATAGCGAGACAAGAGAAGAGATAGAGGGAGGAGCAGAGGATTGACGGGCTTTGAATGTTAGCAGAAGGATTTTATATGCTATCCTTTGCTTGACAGGCAGCCATGCTAAGGATTTTAGTTGGGGTTGAGCAGATTCTCTTTTAGGAGAGAGTAGAAGAAACCTGGTAGCAGAGCTTAAGATTGATGGGGGGGGGGGGGGGGGGGGGAGAGAGATGGGAGGCAGGAAGACCAGTTAGGAGGAGATTGCAGTAGTCTAAGAGAGATAAGATAAGGGCATTGATTAGTGGTGTTCTGCCTCGGTACCACAGAAGTTGGACAGCACTGGTTTAGCAATTTAAATTACTGTCATCTCTATTTTTGTGCACAGCAACTTCGCACTCAAGCAAACACCCGTCTCATTTGTGAGCTAGTTGTGAAAATGTATGTGCAATGCACATTCGCTAAAAAAATGGAAAGAAGGGCACATCAGTGCAATATTTTAGCATTCAGTAAAACACATGGGCAGTACCACAATTTGCAAATAAATATGCGCTGCATAAACTTTATACCCATAGGGTAGAGCTTGCAAAAGTTTATTTATTTATTTAAATTAATCAATATGCTTTACACTGCATTTAGTATTTGTATAAGAGATATGGCAAAATGTACATAATAATAAGTAAATTACCCTTTAGTATTTTATCGCCCTTTATTTGCTGATAAAATACCAAAGGGCTGGCATGTTTTACGGTTTAATAAGAAGTATCAGTAACAGAATAAACACTGATACAGACAGGTAAGTGTCTGGAAATCTATAAAAAGGGATACAGCTGAAAAAATGGAAAGAGCACTGCCACTAGGGGGCCCAATGCATTCTTCAGCCTAGTCAAAGGGCAACTGAGTTCCTTTTTTGTAGGAGTAGCAGTCTATATATATATATATATATATATATATATATATATATATACAACATATGAGCAGACTCTTAATTGTATATATATATATACAACATATGAGCAGACTCTTAATTGTATACTTGCACTTAGCAGCAAAGTGCAGTGCAATTGACAGCTGCTGTAGATAAAGATTGCCTGTAGTACAGTTGTCAGATGCCAGTGCTGGGTTGATATATAGTTTGCCTGTCTACTGGAAAATCTAGTTTATATTTATAAACTAATTTTATTGAACATACAACCAGGCCATGATGTCTTTTTTCATGTTGGATTTCACACTGCTTTGATGCTGTCTGTCCCTTGGCAGATGTAAAATCTGGGTTCTATTGTATTAATACAAATTATAGGTATTTAATCTCATGTAACTAGCATGTAGCTTATTCAGTCTGCTCTGATGAATTCCAGTGCAGGTGCAAAGGGCATAAAGCAAGGGACTTATGAAATACACATACACTATATGACTTACAGTAAATTAACCTTTTGGCCTTCATTCTGAACATGTTATCATATGGCAAAACCATATGTCTAATGGCAAAGTCCAGACCCAGGAGTAAATAAAGTCTGGTGGTAGTTGTTGTAACCTAGAGTATTGTGTATAGCAGATATTGGTCACTTTGAATATGAGTCCTGTTTGAAAATGATTCCTGTCTATGCACCATATCTACTATTATATAGAAGAAAATGAAACTGTAAAATACAGGGGGGGGGGGCAATACTCCAGTGACTGATCACTTACCTCTGCATCTGCTCAAGATTCCCAGGTATCCCCTCCGCTAGTTTAATTTGGTGCATGTGCAGTACAGAACTCTTCCACTGTGCATGGGCCAAGTTGGAACTCATGTATGGGACCAGTGCACTTTTTAAAAAGGGGTGAATCAGCCTAGAGTAGCAATGGAGAATTCATTCCTCAGTGGTTTACCATTGCTTTCTCCTTTCAGGCTGAAATTATGCTGCAGCGCAGCCTATTAATTACTGGTTACACCATCAGGGTAACTAGGTAGCAGAGGGATAACTAGTTAGCCACAAGCTGATGGGCAATTGCAACAGCCCCCCACCCCCTGCCCCCACTTCCCCCTCCTTAACAACCCACTGCCCCTACTGCTATTGTCACTGACTCTCCCATTAGCCACTTCTGCTGTCATTGCTGGGCCCCCCATGGTGGGCCCTTCTGTCCCCAAAGCCCCCTTCCTGAACAATCTGCCTCCTCTACTTTTATCATCATTGGCTCTCCCATGAGTCACTGCTACACTCACTGCTGAGACTGGGGTTCAAGTGCTGTTGCTCCCCCTCAGTAGTTACTTCAATGCACGCTATGCTACGAATGTGCAAAAGAGCTAAACCAGTCAGATATTAACTATAAATATGCAGCATTTGTATACTGCCCTGGTGCAGTAAGGGTTGGTCAGTATCACCCGAACAAAATCCTTCCCCAGCATAAATCATTTTATAGGTTTTATTGTCTAACTTAGTGGCTACTTATTTGCTTATATATGGGTCACTGCACTGATGCAATTAAGCATGGCCTTTTGACGAGAGCAAATATTCTGACGTCTGCATACATTTTTTTGATGCGGCAGATTGTTCACGAAAATGCCGAAATTCGCACCTGGTGAATTTATTTGCCCAACACTAGCAACTAAATATTAACTGACCTTCTTTTTGATGCACCCAGTACTAAAGCTGAAACCACACAAACAGTCTAAACCAGGGGTCCTCAACCTTTTTTTAAATGTAAAAATAGTTTGGGGGCAACACAATTATGAAGGCTGTTATTAGCTGTTGGTAGGCTACAGGAGGAGGCTTTGTTTAGCATTACACCTGGTTTATATGTAAGCAAAACCTGCCTCCAAAGCTGGAATTTAAATGTAAGCACCTACTTTGAGGCTACTGGGAGCAACATCCATGGGGTTTGAGAGAAACATGTTGCTCAAGACCAACTGGTTGGGGATAATTGTTTTAAACATTGCATGTGCTGTAATGGCCTTTAAAGGGATCAAATACCATGTCTATCTTCAAGTGTGCCAGTTTCATGGTGCATGCAATTGCAGCAGGTCACTATGCACTGTGACTCCCAGCAGATTTAAAGCTGCATGATTATGGTCCCAAAAGACTATAGTATTGGAAACACAGGGTTTCAGTTAATATATGTAACAACTCTGTGACAGCAAATATTGTTTTAAACCAGCTATCCCCAACCAGTCGCTTGTGAGCATCATGTTGCTCACCACCTTCTTCAATCACAGTCTCAAAGCTGGTGCTCATCCAGGATTGGAGATATAAAGACTAGGGATGCACTGGATCCAGGATTCGGTTCAGTATTTGGCCAGGATTCTGCCTTTAACAGCAGGATTCGGATTTTGCCAAATGTAAGTGCTGAGTGACAAACCAAATCCAAATCCTAAGAATCATGTAACTTTCTTCATACAACAAGTACATTTTTTTAGTGCATGCATGGTTCTCTTTCGCCCCTCATTTTCCTAATAAAGCTATTGTTTTTGAGGAAAAGGAAAGCAAAACAGCGACATGAATAATATCAGAAAGACATTATCACCCCAGCCACACGTTTAACAGGATCTTAGCTCCCAATTCAAGCACAAGCTTTCCTATAACATTTTCAACATTCAGCATTTTTCCCAATGCCAAGATGGTTTTTCAAACATAAATACAAAGTTAAGATTTGATGCTATTGTCCCTTTAAGAAGGCACTGATCTATTTAATCCGTGAAGAGAATTTACTTGGCATTTGGTAAAATTTCACCTACTTTTACTGCACTTCGTTTGCATTTGAATGTGGAAAAAAGGAAAGTGTATTGAATGCGATAAGATGTTGTTGTTTGCATAATTTGTAAATAATCACCATGAAAAAAACCGAAACAAGTTAATTATATGTTGAATATAATTTTGTTGAAAAGGACAATTTGGCTGTTCAAAGTAAAGTGCAGAAAAAGGCTAGATTGCTGATTAGTCTTCTGATTTTCTCACCAAAGAGGCAGAAAAGGCCCTGTGGGTTAGTTGGGAGTCTGCGTGAGCGCTGTGTAATCTAACCAATAAGATTGATCCAGGTCAGGTATTAAGAGCTAAAATGGATTAAACAAAAGGCATTCCCCTTGTAACAAGAAGGAAAAAAAACTTCAAAGCCGGGATTTGTTCTTGTTACGACAAAGGAAGTGGGTTTATAAACTGCCTTCAGGCACACCCCTCTGTGACTTTCACTTTGCTCAACTTTGAATGAAGAGGTTCATTCATGGGTGCAAAATTTAGGTTATCCGCATAAGACTGAAGATGTTGTCTTGTTTTTTTTTAAAGACATAAGAACAATCAGTCATTTGATCTCATGGCAATGACACAACTGCCAGATATTTATATTATACTCCCACTGAGGGAAAGCAATGTCAGGAAATTTTATTCTACAGGTAATGTGTGCTAGCATGAAAAAAAACGAAATTCAATGGATTATGTTATTACTCATCTAGGGACACTCTGGTTTATAGCATTTTCAATGTATATGCAGACCCTCAAAGGTATATTTGCAAATGTACAATGTGCAAAACACAAAAATGAATGCAAATTCCCAAATAACAACAATGCAGCTTTTGTTCCAAAAAATACAAGCATGGTAGTAGGAGTCCTCAAATTAGAGGAAGAAACAATGGCACAAATTAGTGGGCATTTTGGTAAATTGCTCTTAAGGTGCTTGTGCAGTTTTTCTGGCATATTGTATAAATCAGATTATGACAAAAGGGCTATTTCTGGATTGCATTTGTGATCTCTGATCTTTGCACCTTGTGCACTGTGGGGCTAATGTAGGTGCTAAATTGCAAAACCTGCATATGATAGTAGCAATTAGTTTACTATTAAATAAAAGCAAAGTGTAACACGTAAAATGCAAGTTAATTTGGTAATAGCGTGCAACATTCTTGTGCATTATAGTGCTTGGCACTATACTGTTTGAACCAACACCTAATTTTTGCACAATAATAAACACATTTCTACAGATTAAAATAAAGGTGGGCAAGTCTTTTCTCTAATAATATTGGCCACCTGCCCTACTTTATGCTCCCACCCTCTGTGGGCGGGTTTAGTGATGTACTAGAGCAATATTTAAAGGGAAACTATACCCCTCACACAATGTAGGCATCTCTAAAAATATATTGCATGAAACAGCTCATATGTAAAACCCTGCTTCATGTAAATAAACCATTTTCATAATAATATACTATTTTATAGTAAGTGCCATTGGGTAATTATAAATGGAAAGCTGCCATTTTAAGAAAACAAGTGCCTCCCCCTGGGATCACAATGCACACAAACATACCAAACAAACAATAAAGTTAGGTCACATGAGCCAATTAACAGACAGAGTTGTGTCTTTTGCTTCCACACTTCTTCCTGTTACAGTTAGAGTTGAAATATTTCTGGTCAGGTGATCTCTGAGGCAGCACACAGACAAAATGGTGGTTCAAGGCAAGAGATGTAAAAGGGCAATATTTACTTAAAGGAAAACTATACCCCGAAAATGAATACTTGAGGAACAGATGGTTTAGATCAAATTACTGACATATTAAAGAATCTTACCAAACTGGAATATATATTTAAGTAAATATTGACCTTTTGCATATCTTGCCTTGAAACACCATTTCATGATGGTCTGTGTGCTGCCTCAGAGATCACCTGACCAGAAATATTTCATCTCTAACTGTAACAGGAAGAAGTGTGGAAGCAAAAAACACAACTCTGTCTGATATTGGTTCATGTGACCTAACTTTACAGTTTGTTTGGTATGTTTGTGTGCACCATTGAATCCTACGATCCCAGGAGGCTGTCCTTATTTTTTAATCTTTTTTATTTATTTTTTATCTGTTGCTCAAGTATTCATTTTGGGGGTATAGGTTTCCTTTAACATGCAAACATTTTTATATAAATAATAATGAGTCTTTTGGCTTTAAATGTGGCACTGACACATTGTTTTGAACAATATCAAATATATACATTTACAGAGGTTGAGTGTTTTAGCACTTTCCCCCTCCCCTATGCCTTCCCTACCTTCCATGGGTTGTGGAGTGCTCAGTTAGAATGGCTGTCACCCTTACTCCCCATACATTGGAATGGTGAAATAAATTACCAGAAGATGTTGTGGTCCCTCTATAACCCACATAGTGCAAGGAGCTGGAGGGACAGGGCTTCATTCCTCCTAATTTATGCCCAATCAGTTATTGAGGAGTGGAATGGTGTTAAATACCTGTGATTCCCCAGTGATACTCCAATAAGTCCACATTAATAATTGTGTAACAAATCTAACTAGAAATACTCACTTTTTTTGGTGTGAGTGCCCAGTTCCCATCTGCCCATTTTTGTAACAGGAGTAACAAACCCATCCCATGTTTTTGTATTTCTTTGTGAAGATGCACTATACCACTGTACTTATTAAAAACTAAATATCGGTCCTACACCTATGACTCCTCAGTGTGAGTATGAATCAGTAACATGTACCCCTTAAATCAAACGAGGGGCAGTGTTTGTCTACCATCTGTTATCATCTCTTCCACCTTCAAACAAAAGGGCCCTAAAATATAATACAGTAGAACGCCATTTTAAGTATTTTTTAATTAATCCATATAATCCAGATTTTAAAAAATTATTTCCTTTTTCTTTGTAATAATAAAACAATAGGTTGTACTTGATCCCAACTAAGATATAATTAATCCTTATTTGAAGCAAAACCAGCCTATTGAGTTTATATAACATCTAAGTGATTTTACAGAAGAATTAAGGTATGAAGATCCAAATTACAGAAAGTTCCATTATCTAGAAAATACCAGGTCCCAAACAGTCTGGATAACAGGTCCCATACCTGTATTTACATGGCTTCCTATTCAAAATTTTGTAACTAAAACTATTTGAATATGTAGGTCTAAGATCTGTTATCCGGAAACCTGTTATCAGGAAAGCTCCGAATTACGGAATGGCCATCTCCCATAGACTCCATTTTATCCGAATAATCCAAATTCTCCTTTCCAATTTTTTCCGCTGTAATAATAAAACAGTAGATTGTACTCGATCCAAACTAAGATATAATTAACCTTTGATGGTTTTCTAGTAGACAAGTTATGAAGATCCAAATTATGGAAAGATCAGTTATCCAGAAATCTCCAGGTCCCGATCATTCTGGATAACAGGTCCCATACCTGTACAAATGAATGAAAAATAGCAGGACTTTGTCAGGGCTTGACAAAGGGCTGGAGTAAAGCCAAAAATATTGCATTTGGCACCTAATAAAGATGTTCCACGATCGGCGCTGCATCACAGGCGTCTTGTGACGGGCATCTGGTGTTCCCCATCTTGGGGAAAGGCAGAGATGCGTCCTGAGGTAAGTTCCTTACATCCCAATGCCACCCATCATTTCATCACTTCCAGCCCACCACAGAAAAACATCATCATTATTTGGGAACTTGTAATGTAGAGTGTGGTATTCAAATGTCCTTCTTCATTATGTTAGTTATGTTAACTTTCTGAAGGTCTTGTTGCCTCGCCAGGCAACTTTGAGCGACTTTTAAAATCGCGCCGCTGCGTGTGAACAAGCGCAGGCGACTTTACGCAGAGCGGGTGATCAGCAATAGTTAGCTATTCCGGGAGATTCGGGGGAGATTCGTCGTGGCGAGAAGTCGCCAGGCGACAGATCTCCCCCGTATCTCCCCGTCTGGCCTTGCCCTAATCCTTCCTGGCAACTAGATAGCAGCTTGATGTTTGGACAATGGAGAAGAAAAATAAGTAATAACAATAATTCGAGTTAATCTATACCTAGAAATGTCATTTAAATTCTGCACTGGTCTAAAGACCCATGACTTCAGCCCAAAAGAGACTGAAACCTGAAATTAAACTCTTTTTTACATCTATTATAATATTGGCTTTGAAAGCTACTTCTAACTTTGCCATAAAGTATTTGCATGATGCTTTTACATTACCTGTCTGATCCCCCATGTTCCTGTATGAGGGGGCTGCCATATTTGTGCAGCAGGAGTCCGTTAGCATTAGAAACTGTCAGTCAGGTTGGCAAAGTCAGAGAGTCAGGCTTAGGAACTTCAACTAACAATTATATACAAAAACAAACCTCTCAGCAAAAAATGATCAACATGACCTATAGGTAACATTTAATGTACATTCATATGTTAAATTTAATTTTTTAGTGTCAGTATCACTTTAAGATGGTGTTTTTTTAGTAAAATTAAGATGAATCAAATAGGCACAATAAAAGTCCATTCTGTATCCCCCATTGCTAGCCATTTAAATAGGCATATTTTACAGCTCTACACTAATAAGTGATTATAAAATTAAACTGACAGGTGCTATTGCCAGGGAAATAACTGAAAAATACCGGTCACATTATTGTGTTGTTTGAAAATAATTATCGGTATCACGGACCATAAATGATAGATGTAATTTGGCTAAAATTGTATTCATTTTCTGTTTTAAAACAGCAAACTTTGAAGTAATTTAATCTCTCGGCAAATTGAGCCAGTGGGGGTCCTGGACACAGAAGATTGGGAGTTATTAATGCTAGTACAGTCTTCATCTTGTACAATTAGTCACTGTTTGCAGCTGTAAATGTTTTATTAATTTCCCATAGCAGTTGATTTCGACAGTTTCATCTGTTTAAATGAAGCAGTATGAACCAGTATTCCCCCCCTTCAAATAAATTTCCTTTTTACAAAAAAAAAATAGCATGCTTCTGACTAGGCCAATTCTGCTGTTTGATTAGTGTCAGCAGGCAATTAATAACTTAATGCATTTTAAAGTACTTTTTGGGGGGGGGAAACTCATTTGAATAGTCAAACCTGTGTATTTAAATTGATTGTTGCAGGAGATTTAAGGCACTTTCCTGTAAATCACAGAACCTGCAAGAGAAAAAAAAAAATAACTTAAATGAGCTGTGTTTGTTCGACTGTAGAGCATACATTCTTGGCAAATAAACTATAACTTATCTCTGCCTCTGAACATAGTTGTAATGTGGAAGAGTAGGCACAGTAATGTCTTCATATTCAGGTCTCTTCCATCAAATGTATGGGAGCTTAAAATTGCTTGTTATCTTTAAATAGTATTGCTGTGACAAGATGGCTTCTATCTGCATTACAAAAGACGCTTGCTAATCAAGAATGAATGTTGTACGGTGTGTGTTGAATTACGTAGAAAGGTTGAAAATCAGAGCACTGGCCAGTTCATGCACCAATTCCAGTTTTTCTTATATTGGTCGGAAAGTACCAGCTGAAAAACCAGCATGCCGATAAAGCAAGACAGCCAATATCAATGGGCAATTTGCCCAGCAAGGCTTCTTTTGTGGTGGTATTTCTTATAAGGAAGGCCTAAAGCCTCATGATGAGTATTTCCTTGATTGCACACTTGCTTGGTTGCACACATGAATCTCGGTGATCCGAATAACAGAAAGACTACTTATCTAGAAACCCCAGAATACAGCATACATTATAAATACATTGTAATATATAAATACACCCTGTTATACCGAATGCTCGGGACATGGGGTTTCCCAAATAAGAGAACTTTCTGTAATTTGGATCTTCATACCTATAGTCTAAAAAATATCATTTAGACATTAAATAAACCCAATAGGCTGGTTTTGCCTCCAATAAGAATTAATTATATCTGAGTTGGGAGTACAAGTACAAGCTACTGTTTTATTATTACTGAGAAAAAGGGAAAGACATTTTAAACATTTGAATAATTTGATGAAACTCAAGTCTATGGGACATGGTTTTCCCATAACTCAGAGCTTTCTGGATAACAGGTTTCCAGAAAACAGTCACCATACCTATACAATCATTTTATCATTACCCCAAGATAATAAAGCATAAATCTTTAGAAATCTTTTCATGTATTAAAATACTATCTATATCAATGATATTTAAAATGGCAATTTTTTAGTTATTCATTAAGCTGAAAACGTTTCACATTTACGTTTAACACAAAATATGACCTTTTAATAAATATTGACCAATCATTTTCTTCTATTCTTTATCTTTTTCTTTCCTGGAGTCATCAGTAATGAGTTCACCAAACATGCTTGTTGGTTTACATTCCTCCGCAGTCTCTAGGAAGATAATGAAGAAAGTGCCTGGTCCCCGGAGAAGAGGAAGACCAAGTGGTGATTTATGTTGTGGGTAGCAGTTTTTCCCACACATCTGAGAGTGTGATGTGCACCAGCTGAGAGTTTCAATTCACTTAGTGCAAGATGAAATGGCAGCTGCTTTGCCTTGATAAAAAAAAAATGAAATAATAGGATTAACGCTGACTATGACTGTGTAACAAAAAGGTCATTTCAGCAAATGGTATTCTTCAGAGGAGGAAAAACAAATTTAGGTGGTATTTAGGATTTATTGATATTTGAATGGCAAATTATAATGTTATTTAAAGTTTATTATAGAATGTCAGCATGATTCTGTTTGCAGCACAAGTGGCCATAAAGCTATAAAATATCAAAGGTTTTTAGAACAAATAATAATAATGGGTTAAAATGTAAACCATTCAGAAATCAAACCACTGACTTAATCAAGAGTTTTCCGAATATAAACATAAAAAGCATTAAGCAATTGGGCAGTTATTGGATAGTAAACCCGGCCCATATTTACCCTTTAACCTAATTTTGTATAATGAAATAAAATGAGTTAGATTCTTAAAACAATGTAATATGGAGCCCGGTCTTGGCCAGTCAGTTAGGTTCTATACATGATCTCATGTGGTGCATTTGGAATAGTGCTGTTTTGTATGGAGCATATGTGCTGAGTAATGTACCACTTACAAGAAATGCACATTTTAAGGATATTTATTAATGAAAGTGAGGGGGCAGACAGAAAAGCAAGTCCAAGTTCAGGTAAAGCTCTGGCCAGGCTGCAAAAATCAAAGTCCTTACGATAAACCAAAAGTCAAGGGCAAACGGCCGACAAATGTAATCCAGATAACAGGCCAAGGTCAAAACCAAGAGGTCATATAATGGGGAAAAAAGACAGGGCAGAAATAGGACTTACAGAAATGGGAACTCAGGTCTGGAACAGGATCTCAGGAACAGGGTCACATGAACATGATCTCAGGAACAGGAACAAGGTCTCAAGAACATGAAGCATATATTAGGCAGATCGGCCACTGATCCAGCAGGGTTGGATCATTGGGTGAAGCAAGATAAGGTCAGCGGCTGATGGGGATAAAAAAATGAATTTGAGTTTCATATTTAATTTGACAAGAATTTAGTCAGCACTCATACCTTCAAAATATTTCAGTCTGGTGCAAGTCTTGTAGTTTCCACCTCCAACTTAATTCCGAATTTTACATCATCGACAGCACCATTTGCAGAAGTATTTTCTTAAACGCCTTTATTAAGACATATGCTCTGACCCGGAAAAGCCACAACGTTTCAGACCGACATCGGTCTTTATTTTGCATACTCCTGCTGTTTTTTAAATTATTCCAGACACAGTCAGTTGTTGGACACTTTTGGTTAATTGAGTTGTATAAATTAGAAAACAAAGTCATGTGATTTATTCCGGTCTGCAGAGACAAGATGTGTATGTTGTAAGTGAAGAGTAAGGACGAGCCTTATTGTGGTGCTGTATTCTATATTTCTATATCAAGGAAAGACACTGGGCTGTGTTCACACGTTTAATAATGTCTATTCCTTGTACAAAGCTCTCCTTTAATGAATCTAAAATATTCCTCGGCAAAGTGATCAGAGTCCTGTGATTGTTCCTTTTTTTTTTTTTTAATCAGTCTCCTAGAATTGTTTGAATCATACATTCGGTCCTAATTAAAATGCTAATGAGGTTCAAGGACTATTTGTGGATGTCGGCATGCATACTGGATATTTTCAAGACCTAATTGCTTGAGACTGCTCTGTACAGAACAACTGTTTCATTTGGATGTTACAAAATGAGCTGTTTGTGGAACTCTATGATATGCAGACGTGCCGTCATTTAATCACAAATCAACCATCAGTGTATTAAATATCTATGTGGCACTTAAAAGGTTGAGGGCACTCCAGCACCAAAGTTGTATTTGCTTGATCGTTCCAAAGAGAGACTAAATAAGTTAAAGGCAGTTAAATATTGTATTTTAGCACAGATAGTACTCTTCACCCTTTCTGGAACAAGGGGATGTACTTTGCAGGACTACACCTACTGATAAAATCTGTTTCATAAGATTTGCGGTATGCGTATGCTGATATCGATTGGTTAATTGATTGGACAGGTTTAGAAATGACACCAGTCTCTACTGCAAGATGAGTGCTGAAATGGAATAACCCAAGAGGTCATGGAAATGACCAGACGTAGCAGATGGTCCACATTGACTCCAAATAACCAGATTCGGACAAATCTGCAGCTGAAAACATGTTGTAGTTTAATGTTTTTATTATTGTTATAATGAAACCAATAAAAATCTTAAATAATAATAATAATAAAAAAAAGAAATGACACCAGCCAGTGCATGGGCAGATGGGAAAGTGAAGAGGAACAGGAGCTTCTACTGTCCTGAGGCTGTTAGCTTAAATTAATGCAGCAACAAAACAGTGTCCATGCTGTAAAAAGCCAATTTTATGGTATCTATCTATAGAGCCTATGGGCCATTCGTTTGGAAATTAATTGCCTTGGCCCAGATATGGCACCAAGTTTAAAGATTGAAAAAGGTTGTGTTTGTAGACTTACTTTTTGCAAGGTCATAGTTTCCCTTTAATGTTTGCTACTTTACTTGTAATCGGCCAAGGAATAAAGTAATGCTGCAAAGTGAATGGCACGGGCAGTTTAGTAGACATGTTCTTCTCAGATAAGGGTGTTTGGTGCACATGCCATTGTTTATAAAGAGGTAACACAATCTTATTGGGTTTATTTAAAGTTTTAATAATTAAAGGTTGAAAGAATTTTTTTGTATTCTAACAGTATGGAGATTCCAAATTACAGAACGATCCCTTATCTGCATAACCTCAATACCTATACCGGTACTGGAGACATTATCTGGAAATCTGTTATCCAGAAAGCTCCGAATTACAGAAAGGTTGTCTCCCATAGACTCCATTATAATTAATAATCCAAATTTTTTAAAACAATTTCCGTTTTCTTTGTAGTAATAAAACAGTACTTTGCCCTTGATCCAAACTTAGATATAAATCATCTTTATTGAAGGCAAAACAAGCCTGTTGGGTTTATTTATTGTTTAAATGATTTTCTAGTAGATAATAGGACCCATACCTGTATAGGAAAGAACTGAGCTAAAATAATTAATAGAAAAATAAGAAAAAACAACAAAATCCCAGAATCACAGGAATATCCTTACATCACTATTCATTATATAACAATTTACACAGCACTTTACGTTACCATTGAACCTAAATAGGAATATACTATTACTTTGTGAGGGACATTAGAATTACTGATGTTTTCAGGCAATTATACTGATGAAAGTATAACTGGTCTTTGTTGTCATATTAGGACACACGAATGTCTTGCATATATTTCAGGTCTGTAAATGATGCTTCGTGTCCAAAAACTGTTTCACGTTGATGTCTATTAAATGAATATTTGCCCTTTCTTATGATATTTCTGATCACATTTCATGGTATTCAGAGTTGGATGTAATGTCCTTATCATTTTGTTATGTGCATTTAGAAATAACTTACTGTGAGCTTTTCTGTTTAATACAGCGCCTTGAGCAGTAGTAAGTTAATTATCTCTCCTTTTGGTGTTATAAATGACTGTTCAATGACACTGTCAGTAAGTGGAATGATCCAAATTACTTTAATTATGGAGTAATTGCACAAAGTGATGGTAATTAAATCTTGATCAGTTTAAGTAAGTGAGAGAATTAATTGCTCTAACTTGGAATGCATACCACAGCAGAGAGGAGATGTTTTCTACTTTAATTAACACAACAGTTCTGTTCTTATCATTGATATAATGCAGGTCGTTAATGAGTTTTCTGTTTTGTTGTCACCTTATTGGAAGGTAGGACAGAGAGCATGCTGGGAGAAGATGTCTTTTATAACAGGATGACATCGGGCAAATCCCTGGTGTGCATTTGGCAGACTTAATTGTTGTGAAGCTATTATGCCTGCCAGCATTAATATGATATTGCAGTAAAATTATATTTCCATGTACAAGAATAAATATGCACTGAAACTGTTATTATATTTGCCAGAATAATCATTTGTTAAACAGAGCCAATTGCCTATAAAGGTGCATTTGCTGGACACCTGTATGCAATAAATAATAACCTAAATCATTTCGACAATGAGAGAACCTTTTTCGTTTGTCTTTTGGGCAGAAGAAATCAAATACAAGACCTGCCATCACGGCCACTGGAACTGGTTGGCCTAAATTAGTTGGAGCACATTATTGGCTACAATAATATACTGTACCAATATATGCAGCAAAACAAAGAAACTGGAAATGATGTCCAGGGCTGAAAAAGCTAGCATTAGAGTTATCTTCCGCAGATATACAAGGATCCACACGACAAGCCTTCTACAATGTTTTCTACCTGCTGTTTTTTTTCAGAACCATGATTATGTCTCCATAAGATCAATTACAGGCCTGTATTTGTGGAAAGGCCACCTACGCCCGGGCCTAGGGCAGCAGGATTTTAGGGGCGGCATGCTGCCCAGCCACACCCACATTGGTCCAGAAACACTGGGGATACACAGGAGATACGATAGCTTTTTACATTTCCCATGCGCCAATCCCCATTGCTCTGGTTTTGATGATGAAAATTTGCAAATAAAGGGCAGTGTATGGGGGCAATGAACGGCAGAGGGCCTAGGGGCACCCACTATGTAATCAAAAGTTGAGCATACATCTTAAGATCAATGGTGAAGTCACCAAATGATCCAAGTGGATCTCTGCTCACTTGTACATTTAGTCAAACCATGCTCAAACAATCCAAGGGCTAACAATCGGATCATGCAGCAGGACTACGGAGACCCATCACATAAGGAGTGCATCAATGCGCCAATACAGTTTCATCTGATTTTCAAACCTGCCTGATATATGAACAATATCAACAAATATCTTGACTCGAGAGACAAAGTTAGCAGCTTTCCTCAACAAGTGTATGGCCACCTTAAGTCATGGGATCTGGTCTGCTCCTAACTCTTGCTGTGTTCAAAGACCAGAGGCCAATCATCTAATTTATATTTATGTTATTAAATGAAACTAGATTACAGCGTTTTTCACAATGGAGAATATGGTGTCCAAAGAGCAAAAAAGCCCATAATTGGCCAAGTTTCTACACTTTGCACAGTGTGTTTCACATTATGTGAATTTCAGCAGGCCACTATGCTGTGTTTCACTGTGCTAAAGGCACTGATATTTGCACTGAATGGCAGATTTTTCAACTGACACTTGACACTTGGTGCAGAGATTATCATTCCCCTGGGCAGACGTCACTTGCAAATTAACCATAAAGGCACTTGTGCCCAGGAAATTACAAATTGAATTATTGCAATTAAATATAACCCTGCATTTCTTGTGAAACTAGAAGTAGGATTTGAGGAAAATATAACATATTAAAGGGGCTGTTCACCTTTGAGTTAACTTTTAGTATAATGTAGAGAGTGATATTCTGAGACAATTTGCTATTGGTTTAAATTTTTTTTTATAGTTATTTAGCTTTTTATTCAGCAGCTCTCTAGTTTGCAGTGTCAGCAATTTGGTTTCTAGGGTACAAATTACCCTAGCAACCCTGCATTGATTTGAATAAGAGACTGGAATATGAATAGGAGATGGACTGAATAGAATGATAAGTAATAAAAAGTGGCAATAACAATACATTTGTAGCCTAACAGAGCATTTGTTTTTAGATGGTGTCAGCGACCCCCTTTTGAAAGCTGCAAAGAAAAGGAAGAAAATTGCAAATAATTTAAAAACTATGAAAAATACATAATGAAGACCAATTGAAACGTTTCTTAGAATTGGCCCTTCTACAATATACTAAAAGTTAACTTGAAGGTGAACCACCCCTTTAAAAATAACATTATTTCCCTTGAGGGTTTTGACCCTTGAGTGCTTTATTAACATTAACATTTCTTCTCTGCTGGAACCATGCTGTATATCCCCAAAAGTCAAACAACTAGCCTCTACTCAATGGCAGAAATGGCAGTGGGAAGAGATATTATATCTTTCAGGGATCTGGTCCAAGTGAGGAAGACCACATTGCCATGAAACAGGCAAAGCTTGTTGAGAAATGGACAGGGTTGTGGCTTTTTAGTGGGCATGATTGGCATGCATTGCCTGACATTTAGGCTGTAAGTTCAAAAGAATTAACAGATAATACCAACATTTAGATAAAGATTTCTATGTATCATCACTGGATATAATTTATTTTGTGTATTATATTATCTTGCAATCTCTGAAACAAACAAGGGGTGTAGAGGTCACAGCATACCCCTTTACATTTTATAGGAGGAGCAGCAGCAAGCAAAAACAAGGATTAGTGTAGACTCTATGGGGCAAATTCACTAAGCTGCAAAAATGCGCTAGCATTGCCTTCGCTAACGTTCGCCGCACTTCGCCAGGCGAATTTTCGGCAGCACTACGCAAATTCACTATGATGCAAATTTTCGCTCAGGGTGGTGAACGTTAGTGAAGTAGTGCTACCATTACTTCGCCAGGCAAAGCAAATTTACGCTAGCGATACCTAAATTGCATACGGCACAAATTTCAAAGTGTAATAGAAGTATATGTATATTGCCCTAAACATGTGCCCCCTGTATAGTTGAGTTACCATATGTTAGGAAAAATTTCGCTCTTTTTCAGACTTTCACCCTACAAAAGGTAAAACACGCCAGCGTTTTTTTTTTCAACCTCCTATCTATTGTATTGAACTTCACCAGGTCTGACCTGGCGAAGTAACATCTAGCGTAAGTGGTAACGTTCAGTAAAATGGTCATCTTAGTGAATTTGCGTAATTACGATCCTTCGTCAGTGCGCAACTTCACCTGGCGTTAGCGTGTGAAGTTGCGCTAGTCTATCTACTTCGCTAGCGAAAATTCGTCAGAGTCCGTGTTAGGGAATTTGCGAAGTTGCGAATTGACATCACGCTGGAGAATTAGCGCTAGCGTTAGACGCTTCGCTCTTTAGTGAATTTGCCCCTATGTTGCACACAGGGACTTCTGACCATTGCTTTCTTCTTGTGTCTGTAATTTCCTTTGTCTGTTATAATTTCTCTACTGTTATACAGCACTGTGCAAAATGTCCTTTTTCAGAGAAATTACAAAGTTTGCTTAACCCTTTCGCTGCCAGCC
>CM044446.1:79595886-79602420 GCA_024363595.1 Xenopus borealis | reverse complement strand
ACTTGTGCTCTGATAAACTTCAATCACTCTTTACTGCTGTACTGCAAGATGGAATGATATTGGAGTCATATCACTCCCTCCCTTTTTCTCCCCCAGCAGCCTAACAACAGAACAATGGTAAGGTAACCAGATAACAGCAAACTAACACAAGATAACAGCTGACTGGTAGATCTAAGAACAGCACTCAATAGAAAAAACAACAGCCTGCCAGAAAGTAGTTCCTTTCTAAAGTGCTGGCACAAGTCACATGACCAGGGGCAGCTGGGAAATTGACAGAAGTCTGCTGGAGTACCACTATTAAATGATGCGTTTTGAAAAAAAACTTGTTTTCCCATGACAGTATCCCTTTAAACATACCAGGTAGTCTCTTTCCACAGCCTTTTAATATTTTAGTTAGACAGTAAGAAAGAAACAAGTCCCTCAGGTTCAACTTCTACAAAAACCTCTATAATTTGAATTAGAGGAAGCCGACAATCCCTCCAGATGATATTATGACCTCACTGAGGCGAATCTATTGCTATGTAACTTAAAAAAAGACACTGTTTTTCTTTTTTGTAGAGCTGTTAGCAGCCATTTAAAAATAATAATAATAATAATGTGAAATAAAATGGCCTTATCTTACAATCTAAACCAATAGAAAGCAATAAAAGCATTCATAGCGGTATATAATGGCCCCTTTTCCTACAAATTCACTTAGTTCCATTCCATTAGGATGACAGTGCTCTAGTCCTGGATTTTTAAAATTAAGAGCTTAACAGTGGAACCACTACTTACAACTCAGCTCTAAACTCACAATATGTTCCTTTACAACACATATCTTTTCTCTCTCCTCCTCCGAGAACCCCATCTCACAACACAACTTCTCAAGAGTTTCTTCCTTTTTCTGGAATGCTTTGCCTTAATTATTTCCTATCCCTCTAAGCCTTTATTTAATATTTACAATTGTTTTCTAGTAGACATGAGGCATGGAGATACAAATTATGGAAATATCAGTTATCCAGAAAACCCCAGGTCCTGAGCATTCTGGATAACAGGTCCCATACCTGTACTGTATATATAAACTTGTCCTATATTGATATAAAATAGTATTATTCAGAATTGTTGGGACATCGTGATCTGTACTGAAAAAATAATTGTAAAAATACATTTAAATAAACCATTATGACTGTTTAGCCACCAACAAGTATATATTGTGCTTAGTTACAATACAATAACATACAGAGGTGAAGTCTTAAGTCTAATAGATAATTGAACAGACACACTACCATGGAGCACTGAGGTTGCAACTGGATGCATGGTGAGTTTGCAGGGAAGGGGGCCTATATAAATGTTGCACCAGAGCCTGTAGGGGTTAAGTTTTAGTTACTGAAATATCAGATACAATAGATATAGGGTTATACAGAAAGAGTTAAGAACACCCATTATAAAATAGTAGGCACTTAACCATTAGCTGCGCTATTGTTGCATTTTGGAATTTGTTTTATTTCTCTATTCGCTTTTTTATTTACTATGATCTCTACCTGCCAAACAAAGGGCTTTCTTGCAAGTTCATCTATGTAAGTTGACATCATTTAAAACGAGACTGGCCTGACATGAAGCAGCTTCAATATTTAGCCTTTTCTACACGCTGATAGCTTGGATAGGGAACTAAATATTAGTCCATTATACAAGATTAAGTTTTGCTAGACTCAGAGATTTTGTAGGTTTGTGACCCCTGTTGTTTAGCAGTAAAATAACACTAAAGCTCCATTCAACCTGAAATGTGGTGGTACTGCAAATCAGGAAGGCCTTTTAACCTCATTCTGATGTTAAAAGTCACAGTAAGGATTATATTCAATAATCTGACCTAAGCATTAAATGTAATATTTAATGCATTACTCTCCATTAAGGAGACATAATGCCGGGAGATCTTGTTTTTGTAAAGCATATGTTAACTTTGTAACTGACAGCAAACCAAAAAATATCAATAAAGATAAATGAAACAGATGGCATAGTGATGCCCACCAGCCAGATGTGAGGAAAATCTTTGATGGACATTTAGAAAATGATTAGAGGGACAGGAGATTAAAGAGACAAACTGACCTTGTGGCACTTACTTCTTTGATTCTTTGATCTGGGGTATGCATCACTTAACGACGGTGCACACATTCCAGGGCCAGGTTTGGTGCTGATTTTGCACATGCTCAGGTTGTTAGCAGCAGACCATACGCTACAATTATTAGTTAAGTCACATATCATTATAATAGTGACAATAGTAAAATCATTATAAAAATGTGTATATTCGTCTACAATCACCAAAAACTACTATGTTTTAAGAATTATATTACATAATACATGCTCCAGTCTCAGTAAAGACCAGGTGTTTCTCAGTGGTGAATTGTTACATTTATTTGGGGCCAGTGGTACCTGTTCTAGCAAGAGCAGTAGTACAGAGACAGTCAAAGGATTCAACACAAGCTCATTTCAAAACCTTACTTTGGGGAGATTTAGAGAGAAAGCATATTTGCTCTCCTATAAACACTTGAAAACTCAACATGATGGTCCATTAGGAGGTGATTTGGGAAAAACATTTATAAGCTACCCAAGTTTTCTTACAACAATGGCCGAATGCAGGACTGGACTGAGAATCAAAATAGGCTCTGGCATTTCAGGTACACAAGAGGCCCATCAGCCCACATAGAGGCCCAAACAGTCCCCACCAGCCCACTAAATACTGACTTTCTATGGCACCTTATAGCAGCCCATCTGGCATTTGCCCTAACCCACAGATTGCCAGTCCGGGCCTGGCCGAATGGCTGATATATAAGTGTTTTCCTAGATCTAAAACCTTATGAGGGGGAACTAACCTCAGAATGCACCTCCAAGGATGGCTTGAACTGAAAAATTTTGACCTCTGGATTTCTATGAAACAATCGAGTCCATAAAGATTAAGGCTAACATATTGCAGCAATTTTGGACTCAGCTGGGGGACAAAAATCTGCTCCCCAGCTCAAACTATGTCCTCCCTCCAATCCCAGCCATAACGGGAGAGGGAGCGGTATGTGTGGCATCTGGTAATTTGGAGGACCTCAAGACCTCAAGGTGCGGGTGGTGGGTCCAATGCTGTATTGCAGGTTACTACATTCTACAGGAGTGACGCTACGCTAGTTGTTATCACACTATACTTACATTTTAGAGAAAGTATGGCAACCTTGGATCAAACAATGCATATTGTCAAAGTCCATCCAACGCAATACAACTTTAGTTTAATAACTGACAATAAAGGTATAAATAAAAGTGTTATATGGTAGAGCATCATTTTTGAATGCCATTATGAAATTTGATTTTCCTTCTTCCCCAACCTCCTTACACACAAAAAATAACCTATCTTGCAGCAGGCCTAAAAGAATAGATTTCTTTATACAGAATCACTCAGTAAAGCCTTTCTCCCCTTAACCCTTGCAATAATACAGCCACGTATGTAAATGCATTTTAGCAAATCTACTTTGAAAAAAAAAAATTGACTTCCGTAAATTCGTTTTTTTATTATTAACCTTATTGATAAGGACGCCAGAGATAAAGTTTAACTAAAGCTTAGTGCTAATTGAAAGGTATTTTCATAGTTAGAATTGGTTCTGGTACATTGTTTTTATTTATTTACAATAACGGTGTTCATTCAAGTTTGTAATGACACTGACACGGGTGAGCAGAATTTGCTTTAAGTATTACTACACAATTAAAGTCTCCTAGGGGTAAATATGCGAAACAGCATATTAAAAAAGCACTTCACTAATGACTAGGGATTATCGACCTCAGTTTCTTTATGTCATCAGCAATATTTTTCATGAATTTGTAAAAGTTCATTTTCATATTTAAGGAACCTAAGGAAAATGAATCTTTAACGTGAGCTGGCTTTTTACAAATCCCTTGCTAAAATTAACTGATACTAGTTCAAAGGGCAGCAGTGCTACTACTGAGGAAAACCAAGAGCCAGGAAATATATATCCCACTGTGCAATCGTTGTGTAAAGATTTGCAGAGATTACATTGTTTGTTATTACTTTTCGGAATTCTGGACATTGTCCCAAGAATTTGCTCCTAGGAAAGAAAAAGCAAAGTAACATTTTGGGGGGGACAAGCCTCCCTTCTTCTTACTGATATACATTATATGTATGTAAGATAACAGTGCAATATTTTTGGTTTAAACATACTTTTTTTGGGTTAAATATACTTTATTCAGTGTGGGTGCTGTCCTATCTGCAAGTAACTGACAAAATGTCAAAGGACATTTTAGGCTTTGTAAAATGTTATTGACAGAACATAATCTGTTTGATTAAGTAGTTAACATGCCTCCTGCTGGGAACTACAGTGACCCTAAAAGCAGCATTTTCAGTAATAGAATGGAAAGAATGGAAAAAACCAGAACAGAAAGGCTAAACGCAAACAATAAAAACTTAAAACAAGGTTTTTGAGTTATTTAGCTTTTTATTCAGCAGCTCTCCAGTTTGCATTTTAAGCAATCTGGTAACTAGGGTCCAAATTACCCTAGCAACCATGCATTGATTTGAAAAAGAGACTGGAATATGAATAGGAGAGGGCCTAAATAGAAGGATCAGTAATAAAAAGTAACAATAACAATACATTTGTAGACAGAGTAGAGGGAATTCGCATCTGGCGAATAAATTCGCCCATCACTAAATGCAACCTCTTGTCAATCACACCCTGGCTGGAATGCATTTAATGTCAGCTGAAATTAAACCATGACAATCCAAAGCTAACTGTAGTAAAGCTCAGAGCATCTGATGTACTTTAGAGAACAGTCTTTCTTATCGATGTTTCCTGATACCAATTTTTAAATCTACAGTATATATGTATATATATATATATATATATATATTACCTCCCTGTTTTCTCCATAAGCTGCAAATTATGAAAAGAAACATTATGTGATGTGTAAACCACATAATACAAATGCTTCTCTTTTGAGTAGTCCTAATGAACATATAGGAATAACTAATAAATGGGGGAATGCAATATATTTCATATATGGTGCAAAAGAAGTTCACAAAGACCACAGCTAATGTTAGTGGCCATGTATAAGTCCTTTTTGATCGATTACAGACCTCAGTGTCCTCACAAAGTTTGCAACCAAATGGCTTTTGTGAACATTTGTTGTATAAGTAATACAATTTTGCAATCGCAAAGCATATTTCGCAGTAAATTCATTAACTAAACTCTAGAGCAGGTGTTAACACTAGCCTTTGCTTAGCCATGCCATATTCACCAGCAAACAATTCTACATTACCTGCAGTGCTAAACATTCGTAAAAAAATGCCATTTTAAACATTGCTTGCAAATCTTACATTACATTCCCCCTAAAATATTCTAAAAATAACTATTTCTTCCTGCTCTCTCAATGCAGCCCAACAGCCTGTTCTTTTATTATCTGATATAAGTAACTCCAAAAACAACTGGACTTGCTGAGTAATTATTGAAGATGTTTCACTACTCATCCGAGCAGCTTCTTCAGTTCAAAATATTTAAACGACGGACAGCACCAACTTCTTTCTTTAAAAAGCCTTTATTGTAGCATGGCTATGACCAGTGATACAGTAACGTTTCGAGCCACATCCTGGCCCTTTGTCGAACTTCTTCAGTTCAACTGACTGGTATGAGAAGTTCTCGATATATAAACTCTTCCACTAATCCAATCACAATGGCACATTGCAACTCTTCAAAGAGGTGACATCTGAATTTGATTCTGTGTATATAGCAAGTCCACTTGTTTTTAGAATTACTTATATGAGATATACCATGACCTGGATGAATGAAAATCTTCATAGTCATACTGTTCTTTGATTATAGCCATTGTCTACTGTTCATGCACATTTATATACCATCAGATCTTCATCCTCCTTGGTGCTTGTCAACGTCATATCAATATGCTTGCATTCTGTACTTGAATTGTTCACTTTCCCTTTGAGATTCAGATCCCGCATCCTTAACCTTTTCTCCTCTAATCATTATTAAGTTGGGCTGCCCTTCCTGGGATATCAGTTCTGTTTCAGCCTTTAGCCTGATCTTTACTGTTGATTAAGGCATTTCATTTGAAATATCACCTATACATGTATAATACAAAGAAGTCACGAATATCCTGTAAAATATTTATTATAAATGGTGCTTTGTGATGTTATCAATTATATTTAGTGCTTAGCAGTGTAATTTGTGTCACTATGCACCGAAACTTACTAATTATAAAAAATGATGGACCTAGTGTTCAAAAATGTTCCTTGGCCTGATAAGACTAGCCCAGGGGTCCCCAACTGCCGGGCCACGGCCAGCTTCTGGGGTCGCGAGCCTAACACCGAATTGACCCGGCACGTCAAATTGTATGCCAGCACGCCTATTTGGATGCCAAATTAGATACTGGTGCACCAGAATTGGAGGCTGACCCCTCCCAACCCCCTCCCAATCACCCACGACCCCCCCTGACCCCCTGCTACTTGCAAAACATTTAGCAATACACCGGTCCCTGGGCCTAAAAAGGTTGGGTACC
>CM044446.1:79568386-79590886 GCA_024363595.1 Xenopus borealis | reverse complement strand
GAAGGGAAAACAACAGCCTGCCAGAAAGCAGTTTCCTCCTAAAGTGATAGCACAAGTCACATGACTTGGGGCAGCTGGGAAATTGACAAAATGTCTAGCCCCATGTCAGATTTCAAAATTGAATATAAAAAAAATCTGTTTGCTCTTTTGATAAATGAATTTCAGTACAGAAGTCTGCTGGAGCAGCACTATTAACTGATGCATTATGAAAAAAACACGTTTTCCTATGACAGTATCCCTTTAAACAATGTGAGTTTTAGTAAATAACCACCTAAAAGTTAACTTTATTTGCGGTGTTATGACATTTTAGTGAATTACATTTTTCAAAAATAAAAAACCACAAATATTTTTAATTATTACTGTAATACCACTTGGTAATACAGTTTTGATGGGCATATCTGCTATCTGCCAAAACAGACCTCAATGCCAATATAACTGCCTGACGTGATATTTTTGTGATATGTTTGGTTTTTGACCAGAAAAGAACACAACTTTCTGAAGTTGAGTTTTAAACTTAATCTGAAACTGACCACCCACAAAATAGAAGTGTCCATTGTCTCTGGGATAGTCAGCCAGCAATGGAATATGGGCATAATACAAAATTTATTATTTACTTTAGAAATGTTTTTTATTATGGGTCAAGTGCAACCTTGTTTATATTAAGATAAAGTTGTGTTTTCAACTTATGTCCCACCTTCTCAAATCATTTGTTGCACTCTTCTTCACAGGGCTGTTAAAGGAACAGTAACACCAAAAAATGAAAGTGTTTTAAATAAAGAAAATATAATGTAGTGTTTCCCTGCACTATTAAAACTGATCTGTTTGCTTCAGAAACACTACTATAGTTCATATAAACAAGCTGCTGAGTATATAACCAGCTACTGCAGCCTTATCCAGAAACAGCAGCTTTTATGTCTTGTACAACATTTTATCACTTACCCGTTACTAAAACTAGCAGCAATATTTCTTTATCGAGATTTAGCATTCTACTGCCCATGGTCTTTAGATTAAGGGGAATATTGTTTGCAAAAAGGATAATTTGAACTGAGGCAATGTGTTAGCTTTTTTCTTCCTCCCCAAGAACAAGTTAATCATTCCATTTGTACCTCTAACCCTTCAGAAAGAAAACCGTTGGAATCACATGTTGCTGGAATTTTGTTAACCTTGCCTGGCTTTGATGTGAAAGCTTTTTCAGACCGCTAACCTTCGTCTGACCCATGTTTGAGAGGATTATTGTGCAAGATACAAACAATTTCTAATTCTTTTTTTGCTGAGCAAAGTAGGCCATAGATTATACCAGAAGTTCTTCCATAGAAATCTTATATCGCTCTAGGGTTTAAATGAGCTGTGTTTGTTGTTGTCAACAAGTATCAATAATCATTTTCATCTTCATTCATGTTTTATGTTTTTTCTACTGCAGAGTGGAATGACATGTTTGGAATATTATGGTTCCCCAGAACTCAGGCTTGTTGACAAATTACAGGTATTGCATTTGTTACCCAGGAACCTGCTACCCTGCTACCCTACCTGGGATGTGTCTATCAAACAATTCTAATGTTTAAAAAAATAAATCAACACTGACCTTTTCCATTACCTTTTATGGAAACATATCAACATCACTTAAAGCAGGATTCAACCCATAACTGAAAAAAAACCCTACCCCCCTACCATACGTAGACCCAGCGCCCTCGACCCCAGCCTAGCGCCTCCCAGAGGGAAATGCCCCTAACTTTTTACTTACCCCTTGGTACAGATTCAGGGATCGCAGTTCATGACAGCCATCTCCCGGGTCTTTGTGTCTACTTCCAACACTACAGCAATTTCCTTCCATTTCAGCGTATAGTTGTTGCATACCAGTAAATTGCTCCAACTGCGCATGCGCCGATACGCCGGTCTCAATTTACGCTTACCGAAGACCCAGAAGATGACATGAACTGCGATCCCATAATCTGCACCAAGGGGTAAGTAAAAAGTTAGGGTCAGTTCCCACCATTCCTTGCATGTTCTTATAGTATCTTCTGTTAGATGGGTGCAAGGCATTATGAGATAAACTGAGAATAAAATCACAAAGGACTGACTGAACGGATGTCTATTGCAATTTACTTTACAGTAATGTAAAATATATATAATATATATATATATATATATTATATATAAATATTAAATTATTTCACAATGCAACAAAGTACTTTTGTTTGTGTAGACTAGTGATGGGCGAATTTATTCGCCTAGGTCGAATTCGCGGCGAATTCCCGCGATTCGCCGCTGGCGAATAAATTCGCGAATCACCAGCGAAATTTCGCCGAAAAACGAGTCGCGTCAGTTGACGCGACGCGCGCCAAAGTTGCCGCGACGCGCGACAAAATCGTCCCGCTACTCGTTTCGCGAATTTTTCGCCGATTCGCGAATTTCTCTAGAAATTCGCGAATCTCTAGGCGAAGCGAATCGCGGGAGATTCGCCCATCACTAGTGTAGACATCCCCTTTAATATCTAACAATGGGGAAATGCATTTTGAGAGAATATAAGTAACTTGATTTATATAGAAAAGATTTACTTTTTAAAGGAATACTGTCATGGGACTGACTGGGAAAACATTATTTTCAAGACATATAAGTTAATAGTGCTGCTCCAGCAGAATTCTGAACTGAAATCCATTTTTCAAAAGAGCAAACAGATTTTTTTTGTATTCAGTTTTGAAATCTGACATGGGGCTAGACATATTGTCAGTTTCCCAGCTGCCACCAGTCATGTGACTTGTGCTCTGATAAACTTCAGTCACTCTTTACTGCTTTACTGCAAGTTAGAGTGATATCACCCCCTCCCAGTGGTGTAACTACTGGGGGAGCAGGGGATGCAACTGGACCAGGGCCCGCACCCACGCAAGGCCCCCATGCAGAACGCTCCCCACTGTAGCCAGCTGCAGCCATTGAGAAAATCAGTATGAAGGGGGGTGGGGGGGGGGCGGCTGCACGGCATGCACCAGGGCCTGCCCCCACCTAGTTCCGTTACTGCCCCTCCCTTTCCTCCCCAGCAGCCTATCAACAGAACAATGAGAAGGTAACCAGATAGCAGCTCCCTAACACAAGATAACAGCTACCTGGTAGATCTAAGAACAGCATTCAATAGTAAAAGCCAAATCCCTCTGAGACACATTTGGATACATTAAGTAGGAGAAATAACAGCCTGCCAGAAAGCAGTTCCATCCTAAAGTGCAGGCACAAGTCACATGACTTGAAACAAATGTTTCCTCTTTTGAGAATCGGATTTTAGTGTAGAAGTCTGCTGGAGCAGCACTATTAACTGATGCATTTGGAAAAAAAAACATGTTTTCCCATGACCATATCCCTTTAAGATCCCTGATTTTTGATTGTCTTTACTTAAGTTTAAATGTCAAGCCAAAAAATAAATATTGGCCAATAAAATAAAACGTGATTTTAAGCAACTTATACAATATACATTCATTACAATTTTTCTGTGGTTTTCAAGTTATTTGTATATGTATTCCTACTGAAAGCAGTCTTTGTCCCTTTCTAATGTTGATACAATGTAAGACAAGGCAGCTGAGTAACAGACTTGTCTTTTCTGGGGAACTAAGACTTCTGCAACATTGTTTAAAAAGTAACAACCAGGCATTAAGCAAATGCTTTCAATAGCAATGGTCTTCACCTATAACTTTCGAAAGTTTGAAATGTTTTCATATACTGTAAGGGGTGGTTGGTCACTTTTAAATAACATTTTTTTTTGTAAAGTAGATTACACTATTGTATTTTGAGGCAATATCTGATTTTTAAGTCCAAATCAATGTTTTGTTTTTTTTTGGTTGCTGGCATCCCCAACTGCTGCAACTAGATAGTATTTTAAAATCCTGTAATGGTTGGCACCCTGGTCACGGCTCGTGCTTCAGCCTATAACAGCCGCCTTTCACCTTGGGAGGAGCCCTTGGCTAATCAGATGCCACCAGGTCTTAAAACGAGAGGTGCAAGGTGCGGGGTTCTGGGCAGACTAAGGGGACAACCGAAACAAAGTCTTTGGGCAGAAGGTTGTGGTAAAGAAAAGAGTCGTAGTCAGATCAGGCTGGGTCGGGGCAGGCAGAGAGTAAATGTAGTCAGACAGGCAAAGGCCAAACCAGGAAGTCAATCAGAGGGTAAAGCAGAATCGGAGTCAGATATCAGAAGTCAGGATACTCAAATAGACAGGCAGGGTCACATAAGGAATTCAAAACAGATCAGGAACTAGAACAAGAATCAATACAAGGTTCAGGAGGACCAGGAAACAAATCCTATAACGGGCAATGATCTTTAGTCTGATTGCCCTGTAAATACTATTTGAAATTCACGCCACTGCGTGCTGACGTCATCACACCAGAGTGCATGCGCCTATAAAACTGGAAGAGGTGCGCCGTGAGCGCCTTAAGGAACTGGCGCACAGGGGGAAGAGGAGCGGCATGGCGGACGTCCCAGACACTCCACTGGCCCACCAGGGTGAGTTATTTTTATTGCAATTCCAAGTTAGAGAGCGTTTAATACCTAAAAGATAACAAAAGGAAATAAAGGCCAAGTCTAAATTGTTTTATTATATCCCTGCATATATTATAGTGGATTATAAATCCAAGCAGACCTTATTATAAATTCTGGAATCATAATAACTGCCCTGTCATTTTTTTCTTTTGGGGTATATAGAAATCGTTACAAATATGCTTGAATATTTTATACATAATCAAGCATATTTGTAGTGGAATATAACTTCAAGCTGACCTTATTATAAGTTCTGGAAACATAATAACCGCCCTGTAATTTTTTTCTTTTGAGGTATATAGAAATCGTTGCAAATATGCTTGAAATACATAGGATTAAATGTGCCTCCATTAAAGCTCATTACATGTTGGAGGAAATTTCCAGTACGAAGTGTTTTCAGAGAAATCTCTCTTGGCGAAATATGGAGAGAAAAGATAGCTATATCGAGATGGAACAGACTAGAAAATAAAAGGAAACAGGCTACAAATCAGTGTTTATTAGTATAGCCGATGATTTTGTGGCATTGCTAAAAGCCATTCTTTGTCTGCTCCAACAGCCATTGCACATACCATGCACCCTACAGATTTAAATATGAAAATGTTTTAAAATGCTGAATGCAAATAATTGATGAAGTACATGTCCTTGGGGAACATCACAGTTCAAGTGGCAAATCTGTCTTGTCAAACAAAAGACAGCCTTGGGTAAAGAGCAAGCCATCTCTATGGTAATACTGCTCACAGTGCCCTATTGATTGAGAGGAAGAAGACATTATACAATGTCACTTGGGTTGTTACAATTTAATTTGTCTTGTGACCCAAACTTAACCTCTGCAAACCTTTCTACTGTGAACATAAATGCACCAGCAGGGCACGCTTGCTGTAGACATTACAGTGAGGGATTAAAAAAAAATGGTATTGTCATTTGTACAATAATTGTAACAGCTCTCTGCCTTTTATGCGCTTGCCTGTTGCGACTGCTAGTCTGTCGCCAAAATCGTGGATCTCTTGCAAGTTTCCGGGGAGTTTCATTTGGTCTGTGAGGTTAAGGAATTTATATAATTTATTTTATTTATGTATGGGGGGTGTTGGGGGCAGATTTATTTGTCTTTTTTTTTTATTTACAAAATGTATTTACATTTGAGGAATTAATAAACAAGAATATTTTTTTTTTCTTTTTATGTTTTTATTGCACCATTTTATGGGCGAAATGACACTGTAAAGAACGCCTTGTGTTGAAATTAACCATATGTTCGCTGTTTTTATGTGACTTTTGGGAATCAGTTAGATGTTAGAATTCACCTCTTCCCCGTTACATTTCTGCCCCTAGCAAACAATTGCATTTGACTTGTTTTAGAAGTCCAACAATGTCTGATGAAAAGGCACACTGAGAACAGACAGAACCTGTTTGATCAATGAGCCAATTCATTAAACATTTTCATCATTACCAGGAACATTTTCCTGACAGTTAAGAAAGTGTTAATAATATACAATTCCATCTGTTGGAAAATGCCAGGCACCCATTCCATTCCACCTCAACCCCTTAAAGTATATTCAATCTCCTTACATCAAGGGGCACATTTACTAAGGGTCGAATTTCGAGGGTTAAAACACCCTCAAATTCTACCCTCGAATTTAGGTAGAATTAAAATCCCTCGAATTCGAATTTTTAACGCAATGCTATTTTTCGATCGATTCGAACGATTTTAAGCAATCAATCAAATTTTTTTTATTCAGTCAAAAAAACTTAGAAGAATCCTATGGGAGCTTCCCATAGGATTCTATAGCAATTTGGTAGGTTCTATCTGGCGAGTTTGTTGATAGAACTTTTCTTAAAGGGACAGTACTTCAAAAATTGAATTCAAATTTTCAAATTCGAATAGAATTTTGGGATATGTGATAGTCGAATAAGCCCAAAATTAATTCAAAATTCAACTACACACGGTATTTTGCTACTGGTTTAATATTCAACATTTTGATCCCCATACACACATTATAATAATGAAATATTTTATGGCTGTTTTTAAAAAGTAAATACAAAGTTGCCATTGCACATGTCAAAAATTTAATGATTTCTCAGCATAGCTCCATATTTACATAAACAGTACCACAGTCACACACACAACTAATCACATATACAAATATGCAACTAATCACATACACACACACACAAAGAAATAAAGGCAGTCCCCAAGTTACCCCAAGATAGGGTCTGTAGGTTTGTTCTTAAAGGAGAAGGAAAAGTTAAAACTAAGTAAGCTTTATCAGAAAGGCCTATATAAATACCCAAATAAACCCTCAAAGTAATGCTGCTGAGTCCTATGTCAAAAGAAACACAGCATTTATTTCTATTAAGTACACATGAGCTTCTGGATCAGACTTCCTGCCTTCAGCTTAAACCTCTTTGCCTTGGGCATGAGCATGCTCAGTTTGCTCCTCTCTCCCTCCCTTCTCCCTCTTCCCTCCCCTTTAATAAGAGCTCTGAGTGGGCAGGGAGAGGCAGGAAGTGATGTCACACCAAGCTAATATGTCAGCTGTAGCCTAAACAAACAGAGAGAGCTTCTATAGCTGTTTACTCAGGTACTTATGGTAAAGCATTCTACAGAATAAATATAGTGTTATAGCTTGCACTATTATGGTTAATCTATTGGTAATAAGCTGTCTCAGTAGCTTTCCTTCTTCTTTAAGTTGAATTTGTATGTAAGTTGAAACATGTACATTTAGACAGACGTTTGTCTTAACATAGGATTTATTTTTACCTTTATGTGCATATTTATGTTTACTTTTCTGTGTTCCAAAGTAGACCGCACACACCAGAGGGTTTGGGGCAGGTGATTTATTAAAGCTAAATGCTAATAAATGTCAAGCAACCCATGAATTACCTGTGATCCTGTGTGATTCTCTGTTCTTCAGACATATATATTCATTATGACAGACTGTTATGGCACTTACTGCAATTAAACATTATAATTCTAGCCAACAGCCACGCATAGTTTGCAACTGTGTTATTTGAACATCCAATTTAAAATGAAGCTAATAACCTATACAAATCTTAATATATTATCTCATTTTAACACAGCCCCATAAGATATAGATACTGTACTAAAGAGAATGCCATTTCTACATAAATTATAAACTTCACATGTACACTAATCCCTTTAGATGATCTGAATTGATTATTTTAGTCTATCCTTCCTTGGTGGAAAAAAAACACAATTTAATATCATACATTTTAACTACTGTTATGATTTTGAGTCCCATAAAATACTCCCATATCAGTCATTTACTATTCAACTAGTAAGTACCCTTTTAAGCTGTTTTGAAGCTCTTAATATTTCTCAACTAAGCAAGATGGATTTAACTGCAAGTCTATCATATTTAAATATACGTATATAGATCGAAATTATGGAAAGATCAGCATTCTGGACTTATACCTTCTATGTATAGGGGTGTGTGTATATATATATATGTGTCTGTGTGTGTGTGTATATATATATATATATATATACACATGTATATATATATATATATATATATATATATATATATATATATATATATATATATATACATACACATATATACATACATATATATATACATATATATATATATATATATATATACTACATTGTAAAGGCAGCACTCATAGGACTTATGAAAACAAAAATGTATTTATTTATTTTTCAAAGAAAGGCTGGGGCAACAGCCGAAACATTAGTGTTTTGCACATTAGTTTTTGTTTTTATAAGTCCTGTGAGTGCTGCCTTTTCAACGTAGAAGATGGAGATATAGATATATATATTGAATTAATATATTTATATTAAATACAGTAATATGATCCCAAAAAACGATCTTTAATACTTAATATCAGGTTTTAGGATTCATTAATACACACTCACTCTCTCTCTTATCACTTGATATGCACCTTATGTTTTCATGATATTCTGAACAGAATATGTTTGTAAAATAATAAGTTATGACTTAATTATGAATATCCTTGCAGAAATCACTTTTCATTGAGTGAGATTCCATAGCATACCACGTATTTCAATGACAATTTGAGAGTTAGTGTTGGAAAGGAAAGAATAAAGTACACTTACAAAAATAAAAAGGGATCAATTCAAAGCGTATAAATCATGGCTCCTAATTAATCTCCCCTCATTTATCTGGTCCGTATTAAGCATGCATTTGGTCTATTCGAGCTACTTGCATAATTTCCATAATATTCCAAAGTACGCTCCTTGCAGGCTGATAGCAACCCTTCATTTTGAAGCGATTTTTAAATATGTATTTCTCTGTACTCTTTAGAAATGGGGAGTCTTTTCTGACAGCTAGTCAGAGTTAAAATTAGTTCAAGGAAATGCTAATAATGCTGTGCCAAGCCTAATCCCTTTGATATCACCAGGTATCCTCCTGCTCATGGGTTAATTGCTTTAAAAGCAAAGGCAATATTCTGAGTGGAGGGCCGCATCACCTTTTCACAGCTGTTACCATTGAGTGACAATTAAATCCCATGTGTAAGATGAGGAAGAGCTCAATCTCCAATTGGGAGAAAATTTATGTAAACCGCAATCCCTTCAGAATGTGCGGAAGTCATAGACTTTCTTGATTTACTCTGCTTTTCCAAGAAAGCCCCATTGTTCCCTTTCCTAAGTCCCATCACCCCTTTGTAGCGGAATATCACAGTGACTGCAGATAGCTGAAATATATAAATGCTATCATAGCTGTGATTAATAGCAATGCTTATGAGTCAAGTCTGATAACAGTGCAGCTCTCCACTCAATTTCAGATACTGCTAATGGAATCTGTCTTCTCCAATTGTAATATGAGAAGGCCTAATTTGCTATGGAGCTTGGAGCTGTCATCAGTAGGGGATTGTGGGGTCAGATGGGAGCTGCCAGGTTTTTGCCCTGCAGCTTGTATCTTTCACTTTGAATAGCACAGCCCCCTGCCTGCCAGTTAGCTGATAGGCCGCCATGGGGTTTATGCCACTTCATACAATAGGACAGGGCTGCACAGGCTGACTTTCTAATTGTGAAGTGAGCTCATATTTCCACAGCCACTGTGCTGCATAATTTCTAATAAGTGCTTTTAAGAAATGTCAGATTATGAAAAGTTTCCTCAATTACAAAAACTTATAAAACATTTAAATTGCTAAATCTGTTCCCTGCAGAGTTTTTTGCTGCTAGGAAAGGACTTGTACATTTTCACATTATTTATTGTGGTAACCGAGATAAATGTTAGTATGGGCGGGGGGGCACAGAGGGATGACATTTTCTTTTTAATTACTGTTACATCCGTAAAATAAAGGCATCCGTAAAATAAGGCGAAAACCTGCTGCGTTGTGCAAAGCAGAGTCTGAGGTGGAGGAAATAATATCAATAGCTTTTTAATAAATGTTTTGTGTTTTTTTTCTTTGTGTAAATTTGGAACATTTTTGTAAACAAAATTTGTTAGATTGCAAAAGGAAATAAGAATTGTTTACAGGCATCATCTCAAGGGGAACACTGAGCTGTTTAGGGTTGTTTTATATCTGCAAAAAAGTAGAATCGCAGCTTTTTCATCTTATGAAAACTATGTAGAGATTAGAGGGCTTTGTAATGTATTGCTGTATTGTGTGATTATATTAATGTTTCCAGTTGATTCAGGCTCACTGAAGTCCGCTATATAGTAAAGTGGGTCAGGATGATGCTGAAATTGACCCTATAGGCTCATTCAGTATGGCTTCTTCAATTAATAAATTAGCTGAGGATTATAGAACACTTCAATATACAGAAATGCCAACCAATGTTTTGTATTTTGTCCACTCCTGATCGTGTGTATTGGCATATATTCAGGCACATTTCAAAGCTTTTTTTACCATGGTAGGTTAACAAATTGGGTGCCATTCACAGGATGGGTGACTAGACTGTTACTGTTGGTGACTGGATGAGGAAGGTAGAAAATAGTCTCCCAAAGAGTTCATGTCAGTTAACATTTTTGTACATAGCCTGGTGAGATTTTGATTTTAGTGTAAAGAGTACGGATGATACAGATGGAGTTGGACATAAATATAATGCATAATTTGCTCTTTTTGTACTTTAGGCTCCCCTCAGACAGGTGCCTTGGCTCCCCTCATGTACCTGTTTTTACTCTGGTTTATTAGGGAGATATATATATATATATATATATATAAATAAAGAAAATTAAAGTTTGGCACCTCCTTAATAATTGATTTATATAGAGAAAATTTTGGGATTTTAAACATTCATTTACGAAATTGTAAAGGATAACTATACCCACAAACAATGTAGGTCTATGTCCAAATATATTCAAATAACATTTAGGGGAAGATTTACTAAGGGTCGAAGTGAAAATTGGAATAAAAAAAAAAAAATTCTAAAATCAAATTTCTAAGTAATTTTTGGGTACTTCGACTATCGAATAGGCCAAACTTCGATTTGAAAAAAATTTGATTTGAATTTTAAAATTTGGCCATTCTAAAATCAAAGGACTGTTTCAAATTCGACCCTTCGCCACCTTCAACCTGAAATTTGAAATAACGACAAAGTCCTTTTCCTGCCCCCAAACTTATAAATACAAATTACACACACTCACAAGACAAGCATATATATATATATATATAAAATATATAGTGATGTGCACATGATGAACTGGGTTATGCACTTCCACTTGGTGCAGGGGCCATAGCACTTACAAGGGGAATTTTCTTGAATAAACACTATTATTTCCAGTGGGGGAAACTATTTTGATGCTATAGGTACCCTTTAACCTTTTTTGGGTGCTTTTTAAATTGTGCTTTTGGTCATTGTCCTGCTGGAAGACCCATGATCTGAAATGGAGACCAGACCCTGCTTTATGGCATTAGGCTTGGTAATGTGCTCGTAAATGATGTATGCACAGATTCAAGGCCCCCAGTTGCAGGGTCAGCAAAGCAACACCAAAACATCATCAAACCTCCTACATGTTTCACTGTAGAGATGATGTTATTTTCTTTGAAGGCTTTATTAATTTACCAAATAGCATTAACTGAATCTCATCTATCCAAAGGACATTGTCTCAGAATTGGCTTGTTCATGTGCAATGAATTCTACCAGAGTTTTGTAATTTGTCTACATCCATGGAGATTTGTTACAGTGCCGTGTTCTTGACACTTCTTGATTCCACTGTAATTTGTGGACACAGGAACATTACAATCTTTGAAGAAGGGCTTGTAGCCTTGTCCATGTTTCTTAAAATTTTCCGTCTCACTGCCTTAGACAGTTCTTTGCTTTTTTCTCTCTCAATATTAAGTGTGGTGCATTTTATACTGGCTGAATGTGTTACTTTTAAGAATGGGTAGCTGCTCAAATGTGAGTAAATTCACAGAGAAATCAAAATATTTCTGATCATTTACAGACCATTTTATTATTTCTATGCAGACGAAGGGCAGATTTATTAAAATATTTTTTTCTGAAAAAAAAAATTTCAGATCAAAATTATGCTTATTTTTGGTAAAAACACAAAATCCAATGTGAAATAAAACTCAAACACAGTGATATCAAATTCTAGCCTTCATTTTCAGAGTCTGACAAATGATTATTATATTATAAGCATAGTTATTTATGTGTAAACTACCAACATATTCTGCATTGCTGTACAATAAATGTTCATTGAACATACCAATTTACATACAAAGTAGCCAATAACTGATACAGGTATAGGAACTGTTATTCAAGTCTTTCTCTAATTTGGATTTGCATACCTGAAGTCTACTTAAAAATTATTTAAATAATAAATAAAGCCAATAGGATTGTTTTTCAGCAGGGATGAATTGGTGAATTGTGCCTTAGTTGGAATCAAGTACAAGGTACTGTTCTATTACAGAGAAAAAATGTAAACATTTGAGCTATTTAGTTATAATGGTTTATTTGTGGTATCCTTAGAAGGATTCATTTTCATTTTCTTTAATTATGTTGTGTTTTGCAGGGTTCCAAAAAGTTCTAATTCTGACTCCCAAATGATTTTGCCTTGTTTATGTGTGTTTTGATGAACCTTTCCATGTTTTAGTGTAAGGATGTTGTTTTTTGGATTTGAAGGATTTAAATTGCAATTTGTTTAAGTTAGCAGTAGAGCCTGGGCACCCCAACCAGCCCTGCCAGCCCCCTATCCTCCCATCCCCTGTATACGTGCAGAAGTGCATGCGCTGTTACATCACAAGGAGTTTGGTGGCAGTGCAACAACCACTTGGAGTGGAGCTACAAGGGTCTGGACTAGGGATAAGCAGATAGAGGAGGTACATACCTAGCACCTCTACAGCATTGCACCAAAGGCAAGTACCTGTTTTGCCTACCCCTAGTGTCCCATCTGCCCCTGGATAACAGCTTTTATTGGCCTATGTATGCTCACCTAAACTGCAACAGCCACAGAGAAAAATTAGAAATGCTGTACTTATTTGAAATTATTTTCACAGTAGCTCTGGACCAATTACATGCATATTGCCTGGAAACGCATGACTGGATGAATGCAGTGCCAAATGCATGCCAATGTCATTTATAATACCCAAAATACAAGTGAACTGCACTGGCAATTTAATGCCACAAGAAAACATTTTGACAACTGCTCATGTGCCGAAAGTGATGGAAATTGCCGAAGCTGGAAGAAGATACGAAGATTACCAAAGGGCAGGAAGATGGCTCCAGTGAGCTCAGCTGCACTGAATTGGCAAAGAGAGGTAAGTAAAGAGTTAGGGTTAACCTAGGCTGGGGGTAGCTGTAGGATAAGGGTTTTTATGAAAAAAGATTTGGTTCTCCTCTAACAGCCTCAAACTCACGTATATCCCCAGTGACTGCCTGGCTGTTACCCAAGCTCTGTTATTTAACCATGTACTTCAGTGACCACATTTGTCATTCTCACCTCATGACGTTGTTTTTGACGCGCGTCGCGTCGTTTCCGACGCGTCGTGTCATTTTCGGCGCGCGTCGCGTCGTTTTCGGCGCGTCGCGTCAAAAACGACGTGCGACTCGTTTTTGCGCGGCGAATTTTTTTTTGAGAATTTTTTTGGCAGTTTCGCGAATTTATTCGCCAGCGGCGAATCGTGGGGATTCGCCGTGAATTCGCCCCTGGCAAATAAATTCGCCCATCACTATAGCTTATATCAAATTATGTGACATATTAAAGAATCTTACCTACCTGGTATATATATTTAAGTAAATATTGCCCTTTTACATCTATTGCTATGAACCACCATTTCATGATGGTCTGTGTGCTGCCTCAGAGATCACCTGACCAGAAATATTTCAACTCTAACTGTAACAGGAAGAAGTGATGAAGCAAAACACAGAACTCTGTCTGTTAATTGGCTCATGTGACCTAACTTTATAGTTTGTTTGGTATGTTTGTGTGCACTGTTGGATCCTAGGATCCCAGGAGGCTGTCCTTATTTTTTAAAATGGCTATTTTCTATTTATGATTACCCAATGGCACATGCTACTAAAAAAGTGTATTATTATGAAAATGGTTTATTTACATGAAAGTTTTACATATGAGTTGTTTTATGCAATATCTGTTTATAGAGACCTACATTGTTCGGGGGGTATAGTTTTCCTTTAAGGATGGACTAGCTCTGCCCCCCTCAATGCACCAGGTAGTTAAATGGAAGAATATAGAATCTCAAATGGAATTCTAATTTAATAGATGCCTGAATTTTGTTTTATCACAAGGACAATAAAATAAACCTCTCATAGCTAAAGTGTACAAGAAAGTTAGTTATTCAATTAGAAAATTGGCATTCTCTTTGAAAAGAACCCATGATTCAAGTTACACTGATTCACGATAGTGTTATCAAGATTTGTTTGTCTTAAAACTCTCTTGGTTTTAAAGACCATAAGGAAATTAATCACTTAGAATATGGATTATTGAATGTTTTTTGTATGTGTAATTTATTCCAAAAGAGAGAGAGAGAGAGAGATAATTTGATTTGTGTAACAGCAATGAGGATATTAGATCTTCCTTTAGTGCTTTGAGAAAGTCTATCTCTGAACTTTACAGAGGAAAGGAAGCCTGTCTAGTTCTGCAATATATCCATATATTTTAAGTTAATGTAACCAGCATGAGTTCTTAGATGTAAGAATTTGTTGAATTGGAGCTTATAAACTTTTTATCTCAACATTGTCTTTTTTTCATATTTTGATAATTCCTTTAAAGCCCTACTTGGTTTGTGTACAGTATTAAATTGTACAAAACAAATCTTAAATAAGCCATGTTTATCTTTTCAGTATGTGACTATTTTATTGATGGATTATTTCTATTTATATGGAGCAGTATACATATATCTAACAAAGCATGTGTGAAACAAGACATTTGTGTTTCCGATTTTCTGTGAGTTTACAGGGACATGTCCATCATATCTTCACATAAGCATCTATAACATTTTATAATTGGTTTTAAAGTTTTCTTTTTTAACACTTTCTCTTAACGTTATATTTTATATGTGCACCATGCATGCCTCTGCTAATGATGTATGCACAGAAATGATAAAATGTACTGTAAATTGTAAGAAATATTTAGATTTCTCCTTTGAGTAAACTCATCTGTGATGTGTTGGCTGTTCCTTTGCAATATAAGGAACAAGCATTCAACCAGTATACATTGCAGATCTGCACCACATTGAACATGAAGGAAAAAAGCAGAGAAATGTCTAAGGCAGTGAGAAGTGGAAAATCAAACAGAAATAGTAATTTTACATAAAAATGGCCCACTTTTATCCTGCCATGTATTTTGGGCCGTTGTACGTAAAAATGACACTGAATTTATCCTATAATGTTTTCTTATGGTATTAAATTGCCAGTGCAGTTTACTTGTGTTTTGGGTACTATACATGATATTGGCATGCATTTGGCACTGCATTCATCCTGTCACGTGTTTCCGGGCAATATGCATGTAAATGGTCCAGAGCCTCTATGAAAATAATTTTAAACAGATGTGTCAAACACAAAAATGCCCATCCGCCTATGGCTTTCCATTAATTTCTGGAACTTTGTTGGGATTTGCTTCTATTCAGCCACAAGATAAGGTTGGGCACTGATGTTAGTGATTAGACCTGGCCCGTATTCAGCATTCTAGTTCATTCTGTAGGTGTCAGATTCTTCCACTTCAATCCCCGCAAAGCCATTCTTTACTGACCCTGCTTTGTGCATGGGGCATTATTGTGTTGAAAAGGAGAAGAGCATTCTGCAAACTGTTTCCACAAAGTAGAAACCATGAAATGGTCATTGTATACTGACATCATAATGTTTGCTTTCAGTGGAACCATGGGCCCAAAGCCGGACCATGGAAACCCAGTCCAGACTATTATCCTTTGACCACTAAGCTTTACTATTGGACACTATGTATTCCAGCAGGTGATGTTGCGTTGTCATTGGCCAGACCCATACTTTTGCTCCAAAAAGGTGGTAAGATACCATTAATAACTCCAGAGGATCCACTGCTCTACAGTACAATGGCGGCACCTTAGCCCCATTCCAGCTGACCCTTACCAATGGTAAGCAAACGTTAGATTTATTTGCCTATGGTCAGGAAGAAAAAAAAATCCCCTATAAATAGTTTGTGTGCTGATATTTCTTCCAGAGAAGGTTTCAAACTCATCAGTTTGTGTGTTGAGGATATGCCCTTGTACATGAAGGGGCAGATTTACTAAGGGTTGAATAAAGTAAATTTCGATTTTTTTTAATAATCCTTCGATAACTCCCATATTTATCAATGCATTCGATTTCTTTTTCGATCGAAGAGCTTCTATTTGATGTACTTCATATCGAATTTGATTAGAAATTTTCTGCCTATCGAACAGTTGAACATGATCAAAGACGGCCTTTGCCCCACTTCCGCTCGAATCGTTTGATTCGAATGTTTCATGCTCCACTTCCTTTATGTCATTATTATTATACCCTCTAGAGGCCATTTTAAGAGTGTTTTCAGGCATAATACGCACTTGCTATTTGGATGAGCCAGGCGGAGGAGGCTATCAAACAAGCTTGCATCATATCATGAGTAGAAGTGAGGAGGAAGAGGAGGAATGTGGTTCCAACCCTGATGAGGTGCCCAGGGTGGCTAGATCCCACAGTTTGTGTGATCTAAGTCACCACAGGATGGGAGAGAGGGGGACAGGGGCTGGGGTGTCACAGGGAGTGGGTTGGGGGTCCCGTAGAGTGGAGGGAGAAGAGATTGGACAGAGACCAGGACCGGGACGCCGATGCTCAGTAACCCCAGGAAAAGGGTGAGGCCAGAGATCCAGCTAGATCCCCAGAAGTTCAAAGTACAGACATGTTCAATGTTTGTGGCCAAATTAGTTGCTTCCTCAAATTGGAACATTACTAAAGTCCTATTTTACATTCCTATTACAGGACAAGGAGCTCACCGCCACGCCCAGTCACCAGCTGTGATTCCTGTTGTGCCCCCAGACGTAAGAGCAATGTTTATAACTAATAACCCCTTCCTTTATTTGTCTGTGTGTGTCACCAAACATGCAAAGCACATTTACTGAATCTTTTATTCAGCCTACTTTTATTTTTAGACTAGTGCCTCTTGAGTGTTAATCAGAAACAGTAGGTTTTAAAACCAGTTTTTTTTAGATAATCTACATTTTTGTCATTTCCCAATGGGACCAAATTGAAAATGACATCCTTATAAATATCAGTACTTGCCCTTTATAAACTACATTTCCTTCTGCTCTGGCTCTGCAGCTTTCTCTTCCGCTTCCTGTGTCGCTCCCGTTCTGACTGGAAGTCTCAAATTACCATACAGCACTCCTGCTATTTCACTCTCTCTCAGCCCTGCTTTAAAATCCTGCTTATGTCTTTGCCCCTGCCCCTGACTGTCATCTCTGCTCGGTGTAGATTCTCTCTCCCACGCTGCCTCTCCCCTCTTCTTTTCCTTTTGCATAGTCCCTCTTGCTCCTCCTCCTTCCCAGACATCTACTGTCTCAAGTTTTACTCCTGCTCCTCATGCCTGCTTTTGAGCTTCCTCTCTCCATGCTGTCTCTCCAGTCTCCCTCTCTACTTGCAAGGTCCCTCTCCGGTCTTGCTCCCCCCCTCCTTTACCCACACTCTCTCAATTTTCACTCCCCTCTCCCACTTTCAATCCACACTGTCATTGTGTGTCCTACAACCTCCTTAACTTGCAGCTGATGACAAACTAGAAGGCAAGGGGCAGGATACTGCAAACCAATTTAAATTTAAACAAAAAAACAACTACAGGGAAACAATGAGAAAGCTTAAATCAGAGGGGGCAAAAGCAGAGCATACCAGTGTAATTAAGTAGTGTGTAAGCAAAGCCATTGTAGACATTGTAAAGCACATACAAACTGTAGATTAGAATGCTTAACCTACCCCTTAATGTAATTTCCCAAGATATCCATAATCATCAATGTAACTTGGAATATTAGGTGGGCAACTACCTTTCCCACCTTTGTTTTGCTATGGGTTATGCACATGTCCAATAAATGTATCTATATTTTATTTTTCTTGTAGGTCATGCTCATGCTCCTGCTGCAGGGGATGATGCTACTGCCGCTGCAGCAATTGGGGGACCACCAAAGGAGGAAGGAGGGAGACTGGGTGAGCCACATTTGGAATTCCTGGGGATTGTCAATCTGCTCTGTAGGCAGCAACACCACCAGGGTCTCTGGATGCTTGAATGGCACGCATGGCACCATGTGTGACATCCATGCAAGCATCCATGACCTGGTGGCAGCTGTTAGAGACAGGCCTCATCCACCAGAGGGCTCTGCTAAGGGTCCAGTCCCTAGTCCTGCTGCTGCTCCCCCTCCACCCCCACTCCCTGCCTCTCCTCAACATCTGAGAGGAAGGGGGAATGGAAGGGGACAAGGTCATGTTCGAGGGGACAAGCGCAAATGTCCCTAACTTTCCAACTGACACTGGCCTCTTTGCCTATTTTATCCTGGCAAACAACTTTGCCCTATCCATGCTTTAGGCGTGACTCTCTCCGTTACCCAGCAATGGGACTGACTCCCAAACAACACATGCCATTGTTTAGACCAGGGGTGTCCAAACTTGGCCCTCCAGCTGTTAACGAACTACAAGTCCCACAATGCATTTGCCTGACTGTGGCTGTCAGACTCCTTCATTGCATTGTGGGACTTGTAGTTCCTTAATAGCTGGAGGGCCAAGTTTGGACACTCCTGGTTTAGACCATGCTGCATTCTTGTCACTGAGGGGTGCCATATCTACCATCCTTTGGCACCCTTTCCTATAACATCTGGAAAAGAACTTACAAACATCAAAGTGCATTTGCTATAACATGTTTTTCTATGGTAATGTTGCAGTGTTGCCCAACACATTCACTTGTACCAAAATTGTTACATGTAAGGGTCAATGCATTCAAATACTACACTTTTTATTTTGTATTTCTCACTAGTGCACTAGTGCAAATGTAACATATGCTAATCAATCTCTGTATTGTATGTGTTTTACATGCTATGTGCATTAATGTAACAATAGCTCATGTACATTAAACTGTCAACTCTTTCAAGTGAAATACCTTGTGCTTTGCCCTCTGAACTTTTATTGGCTACCTCTGGCCTACTTTGGCTACCCAGCACTCATAATATGTGGTAATGCCTACTATTACTACCTCCTCCACCTGTAGTACTTAAATATCAAGTCCCAGATATATGGTATGCCTTAAAGGCACAAACCGTTGGTTCTTATTTTGCACTATAAAGTATTGTTGGCTAACTATGGCATACTTTGACTACCCAGCACACTACTTAAATAGCAAGTCCCAGGTATATGGTATTTCTTAAATTCACAAAGTTTTGGTTCTTACTTTGCACTTTGCATTGATGAGTGTCCATCACTTTACCTGGCCAGCACTAATCTCATATTGCTGATACTTTTAAACTGGCCAAATTGACATTTTGACAAGCTGAATTTGTATATCATATTGATTGTTATATTCTTGTTTTTAACACATGGCTCCTCAATGAACAACTTCTTTTCTACTGATTAATGTAAACTTGGCCACAATGAATACAGGGTTGCATTATCAATGTCATGCAAGAAATGCTTTGTAAACTTTTGTAAAGATTTTGCCCTCTAGTGGTCAATAGAGGCTGCAATATTTTGAAATATATGTTGAGAACAAATTCCTCCTTTGCCTTCCAGCTAAGGTACAGATTTAATGGTTTAAAAAAAAAAAACATTCTATGGTGTTCCAAAAACAAACAAACTTTATAGCGATATAGATTATGTTTTTATTGTTTTTTCTAAGGCAGTTGCCAAAAATGGTAGCAACATGGGTAATGTCATTTGAAACATGCAGAGCAGATCCATCATTTTTCAGGGTATATACCAAAGCCCCTTTTTGGCATAGTTAACACTTCAGTTCCAAGTAAGAAAACAGAAGAATGCATTCCTGTGGATCAAACAAGTTAGTGCAAATCAAACTTTTTGGAAGTAGCCACGCAAATCAAACTTTTTTGAAGTAGCCACACAAAAGCCTGTCTTTCAGGAAAGCCAGATCTCACACTAATGATGCACATATGGGAATCACGCACCACCTGCACATTGATGGAATGGGAGCCCTTCCGATTCCGGTAGCGTTCTTGTTGATGGCGAGGTGGTGTGATTGCAACATGAGTGCAATCAATGACTCCTAGGCAATTTGGAAAATGGGCAATTAGATAAAAATCCTGTTTCACTCTTATCCACTCTGCCTGGGTTGAGGGGAAGGAAATGATCCTTTGCGAGTGCAGCAGTAGTGCCGGCAGCACTTTCATTAGTGTCCTGATAAAAGTGGGCCGGCTGATGCCAATGAGGCCTGAAGAGGCCAGTTGGAAACTGCAAGTGCCAAGGAAATGCAAAACTGCAAGCAGCTTGCACATCCCAGGCACTGCGTGAGACCAGGTCCAGACTGAGAATTAAAATAGGCCCTGGCATTTCAGGTACACAGAGGCCCAATCAGCCCACACAGAGGCCCAAACAGCCCTCACCAGCCCACTAAATACTGGCTTTCTATGGCACCTTATAGCAGCCCCTCTGGTATTTGCCAGAAACCACAGATTGCCAGTCCGGGCCTGCGTGAGACTGTGCCGTCACTGGTTCAATGGCCTCAAAAATGAGGCCATAAACCTGCACAATGGCGAGACGGCTCAGACGGTACATCCTCACAACCTCATTATCACACAGCTCGTCAAGAGAAAGTAGAAGTCTCCTGAAGTGACAAGGCTGTCTGATCCTATCCTGCTGCTGGTCCTGAGCCTGTTCAGCGGGTTTAGCTGCAGCATAAATGACCACTGCCAGAATATCCATTATCTATCAAGTTTGTAAAGTCAAATGGCATCTGGTGGGGTTTTCGATTAGTAAGCCAGTGTTTCCCAGTATTCCATTGAGCTTTTAACCATTTAATGAAGGCTAAGGATAGATCAGCCCAATTAATACTTGAGGTGATACTGACAATAAAAATATCTTTGGAAAAAATAATGTACATGAAAAGTTTATGTGGATTGCTTTAGGCTGTTGGAATTTGGAAAGACATTGTTACTTGTAATTTAAGGTTATGTTCTGATAGATGCCAAAAAAACATACTTTTCTGTTGTCAGTATCTCTTTAAGGTAATTCACCAAACCTCTAGTGCAGCCATAACTAAAGAAGCAGTATATAAACTGCTCCCAAGTGGCACTATACAACCCCCAACACTGCACACCTACAATCGAATAGTCGAATGTTAAATCCTTTGAATAATTTCGATGGCAAAGATGGATTTTGGCAGGTCAAAGTTGGGGGAAAAAAAAATTGGGACTAAAACTTCGGGTGAATAGTTGATAAATTTGGTATCCTTAGTATCTAAGTCGAATAGTCGAAGTCGAGTAGAAGAATCGATTATTCAAACAAAAAAAATCCTCCGATATTCGTAGTTTACCACTTCGACTATCGAATTTGACTTTTCACACTTTCAAACTAAGTTTCATACATTTCGAAAATTCTAATTGAAGATCGAATTCGAAATCAAAATTCACACGAGGTTTAATAAAGCTGCCGAGGTGTTTGGATATTTTTGCCTAACAATGTGTCTGGATACGTTTGCCCACAATGTGTACTTGCTGCTTATTGTTGTTTTGCTTTGGTTATTTCTTACATCTTATTGGTGTTGCTCTGAATTTGAAAGTACATTGATTTTCCAAGTACATGGGTTCTTCAGAGCAGCTGAGTGATGAGAAGAGGCAGTTTTATGCAGGCACAATATAATCCTCTGTATAATTAATTCCTTTTTATTTGGAAACTTGAGAGACCGCCAACAAGTTTGGCAATGCTACTAAGAGTGTTGTCCTCCTGTCCAGCTAGTGACTTTGCCAAACCAATGTCCTATCACCATTATACCTTATACTCTTTGTTTAAAACATTTCCTGGTTGTAGGGAAAGGTATTAAAGGTAAATAATAATAGTACATAACAATTCATGTCTTTTTTGCTCATGTTGGACAACATTGTATATTATCAACTTAATGAACCACTCAAGTTTTCCAGTAGAATTGTGTTTAGCAGAGGCTACAAGAAAATTTTGAGCTATCCCTGATGAAGAGTTCCTCTGAGCCTTTAGAAAATGTTCCAGCTTGATACCAAATTAAATATTTACCATACTTCTTGTTTATTATAAACCCCAATAAAGGAATTGATGTAAGTTTGCTCAAAGTGAGCATTTTAGCAATTTACATTTATTTTCTATTTTTAACAGTTTCTGAAGTTTTAGCAATTTTTAGACTGCTATTACTAGTCTATTGGCTGAACCTCTATCGTTGATTTTTTAGGGGGTTAGCGGGCAGTTATCAATACTGGGCAAATCTTCCCATGGTTAGTAATCCATGACAACCAATCAAAATGTTGCATTCATTATTCTACTTGCAGCTGACTATAAAACTGATTGATTGCTAAGGGTTACTTAAAGGAAAACTATACCCCCCGAACAATGTAGGTCTCTATAAACAGATATTG
>CM044446.1:79527328-79565444 GCA_024363595.1 Xenopus borealis | reverse complement strand
TGCTCTCCAACTCTTTTTTACATTTAAATGTGGCTCACAAGCAAAAAAGGTTGGGGACCCATGTTTTAGAGCTTCTATGTGGGAGGATATGGTAGAAGCAATTCTGTTTCTAAGAACAATAATTTAGTTACATTTAGATTGTATTTAACAGCTGTTCTATAGCTATATGCCAGGTTCAATTAATATTTGCTGTTTTAGTTTTTTCCAGTTGTTTTTGGTTTATGTAATGTAACTTTGATTTTGGTGTAGAATTACCAAAGGATGTTTATATATTTGAGCTTTGGTAGCAATAAAATGCCTTGTATTTTGTGTGCTTAACTTCTTTCAGTCAACATTTAAAATACATTAGTATATAAAAAATGTTGGTGTCGGATTTAAAGGATGTATGTACTGACTAACAACCCTAATTGGATCTTACTATCTAATTTCCCTAGCATGTAAAAACTAACGCAAACATTAGGCTCAGATTAAGAGAGGTTAGTTAAGTTTTGAGAAGAAAACCAAACAAACATGAAGAAAATATACCAACTCCACAAAGTCCAGTTGGAACAGAAACAGACCCCAAGAATTGGGAGAGATTAATGTTAATAGCACACCACTGAATTATATTCTAAATCAGTACAGGTATGGGACCTCTTATCCAGAATGCTTGGGACCTGTGGTTTTCCGGATAACAAATCTTTCCATAGTTTGTCTTCTCACACCTTAAGTCTATTATAAAATCATGTAACCATTAAATAAACCCAATAGGCGGATTTTGCTTCCAATAAGGATTAATTATATGTTAGTTTGGATCAAGTACAAAGTACTGTTTGATTATTACAGAGAAAAAGGAAATCATTTTTTAACATTTGGATTATTTGGATAAAATTAAGTCGATGGGGTCCGTTTACTAAAGTGCGGTAAATATGACTATAAGTTTCCGCGTGTTATCGCTGAGAATATTTTTCCGCCAGAATATACGCAGTGACTAAGTTTACTAAACAGTGATGTGCTCAGAATTCATTGTGATCACTTGCGGTAACTACGTTAGCGAACCATCTTACGTAAGCAGTAATTTTAGCGAGTTGCGAAATTTCTGGCGACAAATTACGTTTGCATATATTTATTCTAGAAAATAGTCTTGTTTTATGCGTTAATAATGGCGTTAAAGTGGACCCGTCACCCCAAAAAAATATTAAAAATCATATTTTATCACATTAGTCAAGCAAAATGAACATCAATTACACTATATAAATTATTTTAATCTTGTTTTCAGTCTGGGAATTCATAATTGTAGCAAACAGGCAGGAGCCATTTTGTGGACACTGTTATTAAGACAAGTCTTGTATCATCTCAGAATCTTGTTTGTGCACCAGAATGGGGGACTCGATGTCTATCCCCATGTCCTGGCTACACAATTAAATGGTTAAAAGAACAGGAGGAATGAGGGGAGAGCAGTGACATCTAGGAAGTGCTGAATGGAAAGTGAAAGTAATTATCTGCCCCGCCTCTATGCCTAAGGCATAGAGGAGTGGCAGACACTATTTGATTGACAGCTGAGATTTTTAAATGAGCTTAAAACAGCTATGAATGGTTTAATAAAAATTTGAAATTGAATTTCATGTTTAATTTGAAAAGGACTTTTATTATACAAATTTTTGTGTCTGGGTGACAGGTCCACTTAATTATGGCAATTTTTACTGTGACATTTATGGCCAGAAATGCATGTTCAAAACTCATAAATTTTATTGACTGATGATTATACCATCCAACAACATTACCAGAGTGACACCAATCAAACATGTCTGCATCATATAAACCTATACTTCATCCATCCAGTCACAAACACTTCTGCCAATAGAATCATATGAACAAGAAATCATACCAGCCATCTCTTTGTATCATTTAAATGCACAGTTTAATGAGAATTAAACTCCCATTGAGAATTTTCTGGCCAAAAAATACGTTAACGCCACTATATAGATGGCGGTAAAATGTTGCGAATATTCTGCAGTTAATTTTGTCTTTGACACATTTTGCTGTTTAGTAAACCAGGCGTTAATGTGTACGTAGAATTATTTTCAGCAGATGCGATAACTGGCGACCACATAGGGACAGATTTACTAAGGGTTGAAATTCGACCAGGGAATAGTAGGGGAATAGTGGGGAATTAAAAAAATTTGAATTCAAATTTTTTTAGCGCAATTCGACCGATCGAATGATCGAATAGGGAAATTCGATTGAATTCGATTCGAATTTGAATCGAATTTTCGAACAATTTTTAAACGATCAATCTAAATTTTTCCTATTTGATCTTAGTGAATGATCCGCATTTTGGTAGGTTTAATCTGGCGAACTAAGTGATCGAATTTAAATTTAAAGGGGAATTATTCGACAATCAAATTTTCGAATATTCGAATCATTCGAATCTGAATATTTTGCATATTCGAATATAATTTGCATATTCGAATTTGAATATTTTTGAAAATGTGATCGAATATTCGAATCCTTCATGTGAATACATGTGAATTTAGTAAATATGCCCCACATTCATATTTACCGCAGGTTAATAAACTCGTAAAAACATATTCTGCATTAAATTTGTCTATATTTTGGGCGCAAATTTTTACCGCACTTTAGTAAACGGACCCCCATGTGAGATGACCTATCCCATACCTGTATTATTTTTTATTTAAAATGGCTCAACCCGTAACTGTGTGCAGTATAAGAAATATACAAATGACTCCCTCCTTCTACTCAAATTTCAGATCTGTAGGACCTGTGAATGGTTGATTCCAGCCACAGAACAATCAATATGAAGCTGTTATAGAATGGACAGTGGAAGAAAGCAGACCCAGTAGGAATATGTGTAAGTAACTAAAGGTCCCCATAGACACAAAGATCTTTCTCTGCCGAACGACCGATCTTAGCAAAGTCTGACCAATCTGTCAAATTATTGTGCGGTTAGTGTCATTGGAACGATCGTACATCTGATGATTTTTTGACCAGCCAGGTTAGAAAATCTTTATCGGTCCCCATGCAATCTATCTATGTTTGCAAGGCCAAGCAGGCAGCGACCCTTCATTTTTGCTGGCAATATCACCTGAAATGGTCTTTTTAGTTGATGGACACATTGGGCATTTAAAAGATTGTTTTGAGGCATCGTGGTCTCATGAAAACAATTGTATCTTTTAAAAATCTGTAGGTCTATGGCCAGCTTAAGATAAAATATCTAGTCTGAGCTAGCAGTGGACCATAGACCTATGAGTGTTGGTATGAGAAGCCAAACATTCAGAAAGATCAGTTTCCTTGAACTATATTTTTGCCTTCTGTGCAATTGAATCCAGCTGTTTCTGTGCCTATTCCACTCCAGTATTCCTTTTCCAGTTTCTTACTGTGGCTAGCATTCATAGTTCAACTTGGCAAGTATCTAAAAAGCTTCAAACCCCTATTATACCTAAAGGAGTATGCAACAGGTATTTGGATATTAAACAGTTGCTATGGATTCTGCACTTTCCTAATTAATAGTGTGTCATGAAATGGCTTGTGAGAATATTGCATACCAAACTGCTCTTGCTAGCTGTTATGATCTGTGCTATAATATAAGATGCATAACAAATAGACCTTTTTATGTTGCAAAAAGAGATTTCATGTTATCTGCGTTTGCAGGCTCACTGGCTCATATGCGACAGGAATCCATGCTTCAGGGTTGTTTTCATTTTCCTGTCTAACATGGCAGTGGTCCATTGCAGCAGAGGTTTCCAGCCTGAACAATCTGTTTGTGGGACTGGTTATAGCTCTTACAGTAGGGTTTGAGGAGGCAAAGACTAAAAAAGACAGATCAAAGGTAATCTTTGTTTTACTGAATAAATAACTACGCATAGTAGTATTGCTCAGTTTTTGTACCTAGAATTTTTCTTAGAAATCATGTGTACTTTTTTATCTTTACAAATTTCTATTTTTTTTCTTAGTAAATATATTGGTCATAAAAACTTTATTTATAATCCAAGGAGAGAAGCAATTTTAATTTGGTTAAACCACGTTCACAGAAAATTACTGGTGATCAGGAATACATTTATGTAGGTGGTACATGTTCTCTTTTCTTCTTGCCTCCCATTACTAGATACCTCCATTTGGTGCTTTCTGCTGCAATCAGCACACTATTGTTTTCTATGTTATAAGCATTGTGTTGTGGGTTCTTTTTCTCCAGTTTAAGAACAGGTAGTGATGGGCGAAACGGCCGCGTTTTGCTTCGCCGAAAAATTCTCGAATTTCCAGAGAAATTCGCGAATTTTTCGCCGGTTCGCGAAACGAGTCGGTTTTGACGCGCGTCGCGTTGTTTTTGACGCGCGTCGCGTCGTTTTTGACGCGTCGCGTCGTTTCCGACGCTTTGCGTCATTTTCGGCGCGCGTCGCGTCGTTTTTGGCGCGTCGCGTCAAACACGACGCGCGACTCGTTTTTGCGCGGCGAATTTTTTTGCGCTAATTTTTTTGGCAGTTTCGCTAATTTATTCGCCAGCGGCGAATCGCGGGAATTCGCCGTGAATTCGCCCCTGGCGAATAAATTCGCCCATCACTAATAACAGGTTTGTATTTTATTTTTAAAACTCATCCATACATTCATATTATTATATTTCCAGACACATTTACTTATATTACATCAATAAGTCATAATTTTTTGCACATGTTATACCCTGTGGTATGTTTCCTGTTAATTAAAGACAGTCTTAGCCAGGCTTCTTTTTCAGATTTTCTCAGACTCACTCTCCTCTTTTATGGTGCTAATGGACTGGAGGAAAGCTGTAATAAGTAATAACAATCTCAACCTGGCAATTAAAGGCCTGTAACTCTGGCATCTCTGATGGGCAAGTTATTTGAAAGTTTAAGGTATCCCATTCAAAAATTTTTTCTGAAGATTGCATTATGAGCAGTAATCTGTATGGCTTTATAAAGGATAGGACATGTCAGACAGAAAGTTAGACAGAAAGCCCACATCCTGAGCATTTTGGATAACAGTTCCCATTCCTGTATTGGTAAGGGATAGGAAACTGTCTTATAAGATTGTTTACAGAGAGTGGTTGGCAATGGTCCATTCTCTACTTGGAGCAAGTTTCTTAAAGTGGTTGATTGCTTTACTAAAGCAAGAGAAAATAATTTTTAGCCCTCTGATGCACATTGGAGAACCTTCAGATAGGGTTTTTGCCTTCCAATGAATCAACTACCAGTCAAGTATGATTATCTTTGCAATAAATGGATATGTTTATCAAAAGTGAAGTTCGAGATCACCATAACCCATTAGATTGAAATTCCGCCACTCTTCATTAATTTCTATGGGGTTTTTAAAGGCATGTTATCAAAGGGTGAATTTTCTCTTTTGAAAATCCCATAGAAATGAATGGAGCGTGGTGGAATTTCACTCTAGTGGACTGTGGAGATCGCTAACTTCATTCTTTTAGCAATATATCCCCATAGGTTGAACTCAACTGACAGGTGTAATTTTTTTCCATATATATTAATCTGTTGTCATTGCTGCAATACAAGGCTTATTATATAAGCAGTAAGGGTCTACCTGCAGAGGGCTATAAAAAAGTTATGGACTGAAGATGATTGGTTAAGGTAATCACAAGTCATTTTTCTTTTGAGTGAGTGAGTTATCTAGCTTGAAGACCAATCCTGAAATTTGCGAATGCTTACTTAATGATTTTGGTATCCTTAGGCTTCTCCATAAATGTGTTTAACCCTTTTTGTAGATATAGTCTAAAAGGGGAACTGACCAGTGAAGTCTCTACCTCAAATGCCCATGTGCTTTGTCTTTTGTGTAAAATCAGTATTTTTTCTCCAGACCTTACTTTGCAAAGCATTGTTTTCATTAGAAACATAAAAATAAATAAGAGACTATATGATGAATGCTTAAAAAGTCCAGTTGTTTTAGACTAATTTCTATTAGATACTGTATATCATGACCTGGATAAATGAAAATCTTCATAGATATATGAGGAGTGGGCTCCAAATAAAAGCTACATTTTGTTCTCTATCTTACTAAATAATGTTGAAACTTCCCTACAATGTGAATGGAGCCATTTAACTTTAAAAAGTTACTATTTAGATGTGTCCCATTCAGACCACTACCTTTTATTGCCATATACTGTAACAGTAGGACGATTATTACAGCCTTAATGGTATTGTTTATCAAGCCTTCAGCTCTGTATACAATCTAAATGATCACATGCCGAATCTTGCCCTAGTTTTATTGATACTGTAAGTCCTTCTGGTAAATTCTGTGGAGTTCAACATAAGCCGAGTTATCTCAGCCTTGCAGTTCTTCTCCACCTATGCATATCATGAAATTATTTCAGTTGAAGTGTTGAAGGGAGCATGATATTCAGAAGTCTTGCATTTCTGCTTTTCTCATATTTTTTTCTAGTCCATGCAAAAGAGATCAATTTTTTTAAGCAATTCCATACCAATCCCCAGAGTCATTCAATTTTGACAGCATTTGTATGTAGAGCTTGTAGAAACCAAGAAGTTTTCTGTATTTATGCATTTTTATACTGTTTATGGGCATTTTGGGAGACACCACAGATGTTTTAACTATCACTCTGTGTTTTGATGCAGGAATTGTCTTTGTATCTCTCTTGTTGAAGTTGTGAATATGCTTTGCTGTGGGCCTTTCTCCTTATTTGTACTTAATTATCTTGTCATATTTGAATCAAGCAAAATGGACCTGGGGGAGATCAGACAACCATTCAAGGGATCATTACTCATATTCTTCAAGAGGAGTATGGGACATTCAATCTGGTGAGCTTAAAGGGCACCTATCAAAGACAAAATCAAACACATAATAACAATCTGACCAGTACAACCTAAACACGTTTAATCAAACTACATATATCGTAGTAAGGGAGTCCATACAGTGACCATAACAGTGATTATAACAAGTCCTGAGTATTCTACCCAGAATGCCTAGCTTTAGTAAACTCTAGAAATATCACGAGATTTCCCTATCTTATCCCCTGCTGGTGATGTCATTATGCAAATGAAAGGCAGACAGCAATTTCCAGAAGGTGGCAGCACTAACACAGAAGTTTGGCAGATTTCAAAATAGCTTAGAAGGTTTATTAGGCATCAGGTCCCCAATTCTGGTGCACAAACAAGATTTTAAGATGATGCAAAGCTTGCCTTAAGTGTGCACAAAATGGCTCCTGCGTGCTTGTGGGCAGGGTTTCCAGATTTAAAGGGGAAGTTACCCCGATGATGTTTATCACCACATAAAAAAAATGTAGAAAAATAAAAATTATTTCTTTCCAAACATAAACTTTTATCACATGATGTAAAATCTTACGGATACTTCCATAGCAAACACCTTTAACATCACTCCAGCACAGACTTATTTCCACACATGCAGTTACAATATTTCAGGACACACCAGAGGCCTCTTCTTTAAATACAGTTCAGCACTTCAAACATACGATGGTACATGCAGTGAGGGGAAACCAGCATTAAACAGTAGGCACACCTTCTCTTTAAGGATCTTGGATCCCACCTGCTAGTGGTCCGGTATATGCTTCCACCCGTATCCCCCCACTCTCCAATAGTGGCCCGATACCTTTGGGTGATACCCCTCCACTCTTCCAAGTTAGGACCTTTTCCATCCAAGTCCTGGCCTGAAGCCTTGGTGTCCTTCCTACCTAGCCCTAAGCTGTCACTGATTCCCTCACTTATGGAGTGCCCGTAGGAGTCTAACTCCACTTCCCTCCTTGATGGGGCCCAAACTGCCCTTACTAAATATCCTAACTGCCTCAAGTACCTAGTACTCGCTCACTTTTATCTTGCCTGTTCTAGCTCCTCCTGTTTACAATAATGTCTCACTCACCGACCAGCTGTTCTTAATTCGGTCATGCCTCCCATCAACACTGGTCACTTTGGGAGGGGCCCTCCTTTTATACCCTTCTGTGTGTTAGAGCTCCCTCTGGTGGCTGGGGTGAAAATTACACTTAATAATTAACTTAAAGGACTCCACTCCATTCATACACATTACATACAACACATTTTAAACACACATACATTTTATATACTGCACATTTTGTGACTCAAACAGATAACATTGCATACACATAATACTTTCACCACTTTACACCCCCTTACATGCTTGCTATAATTGTGAATTCCCAGATGGAAGGAAACAAGATTCAAATAACGTTTACAGTGTAATTAAAGTTAATTTTGCTTGACAAACAATTTGGAATTGTTTTTTGGGTGACAGGTCCCCTTTAAAGATGAATCAACCCTTTAATAAGTAAAAAGATTTTGTATTCCTCCACTTTTAAAAGGCTTCCTAAAGTCTAATATTTAGACCGTTACCTCAGTTGTCTAACACGATGATAAATCTACAATAAACTATCTTATTTACAGATGATGACATATACATGAGCATACGATTTTTTTGTGTAATCAGATGAATTTTTACAATTTTTTCCTGAAATCAGAAGATCGTTGTTCAATCTTTCGATAAATCAAATAGAGGTAAAATCCTATGAATTCGATATTCAATTTTGTCAGATTTTACTTTCAACCCTTGATAAATCTGCCCCTTAAAGTCAAATGTAAAAGATTGTCCTGGAATTATTTATTATTATGAATTGTTGTCCAAAAAAAGTTTAGGTTTTACTTGTATGTAATTATTATTCCAAACGTGTATTTCAGTTGTATAAAGTGATTATTAATGCATACAGCAACCTTCCCAAAACCTGGAGCAAAAAGTTTGCCATTGTCTGTGAAAGAGTCTTACGCCAAAAAAGAGGAGATGTTAATCCAGAAATGCTCCTCACTGATACCATCAAGTACTTTTCCATGTGGAGAAGGAACCAGAGGATGAACAAAGGGATGCAATATTCCAAGCAGTAAGGTATTTAAAATAAGAGTATAGGGAAGGCCTATATGGGGAAAACTAAGAGGCAAGTTAAATTAGGTATAGGTGAGCATAAGAGAACAATAGATAACTGTGATTTAAGTAAAAGGAAATATGTCACCCCGATTAGCAAGCATTTCAAAATGTTTGGACATAACAGTAAACAGTTGAGGTGGCAAGTATTACAGGTAGTTAAGTTCCCTGTACGTGGTGGTGATAAGGATAGGTTACTTTTACAACAAGAGGTTATGTGGATAGAGAAGCTAAATACCTTAGCACCAATGGGGCTTAATGAAGAACTATTCTTACTATTACTAGAATAAGTCTGGCCAAATTTTGTATGTACAGGAATTGATATTCATGATTAAGTGCTTAGATTTTATTGAACATATTTATTCCACAGCTTCTATTTGGGCACATATGGACACTTGGAAAGGATTTAACACAAGAAATGGAAAATATGGATATTTATGATCTATGGACTTTTGTGTCAATAAGGAACTTTTAATATGTTGTAACATTGGGAATATTATGGAGTTTAATGTCAATTATGGGTTTTGTGACATCACTTAATCACAGGGGGTGGGAGTTAAGGTTGACCCTCCCTGCAAAAGCTTTTCCTAACACTCTTTGTAAGTAGCACTTGATGAAGGGGTTGGACCCTGAAACGTTTGCTGAGATCTCACTATGAATAAAAAGAAGAAGAACCTTTAACTTTTTCAGAGAAACTTTGAAGTGAGTGTGCCTTTGTTATTGTTTTTGTACTATTTAAAAGAAGAACTTGCCCGCCGATTAAAGAAGATTAAAAGAACGTAAAAGCAAAAGAAAAAAAAAAATAACAGAACGCCGGTTTCTGAGCAATCACGTCAGCCTTGCTGACCTTTCATTTGCCAGAACTTTTGCACAAAATTCTCTTTCCAAGTAGTGCTTATTGTTCATATTTTACACTGTATTCATTCCATTCCGTCTGTCAGTGTATAGTTACTGATTATGTATTGTTATTCTTTTTCTGAAGTGAAAATTGATTGGGTTTAAAACAAATTATGCTGTAAACTGTAGTATTGCCAAGTCCATAATTTATTCCTAATTCAAAACATTGCTATTCATAGTAAATAATGCTTAAAGCATCCCTTGCTTAGGTAAATGATCTTCTTTTTCTGGTTATAGATGCTTTCTTACATCCTCTCTCTCTGCCCAGTGTGGATAGATGGCTCCTCTGATGCAGCCACAACAGTTCTGATTGGTTGTTTTCACACAACTAAAGATGTATGCCCATGTTTGAATGAAATACTGTGGTTTGATACAGACTTAACTGAAACCTCAAACAATGTCATAATGTGTTACAGTCTAAATCTGAGTTTCCATTACCATATGTAAGGGCACCAGGACTATTGCCATTGTATTTTTCATACTAATGTGTTATACACTAAAAATACACAAAAATGCTTCCGGGTTCAGAGTTAAATCCTATTAGCTAAATGTTATTTCTGGTAATGATTTTGCTTTTCAATAGAAAACATTTAACAAACATGTCTGTAGCTGCAGGATTCCTGCTAAGAAAGTTCTGCTAATCTAAAGCTGGCCATAGATGTAAAGATTTCTGAAAGATCCAATTGTTATCGTGAGACCGCGATTGCCTCAAAACGATCGTTTAAATGCCTAATGTGTCCATCAACTAAAAAGACCATTTCAGGCGATATTGCCAGCAAAACTGAAGGATCGCAGCCTGCTTGGCTCTGCAAACATAGGTAGATTGCATGGGGACCGATAAAGATTTTTTAACCTGGCCGATCAATCTTCAGACCAATGTTGGACGAAAAATCGTGAGATGAACGATCGTTTGTATCCCACTAACCGCACGATAATTTGACAGATTGGTCGGACTTCCCTAAGATCGGTCGTTCGGCAGGGAAATATCGTTGCGTCTATGGGGAGCTTAAGCTTGTTGCAGACTTGGTAGTACACCTACTGTTATTGTAGATGGATAGCAAACAAGCAAAGCTGATGTGGTGTTTGTTCATCTCTGTTTCATGAAGTTGTTGCCAAGTAAACTGGAATTTTTCTTTTTCGGTTAATTAGTTTCATATTTACTCTGTACTCTGTTTAATCACTTATTGATCTGGTCCTAATAATTAGCCGGCTCCTGCTGTCTCCATGGAAAAAAAGAGACTTCCGAGGCTCTGTTAAATGAATTACTGTTTCAGACATCTTTTTTTTTAATGTGATCCTAAAAAAAGACTGTACAACAGAAATGCAAATAATAGTTCTTTACTTTATTATGACAGTTAATTAATACCAACCTGCTTTAATGAATAAAGTCACTCGGAGTCCTTCAGCATTTCCTAAGTAGAGAGCAGAATCTGTAGGGATTCTTTTCCCCCCAATTGTATAGCTCCTAGACTCCAAGCACTGTATAGGCCCTGTATAGAAATGCTCACTAATGAAGAGGGAGGGCTAAAGCTTGTCTGCATTCAAAGATCACTGGTGAGTCATTCAGCAAGAAAAGGCCCCTTACTAGGCATAGTCACAGTTCCGTGGCATTGTACTAGTAAAAAGGCCCGATCAAAGGTCTCCTGTGGAGCTTGCATGGTTCCCTTTCATACTACGACCATAATTAAAACCACTAATTCTCTTTTAAAATGCTGCAGGATGCCATGTAGGCATCTGTCTGGAGTGTCCTTTGTGATGTCATAAGCTGTTAAGGACCAGTGCCGAAGGCTTTTGAGAGAAATGCCAGTCATGAAGGTGCTTCAAGACAAGGGTGCCTCTAAAGGCTTGACAAGGCTTTGACTGCACAATCCAATCTGAATTTGCCCCTTGTCAGCTGCCAGTAAATAAATCTCAAAGGGTAAAAAGCTGAAGTTTCATTACCTGATCCACGGTCCTTTGTTGGTTTTGGCATCACACAGGGGAAGCTCTTGCTCTGCCTTTCTCTAAATTTGAAGATGTCCATTGGAGCCTGCAGAGCCTGAACAGGGTTCAGAGCCGAACCTTTTGAAGAGTGTCAATAGTTGTAACAGTTCAGCTGTTAGAAAGACAAATAAATGGAGGAGCTCATTAATCCCTCCTTGGCTCAGGGTGCCTTATGCCCTTTTATCACAGCATTATTAGTCTCCTGCTCATCTTAAAGTGAAAAAAATAAATAAATGTGTAGGAGTCGCTGAGTACTAATTGGTAAAGACATTTTATGGCACGCAAGGGACTTTCACTGACTTAAAAGGAACTTCACCGTAGGGGAGACGATAAAATATATGTTAAAAACAAATGAACCAAAGGTGCACTTGGTGTTCGTTTCTCAGAATTCATTTGTGAACGGCCTCTTACCTTCAGGCGTGCATTAAAATGATATCCCCTCTGGCATGGAAAATGTTAAAAATGGTATGGGAAATGGAAGAGAATGGAACTCTTGGTTGGAAAACGGAGCTTCATGCTGACAGGTTGTTGTGTTTTTGATCAAGGCAACTGAGAAGCAGCTGCTACTTTAGCACAGAGACCATTGTAGATTTAATTATTTCCTTCCTCTTTCTTGGGGGATGTTTAAATTTAATCACATGATCAAATTTACTCAAACACTTCATATAAAATAAAAATCAATAAGTATCGGATAGTGAATAGGGACTGCAATAGGAACCAAATCAATTTATAATGGTTTCTTAGATGTTTCATAACTACAAATGTATTATTTACAAACAAATCCTTTAAAAGGATACATATTAAAAAATATACCTTGTGCACAGCTGCATATTTTGACACAGACCTGCACAATCCACTTTTCTTAGGGCATGTAGTGACTTTTTTGAACACAGGAACTAACTACTAAACAAATTAAGTGATCCAAGTCTTCTGCATGGGGTCTGTACCCCCAGTATTGCACCGAAACACAGATAAAACACTGGATAAGAATCCTCTCTACAAACTATGGTGAGAGGGTCAGCCTTAATGTGCCTTTACATTTGCTGGAATTACCATAAGTCTAGGAAAAAGTAGACATCTGGTCTGATGAGGATTGAGGTGTCTAAAGACTATACCAATTTTTTCTCTGCAACAATGGGCATAGAAATTCACCCTCAATGTTATTGACAGCATTGAGAGAATTGGGTCCCCGACTGGAAGCGTGATCACACACATACACGGTATTTGCACCATGATTTGTAAGAAAATATGTGACAAAAGGTACTTTAGCCTTATGCCCATTATTATTTTATGCAGTTACACTCTACTTACATTAACAGGAGTTGTTTAATGAGCTGACCTAGAAATAAGTGCCATGATCCCCTTCATTTTTGTGCCACTTCATTTGCCTTTACTTCCTGCCATTTCCTAAGTATCCTAAGGTTTATATCATGCCATTAATTGATGGTTAAAAGGACTAAAGTGGCAGCTCTCTTCATCTGGTGGATGTAGAAAGAACGATGAACAAACAAGTTAATTATAGACAACTGCAGTCACACGAAGCCCATGAAAGGGCCAAGATGGTGAAAGAATCATGATTGTTTATTTTTCAGAATTGGGTAGTAAAGCAGAGAAACTAATTCTGGATAGCACTTCAAAATGTCTTTTTAAAATGAAAATGCCTTTATTGTATATATTGCACAGATTCAAGATAGGAGGTTTGTTTTAATACACACCTGTAGAGTTGAATCTCAGATACAGGTAGAAACAATAGAATTCTACCTGTATCTGATGATTCAGCACTAACAATGGCTGATGTTTAAGTGCCTTCAAAGACACCCAAGGAAAATTTTCCATCCAGCCCTATCGAGGAGCCGACCGATATCCAATTCTTCTGCTGCTATCAGTCAGCTCGTTTCCCACCGTAGATGCACCGAATATCTTACGAAAATTTGTTTTGTACAATACTATCTGTGTGTCTATGGCCACCTTACACCTGTAGTAGACATGACTATGGAGTTTTAAGACCAGCAGCCTACAGGGTAAGCACATCACCTCTGCAGATAATGTTCCTAAGGCATCTGTTTTGTCTCTTGTTCATTTCGAAATATTTAAGTACTTAGAAATTCAGGATATTCAAGTATTAATTAATTTACCTCTTGCAAATGACAACTTTATAGTGTTAAAAGACATGAGAGTATAGGTCACTTGCTGTCTAATTTCACTTATAACTTTAAAGGTTCATTTTAGCTAGCATCTCACCTTGGCGTGTGAGCAGTTACGCTAAGAAGGAATTAATTAAATCTCCTGAGACCCTGTACATTGCTGATAGCACAGGATACTTTTACCAACACCTGAGACCTAAACAATGACCACTCATAGATACTGTTCAATTATTCTGAACTCATCACCTGGTTCCTTTATAGCTGAATGTGATGAAGTTCTTATCGGTTTAAAGGAACAAGCTTTGCCTTGTGTGTGTGTGTGTGTATATATATATATTTATTTATTTATTCATATCTGCTTCCATACCTTGAATAAAGTAAATATGTATGTGCTGATTTAACATGCAGGAGAGAGTTTGTGAGTTCCATTATATTCCTAAGGAAATCACATGTAAATGACTTGATGCCTTTAAATATTTAAGTAGGATTTAGACAATGGAAAATCTGAAGCTGACTTCATTTTTCTAAGCTATTGACCTTTATTATTCTGCAGAGATCCATTACAACCAAGAAGTACATTTTTATAACAAAGTTACAGATGAATAGCAGAAAGAAATTTGTTCATTAGATCCATCAACAACATGTGAAACATAACAGTGATGTGGGACTTTTATACTGATTGATATTTTTTTCCTGAAAATGTCAGAATTTGCCCTTGAAAACTGGCTACAATCTGTACTTTTTTTTTTTTGAGGAAGGCATTGTTCTTTCCACAACGGATTTAAAAACTTCATTAGCATTTTCACTCTAAACGTGGTATTATGCTAAGTAATTACTCCTGCAGGATGAGAAATTAAAAATTCTTGCACAGCATGGAATTATTCTTGGCACCCTGGTAGTTTGGTAGCAGATTTTTAGTTTGACCACTTAACAAGTATGCATGGCATAGGAACGATCACCAAAGGCAAATCCTCTGAGCGATGTATACTTTTTGGCTGAATGAAATATTAAACCTGCTACAATGATTTTCACGCTTTGCATTCCTAAAGCAGATGCAGGGTGATGATGCCAAGTGTTTCATTGGAAAGAATCTTGCTTGCCTTGTGTACTCTACCCAGCAGAGGGCATAGCAGATAAGTGATATGTGTATTGTGATTTCCCAGACACTGATAAGTAGTGTTTGTAAAAATATGGAGCCACATGCACAGGCTTTTATTTACATTTTTGGAATGTGGTTTCAAATGTAGGTTTGAGATTTGTAACTTCAGTGTTTTTTCTTTAGCAATGCACAGGAGAATCTCAATCTATGACAGTTTCCTGTTAACAAAGGCAATGTTTTAAACCAAAGGGCTTCATAGGAGCTGTGTAATGAGTACTGTATATTATTTACATTGCAGAGGTACTGAATCTTTTTAAACATATTTCTCCCCTAATGAAACAGGATGCTCTGGCTTTGGATTCTCATTTGCTAGCAAAAAATCTAGTTATTTGATAATTTAAGTACATATTCTTGACAATAGTTTTATATTGTCTTGATTGTTGCTAAACATCATGTACATTTGTGGTCACAATAATAGCAGTGTTTTTAAAAAGCTCAAAATCCTTATAATAGCTTTTATTTCCGTACACACAAATGCATTGGGAACACTGCACATTCTATTCCAAATCACTTTACTTCATTTTTCAGAATTCGTTGAGATCTGGCTAGGGCGCCAAGAGACTGGCGAATTGCTAATGTTGTGCTGCTATTTAAAAAGTGATCCCGTTCTCAGCCTCAAAACTATCAGCCGGTTAGTATGACATCATTAGTAGGAAAGCTTTTCAAAGGGGTATTAAGGAACTTAGTATTTGTACCTGGATAGAGAACTGCTTAAAATATAGATTAAAAAAGTGGTGGTAAGTGGAACATTTTCTAATTGGATCACTGTTGTTAGTGGAGTACCACAGGTCTATGTACTGTTTAGTAATGACCTGGAGGTGGGTATTGAAAGTACGGTTTTTATTTTTGCTGATGAGTTATTTGACTAAATTGGGAAACTGGGCAGCAAACTGGAAAATGAGATTCAATGTTGATAAATGCAAAGTTATGCACTTTGGCAAAAATAATATAAATGCAAGTTATACACTAAATGGCAGTGTGTTGGGGGTTTCTTTAATTGAGAAGGATCTAGGGGTTGTTGTAGATAACAAGTTTGTCTAATTCTGGGCAGTATCATTCTGTGAAAAGATCAATCGCAAGTATGGACCAGCGCCTAGGGCAACAGAGAAGCCAGAAACACAAAAATGGTGCAGTAAATTCCAATTATTTTTTGCCCCCTGTGGATGGAAATTTTTTTTTCTATATGTGCGTATAGACAAACAGCTGGTATCGCTTTAACACTGAAACACTGCTCCACTTCAATCTCCTTCACCAGTATGACAGCAATGCCTACGTACAGGACCCCTTTGATGGGTGACACATGTAGTAATATCTTCCCGGTAATTATCTTCCTGTAAACTTGTCCTCAGCTCCAAATAGAAAACATAAAAATATTCATAGTGTAACTCTATTTATTAAAAAAGTTTTTCATTAAAAAGTTTGCACTCACATTTACAATCGCAAGGTTATTCACTCAGGGTATGGAAGTTGTTAACTTTGCCGGCAGATTCAATACTCCATTCCCTCTCCTCGTGATTGTCCCCGCGACTTGTGATGATGTCACTCTTGTCCTCCACCCATTCTGTGGCCACTAAAGCAAATAAAGTTCTGTATTGCATAAAAAGGGCATAAACTCAAGCGATGAATATAATTTTGCCTCTTTATAGGTCACTGGTAAGGCCTAACTTGGAGTATGCCATGAAGTTTTGTGCTGCAGTCCTTATGAGGCATATAAATAAGCTAGAGAGACTGCAGAGATGTGCAACTAAATTGGTTAGAGGGATTAAATTATCATGGTAGATTGTCAAGGTACATTAAAGGACATTATAGACAAATATCAGGGGACCTTTTTACCCATAAAGAGGATCACCGCACCAGAGGCCACCCCTTCAGACTAGAAGAAAAGGACTTTCATTAGAAGCAGCGTAGGTGGTTCTTCACAGTCAGGACGGTGAGGTTGTGGAATGCACTGCCGGGTGATGTTGTGATGGCTCATTCTGTTGATGCTTTTAAGAGGGGCTTGCATGATTTATTGGACAAGCATAATATCGAAGGCTATTGTGATACTAAATTCTATAGTTTGCATAGACATGGCTATATATGGTTAATGTGAGTGTATAGAGGGGTCAGTGTGAGTGTGTGTATGAATGGGTGCTGGGTTCATTTGGAGGGGTTGAACTATGTAACCTACTAGTAAATTATTTGCCATGTAGAAATCTAATTTCTACCAAAAACAGTGATTGATCAGGTTAGTGATATCAGACTGCTATTATTCTGAACACAACTGTATATTAATTTGCTGTTTTGTGCTTCCGCTGTTAGCCTTGGTTGGGATGAAGTTGGCTTTTATCCATGATGTCTGTGGCATGCTGTGGTGCCACAAGTAAAACTCAAGGCATAGGATCATGTGAAAACCAGTGACTGACAGCTGGTGGGTTACATTCTCACGCCCAAACTCACTGTTAGTGGGCGCCAAGAAATAAATTGCTATGTCTGCACAGAGAATAATATTTAAATAAAAAGTAATAGAAGCCAGATAAGTAGAATTTGACTTTATGGAATTGTATAGATTACCAGGGCTATCACATTTTTTATCTATTGTGTAAGTACATTGTAATCAGGATTTCAGTGGTTTCTGCATGTTCTGATACCTGCCCCAGGCACATCATTCCGCATAATGCTTGCTTGGGACATGTAAGCAATGAAACATTTTCAGCAGGTGGAAATAATACTATGTTTGTTTTCTATAGTGTTGCCTATTCTGTACTCCTTAATGACCTACAAACCATCCAACACGCTTTTTCGTTTTAAGAATGTGTTGTTGTCAGCTCTTATTTACAGTAGCTCTGTACATATCTGCCCAACCTCCAAACTTACACAATATATAGGATTTGTGAGTCAGCATCCTTCCTTCCCTCTGTTTTGTCTGCCTACCTGTAGTTGGCTTTTTACCCAAGGTAAGGTCATGCAGTAAATAAATGTAGGGTCAGGTGGGTCTGGAGTTTAGTGGCTGAATTCAAATGGCATAACTTAATTCTGCCCACTTAGGTAGTAATGCATAAGGGCAGGCTTGATATTATAGTGTGCTTCTTGTATGCTGAATATTCTTACAATACTTTTATATTATAGACAGAAACAGGAGAATGGAGGTTCCCTACCTCATGGAGCTTACATTCTAAGAATACAGCTATTCACACAACATTAGAAGATACCAAAACACCCTTGAAGTTACTGGTAAAATCCACTAGGGCAAATGTATTAGCAGGGATTCATTACTCAGCTGCTATATACATATAAGGTTTGGAACCAAGTTATTTAATTCAGCCCTTTCTGTGCATACTGTATATAGCACTGCAGGTGGTTACATGCATATCACTGCCGGTAGCCCTGATATTGCAAAATAAGCTAAAGCCCTATATACACAGGGCTGTATTTATATTAAGGCACCCAAGAGCCTGTGCCTAGGGCAGCATATTTTGGGGGGTGGCCCTCGGGTGCCTCTAGCTGTATTTTTAATAAAAAAAAAAAAGTAATCTGGCGACTTCCACAAATTTCCTTAGGAAATCCGGTGGAAGCGCTGGGGGGTGAGGGGCAGGGGCGAGCTTTTTGCGGCGCACAACGTCACTTCGACGCGGCATCTGATGTTACACGACGTGCGTAGGGCCGTATTTAGGTCCGATGCCCGATGCCTAGGGCAGCATTGGACCTAAATACAGTTCTGTATGTACAAGGTGCATTGCTAAACATGCAGGCTTTCCACCCATGGGATATTTCAAGGTAAGCTCAGTTAAAAGGAGTGGGGTTATGTAGTCCCATATATATGGGGACACGTGTATTCATATAGGTATGGTTTTAATACTGAATTTTCATTCTTTAATCAATTCTCCAGTAAAAAAATTAAAAATTACAGTAGTGCCTCTCAGAGTTATAACAAAGCAATATATTGTTCTAAAGTTTGCTATACTTGGCATGTTCCCATTACTTTCCAAAGAAAAATGCTGTATTTAAAAACACAGGTTTGAGATTTGTTATCCGGAGAGAGCCCGCATTATGCAAAGGCCGTCTCCCACAGGCTCTATTTTATCCATAAAATACAAATATTGAAAAACTATTTCATTTTTCTCTGCAATAATAAAACAGTACCTTGTACTTGACTTGATATAATAAATTAATATTAAAGTCAAAACCAGTTTAATAGGTTTATTTAAAGGGAGATTTACTAAATTCACATGAATGATTCGAAATTCAATCAAATTGTCAAAAAGATATTTTTGAAAGCCAATTTGACAATTAAATTAGAAAATTCGATCAAATTGAATTATTCAAATAATTAGAATAAAATTCTATTTGAATATTCGAATATTCATTAGTCAAATTACTTGCCCTTTAAATGTTTGCTCTACTGAGTAGTTCGCAAGATTAAACCTATCGAATTGCTATTAAACTCTATGGGAAGCTCCTATTAGGTTTTTTTAAGATTTTTAGATTGAATTAAAAAATTTCGATCGAATGGTTAAATTTGTTAAAATCGTTCGATCAAATTTTTTTATTTCATCGTTCGATCGAATTGCAGTAAACACCTTCAAATTCGATATTCGAATTTGAAGATTTTAAATTCGACCAATAGTAAATCTGCCCCTAAGGGTTGTATTTCGAATGGTAAAAAATTAGAAATTCGACTTTCAAATTTTTTTGGGGGGGGTCATTTTCAATCGAATATGGTCATTTTCGATTGAAAACGCCCGTATTCAATTGAATTAAAATAGTTTGAATTGAACAATCGCATTGTTGAAATTCTAATTCTATTGAATCGTTCCAATCAAATGATTTTTTTCAGGACAGGTTCTAGGAGGTCCCCCATAAGCTAAAATGGCAATTCGGCAGCTTATGGTGGCGAATAGTCAAATTTGATGGATTTTTTTATTTTTTCAATTCGAATAGAATTTTTGGGCTATTTGATAGTGGAAGTAGCCCAAAATTACTTAGAATTTAATTAAAATTTTCACTTTGACCTTTAGTAAATGTGCCCCTTAATGTTTAAATGACTTTGCAGTAGGCTTAATGTATGAAGATCCAAATTACGGAAAGATCCTTTATCTGGAAAAGCCCAGGGTCCAATCATTCAATCCAACAGGTCCTATACCTGTATATGTACAGTATTTACGATTTACACAAGCCAATTTAGCAATCCAGCAATGTTTTATGGTTTGTTGTGAGTTTCTTTCATAGATACTCTTGTCTTGGGCCAACTGAGGAAACACACTTACTATGTGCTTTTCACTGGGCCAGCAATCTGGGGGGTAAGAGGGGTTGTGCAGTCAGGGGCCCATGGAGTTTTTCTTGTTAGCATGGCCCTTTGGCCAGGAGTTCCAGGTCATCAGTGGGCCACTAACAGGTGGGTGGAATTTGCTACCTTTGTGGTATTGTGCCCTGTGATTACTGATGGTGGCTCTGGTCAACTGCTTTAGGAAGGAATAGGGGAGAGGTTTTGTCTATGTTTAGAGAAGACAAAAAGCGGGCCTGGGGTTTTCAGGCAATCCCCCTCAAGTCCAAACCAGTAGGGTTTGGTGACATTACACATACTAAGAAAAACCAATCTGACTCTATGGTGGATTCGTTATTTTGTTATCTTTGTCTATCGCTGTTTAGATTTATATGTCATGTTATATAGAAAACTATTGTTGGGGGCCTATAGAGTTAACTTTGGACTACAGATCCCCAGTCAGTATCTTATGTCCTGTGGGAGGAAAGTGTTCCATATTGGCCCAGGACTACTACATCATTTCATAGTTATCTAGTATATTATATAGGAAGGAACATTTGCACAATTCTGAAATCCACCACAGCAGGAGGTTGGCAAGTGTCAGACTAGAATCTGGTCATAGTACACTCCTGAGTCCTGAGTCCCTCAGCAAGAACAAGTACCACCAAGGCAAATTAGAGGGGTTTGTATTCCCTAGGGATACCAATAAGAGTAGGACTTCAGTGTGGTAGGTCTCAGGGTAGAGTATATTTCCTTGGAGCACGACTAAATATCTGGTATGCTGGTACTGACACCTGAGATAAGATTAACAATTGATGGCTGTTCATTGACATGCTTGTTCTTCAGCGACTTTTGACTTCTACCTATAGCTGTGGTGGTCCAAAGGGACCCTGTCTGAGCAAAAATAATTTTGCTTTAGCTCATTTTCTTACATGCTCCTATTTTCCGTTTTCAATGTTGTTTGGGATACAGAGGAGGAGTTGTGTTTCATCATTATTGTATTTTTCAAAGCATAAAAGGTTTATGTTTTAGTAGATCATGCAAAGCACGATAAGATTACATAAATGCATATGCCATGCAGCTTACATCACAAGAGTATATAACAATTATATAAAGATAAGGAAAAGAACTACATTATGTAAAGATAATGAGCCAGAGGAGTTATGATCACATGAATGGAACAATATAAACAGATTCATTTGTACCAGGAAATGCATAAGCTAATTACTGTCTATAACTTCAATAATGAAAGCAAATCAAAGTTTTCAAAATTCTTCCGTTTAAACCTTATTCGGTCTGAAGCCGAAAACAGCCCTAACTTCTCGAAACAGAAAGATGTCCTTTAAGAATATATACTTCTTTTCTTTTACTGGTTTTAAATGAGAGGAGGGACAGAGTACAAGGTTGACTGTTTAGAATACTGTATGTCTCTGCATAGTAATACGATGTTCACCCAGGTCATGGTGTCTTTAGAATTTTCCATCTGAACTGTTTATCATGACCTTGTTTTTTGGCAGAAGCACTTGTTGTTTTCATGCCAGCTCTGAAAGCCTTGCCAGTTGGCACAGTGATGTCAAACATATTTGACTATCGCATCTTAATAAAATGGTCCTGCCACCACAGCAGAAAATTGTCTTGAACCCTTGTAAGAAGCACATCAATGAAAAAGGTCTCCATTATGAGAGTGTGGCCCATATTGGATGCACACAGTAATTAATATTCTTGTTTGAAATGCTCAACATTACCAGAGGCATACGCTTAAAGGGGGCTTCAGTTTTGTGCTGGTATATTGCCCAAGTTAATTGGAAATTTGGTAAATCTGCTAAAACATTTAGTGGTTTCAATGTTTTCCTGTTCTGCAAGGAACAAAAGTGCAGGTTTATCATGTGTCTTTCAACAAGTTTAATTTCATTTGTAGATTAGGAATGGAAGTAGCATTTCCACTCTGCTGCATGCTAGGCATTAAAGAGACAAACCGTGCTTTGTTTGCTGCTCTTGCCATCGTCTTGCATACATTTAACTGTAGGCGGCGTTCTTTATCTACACTGTTTAAGCAATTTTCCTTTGCACTGTTAACTCCCCTTTGTGTATTCTAGCGAAAAAGAAGCAGCAGGCATGGGGTGCAAATAAAAGTGCTTCTTCATGCTGATAAAATAGCACTCAATTTTTCAATCTTTCATGAAGCTAATACATTTAATAAAGTTGTGTAAGCTTAAAGGGGTATTTCATCTTAAAGGTAGCTCATTAGTTCAGTCTGTTGTTAATTTCTCTTACCCAGCAATAAGTGGCTATTAGCACAAGGACAAATTAAAATGTATGTATTTGCAACATGAAAATTGTGGGACTGGTACGTATTCCCTCCTTAAAGGACAAGGAAATATAAACACTTAAATCCTTGCAAAGGCATACCTCACATGTATACTTTAATGCTATTACATCTCTGGTATTTCCATCCTTCTGCCTGTTTAAACACCACAGTTTTTAAAAAGTTACAGAAAAAAAAATCCTGTGATGCAGCGCTAAGACCAAGACCAGGACCATGTGCATACAATAGTCTTGGGAAGCAGTGCATGCGCAGAATATGCAGTTCAGTGAACATCTTTTACTTTTCGAGCAGGAGCTAGTGCAACAGAGAACATGCACATAATTTTGACTGTGGCCATCTTGATGATGTAAGCGCAGTAAAACATGGCACCTGCTACTGAGCACACACATTTTCACATAGAAGAAAGCACTGCAGAAGAATTATTGGGTATTTGGCAAAATAAAGTTAGCAACTAGTTACAGCAAGGGGGCTTAGTTAAATAATAGAGGCTTGGTTTAGATGGTTTCCTTGTCCTTTAAGGCTACAGTTAGGTCTCTATTTCCCTTGCTTCCATCCACAGCAAAATAGTTTAAAATCCAAAGAAAAGGGAAAGATACCATTAGGGGCAGAGGATCTGCTGCAAATGTGTCTTTATTCACCACACCATGTTTCGAGCTATACCTGCTCTTTCTAAAGCATGACAAATTATACAATGCTGAAAATGTATTTATTTCATTTTTATTTTCTTAAAATTTATTATTGGCACAGTGTGTGACTATTGCTCTCCCCTTCATTATCCCTTTGTTACCATATCCCCATCAAGACTTGATTTGGGAGTCTGGAAGCAAAGGGGGGTGCTTCATAGAAGTAAAAGAAATAAGTGATAATATATTATCTAATTCCTTCTTAGAAAAATGAAAGGAAGATATTTACCGCCACAATACTACTAGGCTAAAGCCAGTTCTCACGCCTGGTCATTTATAACCAGGCTTCCTTCTTATGGCAGGTCATCACCTGCTAATTATGAGGCTCAGTAGCAGCTCATGATATTTGCTTTGCTTAAGATTAATATAAGTAACTTTGCATACGGCTCAAAAAGGGAACACCAGTGTCACATGGCATACTCTGGGATTGAGAAAGACCAGTTCAAATATCACTTTAAAATAATAAAACATCTTGTTATCAAAGACAAATGAACATAGGGACATGGATCTTCATGGCTCTGGACCACTCACATTTTTCTTATAAAGGAAAGAATGTTTTAGCACCTTTTCTTCCCTCCTCAAATGTCTGTCAACACTTTCAAATATAAAGGCAAACACTGGATCTGTTCCATGTGAATAAAGATAAATTGAAGTATTGCATTCAAATTAATCAGGCATTTGATTGCCCAGATATGTTTCAAGCTGTTTGTTGCATAAGGCTGTATCAGTTAATAAACACCACCCATCTCATGCTTGGTTTATTGGTTTTGAAATGAAAGATATAGAACCTGGGAAACAAATGTTCTTCTTTCAGTACAATAACATATCAAAGTTCACACTGAATTATTTACAGGCCAGTGGGCCCAGCTCACTAATATGATTTACAGTAGGTTAGTGTAAACAAGCACCACCTTTCTGTATCTGTTTTTAACAAGACTGAAGTCTTGCTGTTACATCATTAACAGCTTTTATTTCCATACACGCAAATGCATTGAGAACACTGCACATTCTAATCCAAATCAAACCGTGAAGAAAAATGTATCACATTTGTGTTATTCTTTTACGGAAAGTAGAGAAAGGGGAATATTAGACTTTTCCAAAAAATAGCAGTGTCTGCATTCTTCTTTACAAACTCAAACATTCACTGTATAAACTGAAAAATGTTTCAAGATTTTGCTTTCCTTTGAATCACTGAACAAATATTCAGTAGTGTTTCTGAGAACTGCTGCACATCTGTGTTTCATGGAGTCCACCAACTTCTGGCACCTGTTACATTCCACAATTCTTCTGCATTTCTTGGTTTTGCCTCAGAAACAGCATTTTTGGTATCAACCCACATGTTTTCTATTGGATTACGGTCCAGGAATTGGGTCACTACATAACATCAATCTTGTTGGTACCATGTAGAAATGTAATTTCTACCAAAAACAGTAATTGATCGGGTTAGTGATGTTGGAGGCCAGAGGTCGGTAGCCCAAAGGTTTTATGTTATTAACATTGCCTCCAAGCGATACAAGTGAAGTGTGCGGGGTAAAAAGTTTAATGGCACTTTTACGGTCAGATTTATCAAGGGTCGAAGATAAAATTCGAATGAAAAAAAATTCGAACTTCATGTTTGCAAATATGGTTCCTATATGTAGCATATGGGAGCATAAAGTTAGGAAAAACTTTGAATCGAATTCGATTGCATGCGCTATTACTTCGATTTGAACGATTTGAATTCGATCAAAAAGGCTGTATTCGATCCAATTCGAAACGGACCTATTTGATCAAAAGAAAATTTGAATTGAGTTCGATTGGTCTTTTTGAATTCAATTTTTTTTTCAAAGTTTTTGCCATTCGAAATTTAACCTTTCATAAATCTGCCCCTTAGTGTTCTAAATCATGGCGATATATAGGAACAGAAAGACTTGCAGCAGAGAGATACTGATTATGACATGTTCACAGCCCATTGCCCTCGTTGTAATCCGATCGTTAGGCCATAGGGCGAACGTTCAGATTCCCCCCGATATAGTCCTGTCGTTAGTGGCATATCGGGGAAAGATCTGCTTGTTTGGTGATGTCGAAAAACGAGTAGATCTATAGTCTATGGCCAGCTTAAGTTGAGGACATTGTAACTGTATTAATTGTTTTTCTGCCAAGGAAATAGACAAACCATCTTCTCTGGTCTGCTCCTGTTCATAGAGACCATAAATCTGCCTGCCCTGATTCAAGGACCAAACGCAATAAATTATACTTTTTTGGCACCACTCTTCTGTTGCGTTTAGCAATGCAGAACACCTATACACCATATCACACAGCAAAGGCAATGCACACCCTAGCTGAGATGGACATATACAGGCTTGATGGTCTGTGGAACACCTTGACTAACATTTAAACAATCCTATACATTTATAGGTAAAGCAAAAAATCTTGGTGTCAAATTACACACAGAACAACCCCCCCCACCTTTTTTGTAATGTGACATTATGGCTCTGGATTATGCAGTTCTTAAAGGGTTACTGTCATGGGAAAAATGTTTTTTTTCAAAATGCGTCAGTTAATAGTGCTGCTCCAGCAGAATTCTGCATTGAAATCCTTTTCTCAAAAGATTTTTTTATATTTAATTTTGAAATCTGGCATGGGGCTAAACATATTGTCAATTTCCCAGCTGCCCCAAGTCATGTGACTTGTGCTCTGATAAACTTCAATCACTCTTTACTGCTGTACTGCAAGTTGAAGTGATATCACCCCTCTGTTTTCTCCCCCCAGCAGCCTAATAACAGAACAATGGGAAGGTAACCAGATAACAGCTCCCTAACACAAGATAAGATGCCCGGTAGATCTAAGAACAGCACTCAATAGTAAAAACCCATGTCCCACTGTGTTCCATTCAGTTACATTGAGAAGGAAAAACAACAGCCTGCCAGAAAGCAGTTCCCTCCTAAAGTGCTGGCACAAGTCACATGACCAGGGGCAGCTGGGAAATTGACAAAATGTCTAGCCCCATGTCAGATTTTAAAACTGAATATAAAATTTTTAAAATGTTTGCTCTAAAATGGATTTCAGTGCAGAAGTCTACTGGAGTAGCACTATTAACTGATGCATTTAGAAACAACCTGTTTTCCCATTACAGTATCCATCTAAGTAATATCTGGGTCTCACTTCATTCTTGTAGAGTAGCAAATGACTGTGGGGGAATTCTGGATCCTGCTCACCCTTTCAAATGCTCCTTTGAGGGAAAGGCAGCCAGGAATAGAAACATTTGGAAATAACAAAACTCAGAATTATCTATTTTAGTTCCCTTGTCTCAGAATATCTGCAACCATTTGTAGATTTAATTAATGTTTTCAAAAAACTCTTTTTATTTTGAAAATCGAGGTCACTTGTGAAAGAGGTTGAAGAAATAGACTACAAATTGATCTAGCCTGTCATTCCTGTGTATTGTTACCACAATCCTTTATCAACTGAACTGTACATAGCTTCCAGAAATAATTACCGATAAGAGAGTCTATTGCCTCCTACAACAGGTTTGTGGCTTTTAAAAAGAAAACACACCTAACCTATAAATAAAAGAAATGAAAAGGTATCAAGCAACATGGATCAGTACTTATTTAACTGATATCTATCACCGAGAAATTCCCAGCCCTTTCAAATGCAAAGCTAATCCTTAAGCTGATATGCTGATGTCAAACGTGATGGGATTTGAAGATTCTCATTATTGGTCTATATTGTTCCTTTGTCAATGCTGTGTTAATATGTATAAACAGTATAAAAGTAGGTTCTTTATGGGAAGAAACTCATGGATCTTACTATTTTCTTATTTACCTTTTCCTTCTGTGAATGTCATTCTTTGTTCTCTGTCGTGCTTCAAGGCCACAGGTTTATGAAAAAAAAACCTTTGAGTTTTTTGTAATGACTCTGCTTCCAGTCATTACAATTAGAGGTTCATTATGGTTTATAGATTCAGCTGGCAGATGTGGATATGGGGAAAGAATATACTGTGCTTTAAGACATTTATATAAGCTGTGAACATTTATATAAGCTGTGAACATTTATATAAGCTGTGAACAATTATTTGTACCATTTTGTACAAGTGATGTTGTGGCTGTGCTTTAGGGTTAGTCCAGACGGGGAGATTCGGGGGCGATCCGTCGCCTGGCAACTTCTCGCCGCGACGGATCGCCCCCGAATCTCCCCGAATAGCTAGGCACCGGCAGGGCTTAAAAGCGCCGGCGCGTGTTCACACGGAGCGGCGCAATTTTTAAAATCACTCCAAATTGCCTCGCCAGGCTGGACTAAGCCTTACAATTACCCTCCTGTTCACTGAAACTGGGGAAATCTCATCACAAATGTATGGCAGAACGTTACAGGCATACTGTCATTATTTTTATGGTGTAGTTTTTATTTCTACATTGTTGATACTGCCAATAATTCACTCTACCATACTGTATAACCATATGAAAATGTTCTACCACCATATAAAATGTTATTCCTGAACCAACAACTATATCTTTCTTTAGTTGTAATATTGGTGTGTAGGCAGCCAGCTCAGGTCATTTTGCCTGATCCTGTGCTTTCAGAAAGAGCCAACACTTGGCTTGGATGGAACTGCTGTCAGGCAGGCTGTTGTTTGTCCTACCCAATTTAGGGTAGGGACAGACAGGCAGATTCGGGGAGATTTTGTCGCCTGGCGTTTTTAGCAGGGACAATCTCCCCGAATTACCTTCTCCCTGTCTGTCCCCAGCCTTAAATGCAGCTGGGTGTGGATTGTTGCTGCTGAGTGCAATGCTCATATGTAACAAGGAACTGTTGTCTATTAGGGAGCTGCTATCCGGTTACCTTCCCATTGTTCTGTTGTTAGGCTGCTGGGCGGAAAGGGAGGGAGTGATATCACTCCAACTTGCAGTGCAGAGTGATTGAAGTTTATCAGAGCACAAGTCACATGACTTGTGGCAGCTGGGAAGCTGACAATATGTCTAGACCCATGTCAGATTTCAAAATGAAAAATAAAAAAATCTGTTTGCTCCTTTGAAAACTGATTTTAGTGCAGATTTCTGCTGGAGCAGCACTATTAACTGATATGTTTTGTAAAATAAACTTTATATCCCTTTAGCATTATGGCTATCCATCTAAAACACTCAAGTGTCCATTTCGAAGCCAAAGTCTTTACTGTGCTCACATTGACAGGTATGGTGGCAATGGCACCAGGCACAGGTGAAATCTTGGGTTATTTTATGTTTTCCCAATAAAATGCATGTAGGACAACTCTGTCTGACATAAGTCTAAAGCTTAAAGAGGTGGTATATTACAGAATGGCTAATTATAAGCACCTTCAGTTGGCCATCATGTTTTCTTTTTTTTTTTTATAGTTTTTAAATGGTTTGCCTTCTGACTCTTTCCAGCTTTCAAATGGGGGTCAATGACCCATCAAAAAAACAAACACTCTATAAGGCTAAAAATTTGTTGTTATTGCTACTTTTTCTTATTCATATTTCTATTAAGGCCCTCCCCTAATCATATTCCAGTCTCTTATTCAAATCAATGCGTGGTTGTTATAATAATTTCGACCCTAGCACCCAGAATGCTGAAATTGTAAACTGTAGAGCTGCTGAATAAAAAACGAAATAGCTCAAAATAACTTCAAATAATAAAAACTGAAAACCAATTGCAAATCGTCTCGGAATATCACACTCTACATCATAATAAAAATGAATTTAAAGGTGAACAACCCCTTTAAAGGTGGGCTTTTACCAACACTGGGTAAATTTGCGCCTGGGCAGTAACCCATAATAACCAACTAGTCTTTGGCTTAATTCAGCCAGCTGCAGGAACAGCAAACACTTGACTGGTTTCCTTAGATTACTGCCCAGGTGCAACAGTTTTATTCTGGCAGCATGAAAACTGTTTTTGCTGATTGGAATGTTCTTGTCAGTGACCTCTAGGAGCCAATCTCGGACTGAAAATGCACACCTCTGTCCTGTAAATGTAAATAGATATTGAGAAGAAGACCAAGCCTGTGTGTTCTTTTCTGCTGGTGTTATGCTGGTGAAGGAAACTTAACTCTCACTTGAAAGTGGCCAAGTATTTTTGGTTGTTTGTTCAATTGTAGCATAACCACTTAACATTCATGTTCTAAAGCAACACACACCTATGGTCAGAAGGAATGGAATCTACAGTAGAACTCCCATTTTATGTTTTTCAGGGGACCAGAAAAAATTGTGTAAAATCCAGGAAAATGTAAAATCAGGGAAATGTATTATGTATAGTATATTGGTGGGACCAGAAAACAACAATGTAAAATGAGGGAAAAACCTCAAAAATCAGGGGGTGTAAAATTGAGGTTTCACTGTATTCCCTTATGGAAGAGTTTTTTCAACTTATTTCAGAGTTTTTTTTCCAACTCTGATGAGCTAGACACTCAGGGGCAGATTTATTAAGGGTCGAAAATTTCGAGGGTTAAAAACCCTCGAAATTTTCACGAAGTAAAATCCGACTAAATCAAATTCGTAGGATTTTACCGCTATTCGATCTGTCGAACGATTGAATAGCAATCATCCAATTTCACAAAAAAATCGTACAAATTCATCCGATTTCACAAAAAAATTGTATGGAAAGATCTATCAGTTGGTATATCAATTGAAAGAGAATCTGACTTATGTCAGTCAATTACTTATGATTATAGAGAAAGAAACCCAAAAGAAATCCCTTAACATTTGATAGATCATTATTCTTAAATTGCTAAATTCATGTATTCACTGAAGGATACTAAAAATATAAAGTGCTAGTGCGTAGGTGAGAGACAATAAGATAATGAAAAGGAGATCAGTATCTAATAATAACTTAGCTAAAAATATTAAAGCCAATTCATCTCTTTAAAAAATTTAAAAGATTGATATAGGTTAAGGACAGAATCAAAGTGAATAGTGCTGTTATTAAAAATGAATTCATATAAAATATCATAGAAGTTTTCATAAATAATTGGTACAGATTCCTTGATTGGTTAGTCATAAATTCATTAAAAAATTTTTTTTAACGAAATTATAATTTATCTGACAAGGTCCAATGCCCAAAAACAGTAGGAAAATGAAAATTATAGAGGGTGGAGAAGTCCCATAAATTGTCTTATCGGATTTGCTATCTTTGGGACCCCACAAGAGGGAGAAGTTAGGTCTTCTGGAGCTGTGGTCTCAATTTTTATCTCAGCTGTCTGTATTGGAGAGCTATCTGAACTAAAAAAAACACAAACTTCAGAGACCCTAAGGCTGGCCATAGATGCAATGATCCGATCGTACGAATCCTTGATTTGTACGATTTTCGGATCGTGTGTGGAGTATTCCGACATTTGTCATGCCATGCCGATCGGTCGTTTGGTCGATTGGCCAGGTCAGAAAATTTCTGTCGGCTGGCGATCATATCTTTGAGTCTATTGCAGATCGTACGATTTTCAGTGGGAGACCGTCACTAGGTTTTTAATCTTACAACTTTTGTACGATCCCTGTCAGAGGAAGAACGTCGGATGATCTGTGCTTTTATTACTTTATTTGATGTGAAGGTTAGTGGCAGGTCGGCAGATGGGGAAGTCCGATCCTTCGATGATGCGAGCAATCAGATCTTTGCGTCTATGGCCAGCATAATAGTGACAACAGATTGCACAGAGAAAGAAGTAGTATGTAGGCATTAAAAAGTTAAATTGCAATAAAAGGCAGAAAAAAAGGATCCCCGCAGGGTCCGTCTTAAAAAGTGGTAATAACCAAATAGTGAAGTTTGCCCTGGCGAACAATTTTCTTATTCGAATCGTTCGATTTATTCGAATCATTCGATTATATCGAATGATTCATTCAAATCATTCGATCCAATCGAATTTAGCCAATTCGATGATTGGAGTAGCCCAAAAAATAATTTCAAAAATTTTATTTTTTGCATTCGAATCCTTCACCCGAGCTTAGTAAATCTGCCCCTCAAAATACCATCTCCTGTAATCCCACATAAAAACAAAAAAATTTACAGACATTTTGGGTGCATTAATGAATCTATAAACCTATAAATGTTATTATTTCTTTTTATACATATATATATATATTTGTCCTTGCAGAGAAACGCTCCTCATACAACACTGCATGCTTCCCATTGACATTTCTCTTACATGTGTCATACTATAGCATTCATGCATATCTTGTACCTCGAATTATATCATGTAAATGATATTTTTTATGCAAACACTGGAATAATTCCAAATGTTTAAGATGAAAATTGCATTATCCTTCACGTGCCATCATGATAAGAAAGGACAATTTTAATTTGCAGCATCCAGTCAACATTTAGACTTTTTTAACCTTTGGAAGCCCGAGTTCTGCATCATTAGCGCAGATCCTATCAGATTCCACGGTGGGCTTAAATTATTTGTGCGGCTTGCATTCCAAATAAACATTCGTCAAATTCATTTCAGGAGATGTTAACACTGGTGAAACCCACGAGGCCCGGAGGGATTATACAAATTTCCATGTCAAATATTTGAAGCAAAGCACTTATAGGGAAACAGTGTTTTTGTGTTTTGATGCCTTTGATTTCCATAAACTAGATTACTTTCTGAAATGACTTTCACACAGAGAAGCGTTCTTGTGCATTGCCGTCAGTAAGAGACTTTGAATGTGATGAGAATAAAGCGAGGAGGCCGCATGCATTGTCTCGGTTGCACGTGAGCATTTATTTTGCGTAAGAAGGGCAAGCCAAGTTTATGCTTGGAAACGGCTCATATACTGGAGTTCTGGGTCTTACAATATAACTGAATAGCAGTTTTGTTTGTGAACTAATGAGGAAGCTTTCATTTTCTTTGTAGATGTTTAATAATGCTTTTATCTCTTGCTTCTTTAGAAGAGATTTTTTTTCCGGAATGCAGCTGTTTCTTAATATGAGTGATTTGTACTCACTCACTGAAGTTTTCTATATGTTCTGCCAAAACTGCACAGAACATGATTTGATCCAAGAAAACATTGTCCTAATTACTTTCAGCCTCTTCAATTCAAGCATGCCCAGTTTGGCCTTAATACCACTTGTATTTCTTTTTAGACTGGATTGATTCATAATGAAGGCGCACTCATAAATGCTGTACTAAAAGCTGTTGCAAATTAAAAAAAAAGTCTCTCATGGCATCTTACACCTGGGACACTTTCAAAGGTACATCAGAAGAAATCCAATTACTACTCTATAGTCTTTAAGGAACGCAGACCTTTCCATACATACCACAAGTTGTTATGGTGAGGATATCTTAAGGGCTCATTCACACTGCACCACATGGACTACTCATTTTTTTCAGGATATGGTATTCTAAGGGGTAGGAGATTAAATGGAGCTGCTTTGTTGAGCCCTCTGGAACACATTAGAATGCACATCACAGCAATAACATCATGAATTCCAAAGTGGCAAAAATACAGTAAAATTACTACCTGGAATTACTGTTGCATATAGGTTGTTCTTTTGTTCCGGTTACCTTGCATCAATGCTCATTTACAGTATGTGTGCAACGCATCAAAGCAAACTGTTTAGGCGGAAGCGTGTATTACTTTTATGAATGGCATTCATGCACGCTCTAGGTTGTAACTGTTTCAGACATTTGTACTTTGTGATCATAAAAATTAGCCTTTTCATGTGAAAATAGCATTGAACTGTTGAGTCTACGATACTTTTCAAATCTTCCCCTTTAGAAGTATACTCAATGACATATGCAGAGTCAGACTGGCCTGTCAGGGGCCCAGGAAAAAAACGCGGTGGGCCCCAGCCTGGGTGGGTCCCTAGGCCAGTGGTGTAGCTAGAGAAGATAAAATGCTAAAAGCACTGCGGTCATTTCTGACCTGAAGTTGTGGTTGCTGGGATCTCAATGCAGTATGCAAAGGGGGAGAGGTGGGAACATGCATGGTATCTGTTACTGTACAGAGCTCTCCTGGGCAATTTGTTTCTCACTAGCAGCCCAGTCCTCAGGGCCAGCTCAAGCAATGCGTTGTGTTAGATCTTTACAGGACCTCTTCATACCAGGCAAGTTTGTGTTTAATAAACTAGACTCCCAGGGAGAAATACATGTCGGGAGAAAGGTATAAAGTGGCCTCTTATAACTGTGAGTTTCACATCAGTTCTCACCATCAGGTAAGGAGCAGGGATAGCAACTAGTTGTATTTTGTAATGTGGTTCATAATAATTTCTATCCTTGCCTGTGCCTGTTAATTTTACTGGGGCCCTCTCCTAAGTGTTATATCTAGGGATGCACCAAATCCAGGATTCAGTTTGGGATTCGGCCAGGATTCAGCCTTTTTCAGCAGGATTCGGATTCGGCGAATCCTTCTTTATGACCGAACCAAATCCGAATCCTAATTTACATATGCAAATTAGTGACGGGGGGGGGAATTGTATGACGTTTTGTAACAAAACAAGGAAGTTAAAAATTGTTTTCCCCTTCCCACACCTAATTTGCATATGCAAATTAGGATTCGGATCCGGTTCGGTATTCGGCCATATCTTTTGCAAAGGATTCAGGGGTTTGGCCGAATCCAAAATAGTGAATTCGATGCAAAATAGTGAACAAGGAAGTTAAAAATTGTTTTCCCCTTCCCACACCTAATTTGCATATACAAATTAGGATTCGGATCCGGTTCGGTATTCGGCCATATCTTTTGCAAAGGATTCGGGGGTTCGGCCGAATCCAAAATAGGGAATTCGGTGCATCCCTAGTTATATCAGTGTTATCTGCATCTGAGATAGAGCCAGGCAATAAACCAGCAGCTGAGTAGCATGACAGAGAAACTCAATGTAAAGGAAGAGTAATAGCAAAATAAGTATAAGTACAAAAAAATGAAGCACAACAGGAAATGCTAAAAGTAGGGCATAGGATGAATGTGAAGAGGTCAGTAGGTAGAGCAGTAAAAGAGACAGAAAAAGTGTTTAGAGATATGACACATGTAGTTGGCATTCTTCTGCTGGATCTATATATTTAATGTCCACACAGTGTCTGTGCTCCATTTTTTTTTTTTTAAATTAAGGCGAAAATTGTCAAATTTGAGTACTCCAATTGAATTGCTTTTAAAGATTTATCATATCACCATTAGTGATGGGCGAATCTCACCCGTTTCGCCGAAAAATTCGCAAAATTCGCGAATTGGCGAAAAAATTTGTGAAACGAGTCGCCAAAATTCGGCAAAAAAAAGAGTCGCGCGTCGTTTTTGACGCGACTCATTTTTTTTTTTTGGCGAATTTTGCCTGCTGAATTTTTGCTGCCGTTTCGCGAATTTATTCGCCAGCGGCGAATCGCGCGAATTCGCCCCTGGCGAATAAATTCGCCCATCACTAATCACCATGGGTGATGTATGGTGATGTAAGAAAGACATTGTTAACAAGTGATGGTCACATTCTATCTGATCCCCATTGTAAGCAGCAGTTCTGTCCTGTTTTATGGCTGAGATTCTAGCTATCTGTACAACAGAGTATTCTGTCCCAGTGACTGCACAGATCCTATCTGACCCCCATTGTAAGCAGGAGCCCTGCTTTATGGCAGCTGAAATTCTAGTATAACAGAGTATTCTATTCCAGTGGCTGCTCCCATAGGCAGATTTTCATTAAGGCTTGGGGAGCCTTCCTTTTTCTTTTTACTGTTTTCCCAAAACTGAAGTTTAAAATGTAATGTTCCTGTATCTGGGGTTTCAGTCTGGCAGCTCATTGATCCAGGAGCATCTGAACTGTAACAATTTGCTACAATTAGTTGATACAATTAGTTAAAATATTTATTGAATATTAGCAACTATTGTATCGATTCAATTCGCTTTTCTCTGGATCAGATAACAGATCAGTTTGGCTACTGTCACTTACACACAAATGTTGTGTTGATGGTTGAATGCAAGTTTTTTCTCAACCCCATCTACTATTATATTGTGTTACTTTGAAACTGCAGTAAAAGGGCAGCTGCTATTTTTTGTTAGGGGACCAAAATACATCTGCATTATACTTTGTATGTATACAATCTCCCATAAATGACAATTAACATATCCCTTGTGTTTTATGTGAAAGTAGACTAATAAACATGCTTTAACGTTAAACAAGCCAATCATTAGCCCTGATTTCCAGTAATGTGGATTAACTGAACTTTTTCTATAATTTTGATAATAAGAGAGTGCAATGCATATTATTTTAATGTGTTTGGGTCCATCAGTTAGTAGCTCTTAAATCAGACCATGTATGGGACAGATTTCAGAATGTAGTGCATTTTTAGGCAAAAATCCTCCCTGTGTGCTCAGACATGTGAATTACAACTGTTGTCAATGCTTATCACATAGGATTGAATCAGCTGTTTCTGCCAGTGTAAAATCACTGTTGAAAAAACTGTTGAAGTAACATTAGACTTAGCCTACCCAAACAAAAATCATCCTCCGCCTATGGCTGCTCCTATCCTATCTGATCCCAATCGAAAGCAGCAGATCTACCCTGCTTTATGGCAGCTGAGATTCTAGCAGATCATTTGGTCCCAGTGGCACAGATTCCATCTATCTAAATTTTTTTGGGTGTTTTTGCTAAAATAGCTGTCATCTGGCATTAGGATGGAACTCACATATATCATTTGAATTGCACACTGTGGGGCCCACAAATATATTTTGCAGGGGGTCCCTGTGACTCCAATATCATTCCATCTTGCAGTGCAGCAGTAAAGAGTGAATTAGGTTTATCAGAGCACAATTCCCATGACTGGGGGCACCTGGGAAACTGGACATATGTCCAGCCCTATGTCAGATTTCAAAATTAAAAATAGAAAAAATTGTGGCCACTATTTTGTACTGGGTAGGGGTGTGGGCCCTTGAGATGAGGTTTCCTGGGGGCCCCAAGCACCCCAGTCCGACACTGGACTTATGAGACATCTAACAATGAGCAACAAATGTGATTATATGTTTGCTGTTTGGTGAATGTTACAATTTGATTCAGGCCTCATTCATTTTACAGACCTTCGCAGCCATCTTCTTCTCTTTGATAACCTTCATCTATTGAACAGCGTTTTGGTGCATTCGCATTTGGAGCAATTTCCCAGTTCATGTGCCGAAATTCACAGACATTGTCAAAGACCCAGAACAAGAAACAAAGATTACCAAAGAAGAAAAAGATGGCTGCCTTGATCTCCAATGCCTGAAACTGCCGCTAGGAGTAAAAAGTTAGGGGTATTTGCCCAAGGTAAGGCTACGCTGGGGAGAGCAGCAAGGGGGGTCTATGGGTTTTTTTTTTTTTAATGAAGGGTTTAGTTCTCCCTTACTCGGCCCTCTACACTTCTGGGCTCCCCTGCAAACACATAGTCTGCTTCTTTTGTAGTTACACCCTGATCACATTTTAAATAGCCTTCAGGCTGAGCCACATTTCTTTTCTGTTCCAAGCCCCTTCCAGGGGGTCCAACCCCTTGCATTTTGCTAACCCTGCTTTAACAGAATGGCAGTTTAGCTTATAGTTCAATCTTTTATGAAGCTCTAATGTTTTTTGGCTTCTATTTATTTTTCAGTTCTTTTAAGTGCACTTTATAAAGTTGCTGTTGATATTTAATAGGAAATATAACCATTTGACTCCAAAGTACATGCAATTCATAATTATAGGACTATATAAAAAAAAAAGAAAATTTCAAATATATGTATTTTACCGACGATTACAATGGCAAGACATGTCACTTTTCATTCTGAAGCAGCTGTTAATTAAGGACCCATTCTAGCAGAATAGCCCCCTGTAATTATCTAATGAGGGAAGAATAGAAAAAGCCTTGTGTAATATATAGGTTCTCCGTCACATAAGTCTTGAGAAGAGAAAAATACATTTACTTCTAAGAAATAAAATACTCGTGTTTTAATTGAAAGGCTGAGTTATAGAATTCTGGCAAAGAACTAGCAATGATTCCGAGCATTAAACTACCCTTTTCAAAAGCTTCATACATGTAGGTGGTTCAAGCTAGTGATTGCCTAACGTCTAATTTAGTATGAAATATCGACATTATAATAAAACGTTGCAGTGAGTGTAAAAAGGTGCCCCTGTGTTGCATAATTAATAAGTGTAACTATATTCAAAAAGTACCTACATAATGCAGCATTTTAATATGCTGGTTAACTAAAGTTATATTTCTGAAGCCATTTTAAATGGGGGGAAATGCATCATAAATTGCCTCTCTGTGTTAAAGCTCTTTTTTATAGTTCATATACATTTTAATTTGAAATCCACAGGACAGTTTTTATTTCAAATGGACCAGGACCTTGATATTATGTTTAACTTAATATTCCATATATTTTAGTCCCAGTATAATCGATGTAAGAGCAATGCATTCTAGATTTCCTTCAAACAATTTCCAAACATTTAGGGGCAGATTTACTAAGCTCAGGTGAATTAAATTTTAGGCTGCCTCGATCATCGAATTAAACCTACTGCTCCCATAGGCCTCGTCTGAATTTTTTTTGATCAAATAGAAATCATACGATTTATCGAAAAAATCGTATGATTTTTTCGTGAAATCAGATGTTCCGTACGATTTTTTTCGTGAAAACAGATGATCACTATTCGATCGTTCTATATATCGGTAAAATCCTACGAGTTCGATATTCGATTTTGTCGGATTTTACTTCGTGAAAAATTTGAGGGTCAAATTTTAAGGTTTTTTAACCATCAAAATTCGACCCTTAATAAATGTGCCTCTTAAAATATGTTCACAATTTTTATCACTTATGACAAGGTTCTTGTACAGGAATTATGTAGAGGTAGAACAGTTCAATAACCCCCCCCCCC